>ML660200.1:52726553-52853779 GCA_007570785.1 Antilocapra americana | reverse complement strand
TCAAGCTACCAGAGGTCTTCTTCAAAGAATTAGAACAAATAATTTCTAATTTTCACTCTTAAGTTTAAATTTTTTTCCTCTTTAAAATATTAATCTTGGGAATTCCCTGGCTTTCCAGTGGTCAGAGCTGCATGCTGTCATTGCTGAGGGTCGTGGTTCCATCCCTGATCGGGGAACTAAGATCCCATAAGCCATATGGCACAGCCAGATGTTTTTAAAAAATTTGTTCTTTCAAGTTTAAAGACCTTATTTTGTATCTCTCTATCTTTGCTATCCAGTACTTGATACACACTGGACGATCAATATTTAGCCAAAGATGCATCAAAATTAGCATTATCCTCATTTTTCTTCTAAAGAATGGGAACCTAAAAATTATAAAAGATGTGAAGTTAGAGAACATAATCTATAATACTGCCCTCACTTCTGATACCAATTACAAGCTCAGGAATTCTCAAGACCGTGCTCAAACTCCATAATTTGCTAGAAGGGCTCACAGAATTCACTGAAAGCTGTTACACATATGGTCATGGTTTATTACAAGGAAATAATACAAACTGAAGTCAACCAAGGGAAAGACGCTTAGGCAGAGCCCAGAAAGGTCCATAAGTGGTGCTTTCAGTTGCCATCTCTCCATGGGGTCATGGAGAACATTAACTTCGCCCAGCCGTGATGTGAGACAACGTGCATGAACTATTGCCAGCCAGGGAAGGTCACTCGAGCCTTGGCATCCAGAGTCTTAGCTGCAGCTTGGTCACTAAAACCTATTTGGCCACCCACATGGCTGCCCTCTGTCTCCATGCCCTCTGGAGGTCAACTGATATCATGTGACCCAAAGCCTCCACCCTAAATCATAGTGGCTCAAAGCCACTATGCTAAGTTATTGTCTGGCTGGCCCAGGGCACCCAGGTAACAAAGACACTTTTATCAAGGCTGGACATTCCAAGGACTTAAAGGTTTCCTCCCAGGAGACAAGAGTAAAGACCAGACCTTTCTTTGGGTAAGCTTACTTCTTTCCTACACACCAGGTCAATACCATGGTTAATGAATCCAATATCTGACATTGACCAGGACACCATGGGCTGGTTTATTGGGGAGCACAGCTAGTACTTTCCATGATATAGAGTGCTAAAGTTGAAATAAGCATAATCCTTGACTTTCCCTTTACTCTTTAGACATGAATTTAGGAAATAAAGCCTCAAAATAAAATAAAATAATTGACTCTGTTTTTCTTTTGAGCATGTGATTTAGGTTAGAATAAAAAGTTCAAGCATCTTAGAAAAAAATTATTTCTTCCTTTTGGTAGTTTTAAAAAGCCCTCTTTTACATTTCAAGAGTTCTGACATTTCAATGAGGTCCTCATTTATCTTATCCATTCTCTATATGATTCTAAAGCTATAAATTACATAGCTTTAAGGTTTCAGGATTTCATGTTACATTTCTTGTAAGCTTCTGTCCCTCAGAGGGTATTTTTTTTAATTCTTAAAAGATCTTTATTCTTTTTTAATCTCTGGACATTTTTCAGGTTTGTTTCTTAAGGTATAGAAAGCATAAGTTCACTTTTTATTCCAGGGAGCACTGATTTTAATGATCCAGGGCAAATGTCTGTAAAGTAAGCTCCATGCATGCAGGAATTGTTTTTCTTTTACTTTCACATGTGTAGCCCTGGTGCCTATTTCACTGCTTGACAAATGCACTCAGTACATATTTGTTGTGTCAAATAACAGTTTTCAAAAAGTTGAAAACCTAATCCTTGCAAAAGCTAAAACAAGCATGTATCAAAGATGTAGTTAACTCACTAATGAGAGAAGTCAGCAAGATAGTGGTCAGTTCTAAAACAGGCACTGAAAGAATGTAGGCACAAGATCGCTGTGTGTGGTCGCTTACTAAGTTGCTTTGGTCGTGTCTGCCTGGGACCCGATGGACTGTAGCCTGCCAGGCTCCTCCTCTGTCCATGGGATTCTCCAGGCAAGAATTCGGGGGGGGGGGGTGTTGCCACGCCCTCCTCCTGGGGATCTTCCTGATCCAGGGATCAAACCCATGTCTATTACTTCTCCTGCACTGGCAGGCAGGTTCTTTAGCGCCTGTATCTTCCAGGGCTTCCCTGGTGGCTCAGATGGTAAAGAATCTTCCTGTAATGCAGGAGACCGGAGTTCAATTCCTAGATCAGGAAGATCCCCTGGAGAAGGGAATGGTGACCCACCCTCCAGTATTCTTGCCTGGAGAATCCCATGGATAGAGGATCCTGGAGGACTATAGCCCATGGGGTTGCCAAGAGTCGAACATAACTAACACTTTCACTGCCTTCCAGGACAATAAAAATTTAAATTATGGGCTTATTTTTTCTTCTTCACAGAAGCCATTCCCATTTCTACTTGAATAACATTCATTTGCATTGCTGCGGGACACAAATCATTTTCATATTGTCAAGCTATTCTTTCTTGCCCCAGTGACTTCCTGAGTGACAGCATTCACCCTTCTTGTTTTGAACTTCTGTTCAGTTATTGCCCAGTTATTACTGGGTACCCATCCTCAGCATATGTGTTCAAACCACAAACCTCATGATGACTTCCCTGTGTTTACTCCTTATCTCCTTTCCATGTAGACCAGTCACATTCAAATTACAAGGGGCAAGCTTCCTGAGTGCCACAAGTTACCCTCCATGTGACCCTCAATAAAGGCCCTTACCCAGGGGTCCTTCATCTGCTCTCTTCCTTTTGTGACCTATAGTGACCAAACTTTGAGCTTTGGGGGGCTTCCTGTGGTCTTTGGAGCATGCTGTGCCCGCCTCTCCAAGACCTGTATGATAAATCATTTAGTTTCACCTGCCTTTCTAAGTGTAATTTCTGTAGCCATGTTTAGAGTGAGCCTCAAAGACCCCACAAAGGGGAACTTACTGCCCCCCACTTATAATCCAGTTGATATCAGCTTTTCAGAAATTAACCTCTATCCTTTCAGAATTGTAAAGTATTCTAATCAGTAGTAAAAATTAAGCCAAGTAAAGTTCAGGTATGACCTAAATCAAATCTGTTATGATTATACAGTGAAAGTAACAAATAGATTCCAGGGATTAGATCTGATAGAGTGCCTGAAGAACTATGGATGGAGATTTGTGACACTGTACAGGAGGCAAAACCATCCTGAAGAAAGAGAAATGTGAGAAGGCATAGCGATTGTCTGAGGAGGCTTTACAAATAGCTGAGAAAGGAAGAGAAGTGAAAGGTAAGGGAGAAAGAGAAAGTTATACCCAACTGAATGCAGAATTGCAGAGAAAGCAAGGAGAGAGAAGAAAGCCTCCTTAAGTGAACAATGATTCTTGCCGCTTCCACCTAATCTCTTCTGCTTCTGTTAAGTCATTACTCTTTCTGTCCTCTATTGTGCCCATCCTTGCACAATCCTTGAACCATCCTTGGTATTTCCAACTTTCTTGAAGAGATTTCTAGTCTTTCCTATTCTGTTATTTTCCTCTATTTCTTTGCATTGTTCACTTAAGAAGGCTGAATTTTTTAATAAGGAGCTGATGATCTGAACCACAGTCAGTTCCTGGTATTGTTTTTGCTGACTGTATAGAGCGTCTCCATTTCATCTGCAATGAATATAATTATTCTGATTTAGGTATTGATCATTTGGTGATGTCCATGTGTAGAGTCATCTCATGTATTGTTGGAAAAATCTGTTTCCTAGGACCACTGTGCTCTCTTGGCAAGTCTCTGTTAGGCTTTGCCCTGCTTCATTTTGTACTCCAAGGCCAAATTTGCCTGTTTCTCCAGATACCTCTTGGCTTCCTACTTTTGCATCCCAACCCCCTATGATAAAAAGAACATCTTTTATTTTGGTGTTAGTTCTAGAAAGTGTTGTAGGTCTTCATAAAACTGATAAGCTTCAATTCTTCAGCATTAGTGGTTGGGGCATATACTTGGATTACTGTGATATTGAATGGCTTGCCTTGGAAACAAACTGAGATCATACTGTCGTTTTTGAGATTACACCCAAGTTCTGCATTTTGTACTCTTTTGTTGACTATGAGGGCTACTCTGTTTCTTCTAAGAGATTCTTGCCCACAGTAGTAGATTTAATAGTTATCTGAATTAGATTTGCCCATTCCAGTCCATTTTAGTTCACTGTTTCCTAAGATGTCAGTGTTCACTCTTGCCATCTTCTGCTTGACCACGAAAAATTTGCCTTGATTCATGGACGTAACATTCCAGGTTCCCATGCAATATTGTTTTCTACAGCGCTGGACTTTACTTTCACCACAAGAAATATCCACAATTGAGTGTTGTTTCCACTTTAGCCCCACTGCTTCATTCTTTCTAGAACTATTAGTAATAGTTCTAGAAAAAGCCTTCTACTCTTCCCTAGTAGTTTTTGCTGTGTAATAAATAAGCCCCAAACTATTTATGCTTACAGATCTTGGGAATTTGGAGAGAGAATAGCCAGGATGGTGGGCCTCTCTCTAGGATATCTGGGACCACACTTTTTGGAGATCATGGGTAACTTAATGGCTGGAAACTAGAATCATCTGAAGGTTTGTCTGGCACCTGGGCTGGAAGGGCTTAAAAACTGGAGCTGCTGACCCAAGCATCTACATGGGACTCCTCTGTATGGTTGCCTCCCTTTTAGCACAGTGTCCTCAGGGTAGTTGGGCTTCTTACATGGTGTCTCAGGACTCCAGGCACAAGTATTCCATTCACGTGACACAGAAGCTGCAGTGCCTTTTATGATAACCTCAGAAGGCACATTTAATATCTCTTCTATATATTCTATTTGTTGCAGTGGTCTGAAGCCCGCCTAGATTCAAGAGGAGGAAACATAGACCCTACCACCTGGTAGGAGGGTGGCAGGGTCACATTGTAGAGAGGAATGTAGAATAGGAGAGATTGCTGTGACCATCTTTGGAAAATAAAATTTGCCACAATGAGTGATTTTGTAGAGGCTTGTTTCACATTAGAATATGAAATGAAATATGTCCTATGGCTGTGAAGGGTATTTCCTTTTAGTTGAGCTATTGTCACTGTCCTGCATTTAGCTAGTCACACGCAATTTTCTTTGTGATGGGTTTTTCTTTCATCTTTTTTCTAATGTTACATTTTCTTAGTTTGGGTTCATTACCTCTCTGATAAAGCTGTTTTAATATTTAATCTATTCCCAGTTCCCAAATCATTTTCTCAAGTGCCCGTCAATTCCTTATAAGTGGTTAATTTAAATGGCCTTTGAAGCATGACTGCATCTGGCTAAGGCAAATCTAAATGTCAACCTTAGAAGCATCCAGTGACATTCAGATGACTCCTTTCAGTACAGGGACTCTTTTTCTGTCACGTGGTCTATCTTGTCAAAAGAGGGCCAGAAATCGTGCCTTTCCCACTCCATATTTTAGTGTTGTTGAGAAAAACTGCACTCAAGAGGTTTACCGACCTGCTTCAATCCCAGCTGCCTCATTTAGTTGTGTGAAGCAGTGCAAGTTTCTTAAAAATTATGGGTTAGTTTCCTCATCTATATACTGAAGGTAAAAATCCCCATTTTATGGAGTTGTAACAGGGAAATTAAATAATCAAAGAATCTTCTGATGTAGGGCCTAGTTTATAGGAAGGACTTAATAGCTAATGATGAGGTTGTAATAGGGAAACTAAGTAATCAAAGAACTTTCTGATGTAGGGCCTGGTTTATAGAAAAGACTAGTGGTAGCTAATGGTAAGAAACACTGCCTCTGCCTTTCCTGTGCTCGTAAATTCCCTGTCAGCGTGATATAGGTCTTAATGAGGCTCTTGCATCAATCATGCCAGTTTCACTAGACAGGGGAGGGAGGAAGTATCCACACTAGGGATGATCTCTGAAGAAAGTGTCTTTTCTAAAGTTGCCTTTTGCAGGTGGCAAAATAAAATTCACCTGAGAAGAACCAGGGAAGATATCTTTAGGAGCCTGGAGTTGGTGGAGGGCAACCTTTTGAAGGATACCAGGTTCTCTACCAGGTTCTCCATGGATGGTGAACTGGGTTGCTAAAAGGGCAGGGAAAAAATTCTTTCAAACAAGATGTCCCTTTGCCTGACCACCACAGGATTTTTACACCTTATTATAAATATGTTAATATATGCACACTTAGAAATATATTTAGACTTTAGCAATATGTGCCATGTAAGAACTAAGTTACAAAATGTAGGATAGAATTTTCTCTTGTCCCTCAGGATTTCTCCACTTAAAATCTGTCTTTAATCTCCAGTTATTGTAATAGTCATTATAGAGATGAAAAATGTTTATTGGATTATTTTAAACTGTGAGGAAGCTCTAGTTGACTGGGATTTATTGTCTTTCTGTGTGGCAGGTGGTGAAGTTTACCAAATCCTTCGAATTGATGTCCCCGAAGTGCAGTGCTGATGCTGAGAACAGGTAGGCTTCTGAGTTTCAGTTTTGTCTTTAATCCTCATCTTCGATCCTTGGTGTTGACAGCACTGAATAATTTCTGAGGACAGGAGTTGTTCTTTCTTCAGATCAGCAGGTGAAGCCAAATATCACCACTTTTCTGTATCTCAGAGTTTAAATAAAAACCACATAAAAAATACATGCATATATATATATACATATATATAAACATATATATATATACACATACATATAACTGCATATATATATATATAACTGCTAATGAATAAAGTCAATTTTAGATATTCCCTAACTACATAGATAGCTTTTTTTGTTTGTTTTATTTAGATCCTTTGTTTGTCTTTCTCCCTTTTGTTTGCTTGTGTTTGAACATTAACCCCTGGGGAAAAGAGGAACAGCTTCCAGTAATTCATGTTTTGTCCCCAATGGTATCTTTTTTTTTTTTTCATTCACAGTTTATTCACCCTGGATCTACAGTGTTGTGCCTATGATTTTCATTATTATTATTATTTTTCTATTGGTTTTGCCATACAATGACATGAAACCGCCATGGGTTTACATATGCTCCCCCTCCAGAACCCCCCTCCCTCCTCCCTCCCGATTCCCTCCCCCTGGGAAATCTCGGTGCACCAGCCCCGAGCATCAATCCTGGGCTGGCGATTGATTTCACATATGCTACTCAGGTGGACGGAACTGGAGCCTATTATCCAGAGTGAAGTAAGCCAGAAGGAAAAACAACAATACTGTATACTAACGCATATATATGGAATTTAGAAAGATGGCAGCAAGAACCCTGCATGCGAGACAGCAAAAGGAACGCAGATGTATAGAACAGACTTGTGGACTCTGTGGATGAGGGCAAGGGTGGGATGATATGGGAGAATGGCATTGAAACATGTTAATTATCATATGTGAAATCAATCACCACCCCAGTGGTATCTTTGAGGCTCTAGTAGGGTAAAAGTAAGGGTTGGGGACAATCAGGGAGCTTTCTGTTAGCTTTGCATTACCCTCAATAATAGTTTAGATGCTACAAAATATATTGATTCTTTTTATTTTGGTCAGCTCTAGAAGAAGTGCTAAAAAGAAAAAAAAATAGTGAAATTGACCAAAATGCAAAAATATGGAGAAAGACAAATAAAGCATGATAATGATAATAATGACAATATCAGTGATGGTAATATCAGCTAGATAAGCTATTTCCATTCATTCAGTGCTGAGTATGCCAGGTACTATCCTAAATACTTCATTAACATTGCATCCTGCCAAACAACTCAATGAAGTAGGCATCATTCCTCATGCATGACAGAGGAGAAAACCAAGGTTCAGTGTGTTTACATGACTTGTTCAAGGTCCTGCAGCCAGTAAATGGTAGTTATACCTCAGAACAAGATCACCTAAGACACTCTCAACCTCTGAACTTTGATCCCACTGCCACACATGGTCTGTATAGAGTGAATGTCTGCTGGATTAATGTTGCCCAAATCTGGCTAGATCAATCAGAATCAAACCTGGAGAACTGAATAAAAACTAAAATTTCAGGACCCACATGAACAATTTTGATTTGATATGCTGAAAGTGAATCCCTAAAGATCCATCTATATATTCAAAAGGCTCCCTGGGTAATACCTGTTTCAAGATGTAATTATTATGGGTAATTTGATTTTATATATCTACTATTGCCTTTAATTCAGAAAATAGAAATCAGTACATTAAAATGGACACTTCAGCTGCTTCACTTTTACCAGATGTATGAAATTTAATAAAAAAAAAAAGTCCATTTATATTCTTTTTTCCTATTTTTGGCCACATCTCAAGGCATTCAGGATCTTAGTTTCCTGACCCACAAGGGATCAAACCCTTGCCCCATCAGGGGAAGCATGGTATCTTAACTACTGGACTGCCAGAGAAGTGCCTATAGAGCATTCTTAAAAAAGCAGAATTATAGGAGCAGAAAGCAGATCAGTAGTTGCCCGGGTATGGAGGTGGAGAGAAGGGTTTACTACGAGGGGGTATAGGGAAATTTGGGGTTGTGAAGGAACCATTCTATGTCTTGCTTGTGGTGGCAGTTGTATAGCTGCATTTGCAAAAACTTACAGTACTATGCACTTAAAAAGCATAAATTTTACTGTTCATAAATTATATCTTAAAATGAGAAGCAAAAGACCTTCTGTAAGAGGTTTTTATTTTCAGGAAAATGTATGTTCACATCCATGTTTAATGTCAGCTAATCTATACCTTAAAAAGATTTAGACATAAAGTTACTAGTGGTGTATTCATTTTCCTAAAAATTCCATGCAAAGTAGCATTAAACATTGGGTTGGCCAAAATGTTTGGGTTTTTCTGTAACATTTTATAGAAATGTCAATGTTCTACTCATACTTACTCCTTTGGCCAATTACCACTTCATACAGGCTCTCTCTCTCATATGTGAAGGGGAAAGATTTCCTTTGAAATTCTAATACTTTAATATTTTTCTTTAAAAAAAAAAACTAAATATGCCCTCATGGTCACTACAGAGTTAAGTATTTCATTATTTTTACTGCTGAGAGTACTTCTTTGTCAAACTAGAATGACCCAAGGCCTAGACTGCCCTTGGCAAACTTCTGATAATAAAACAAGAAAGAAAGAAAGGTCAGATTTTCTTTAAACAGACCTTTGAAAAGTGCCTTTGAACTTTGGCATTATGAGATAGTATTCTCCATCATTCTATCTGCGGCCTTTATGTAGACTATCCATTTATCTCAGAAGACCTTTCCTGCATTGTCTAGTAATTGTCCTCTGGTGGATGTGGGATCCTTCGTCATTTATTGGAAGTTAAAGGAATAAAGGCGAGTGGCTCTAGCATTCACTTTGCCGGTGGCCGTGGAAGAGACACTGAAACAGGCTACCAGTCTGCAAATCACAGCCGCTCTCAACGCTTGTAAATCTTTTCTTTAACCTTTCATCACTTAACATCTTCACTATAGATAACATTCACTAGATACCTTAGTCCTCTGGACATCATTCAGAGTTATGACAGGATAGCTCTTGAAGGTAACGTCTAGGGCTTCATCCAACAATGTTTCAGGACACTATTTTAATTCTGATAAGTTAATTTAACTTAATTTAATTCTCCGATTTAAAGCGTGCTGATTTTTATAGACAATCCTTGAAGACTTGTTAAAAAAACCAGTTCTGTTGCTGACTCATCATTTCTGCCTACTGTCTTATGTGGGCAACTCTTTTGTTTTGACCAGTCTCTTCTTGGTCTCCCTGTAATTAATACCAAGCAGTTTGAGAGCTGGAAATGACTGATCCCTCTCTCTCCGTGTGTATCTCTTTTGGGACATTCTTGAAGACTCTTCTAGTGAAAAGATTCTCACTGAGTCATGATGGGCTTTTTCCACCAACGAGTGAAGTGAAGTGAGGTTGCTCAGTCATGTCCAACTCTTTGCAACCCCATGGACTGTAGCCTACCACGCTCCTCCGTCCATGGAATTTCCCAGGCAAGAGTACTGGAGTGGGTTGCCATTTCCTTCGAGTTCTAATAGTTAGAAAGCCCTTTTATGTTGAATCAGATTTCTGTGACTTCGACCTATTTGTCCTTTGGAGATAGTTATCCCTTCGTTAATTTTATCATTTCATTCAACAGCCATATGGTGAGTACCTATTCTCCAATAGGTAATGGGGCTACAGAGAATTTATTTTAAAATCAGCATGGATCTCAAAGCCAATGAAGGGGATAAGAGTAGATTAAGAATGTAATATAACCATAACCAGATTTCACCAGCCCTTCAGACCATGGCTATAAGTAAAGTCACAGTAGCAGTGATAATTTATACTCGACTGCTTGGTCATTTCTCCCTTGTAGCATAAGAACCCAAGCCCTTTGTAAAAGCCGCTCTTGAAGTAGCTCTGGCAATCCCCAAGGTTTTTTAAAATTTTCGTTGCTCACTCATCATTTCTTCAAGTGTCCCTATGTCCTCTTCTTCTAAACATGGCAGAGTGGAACCTGTCGGCATGGACTTCCTGGCCCACTCCAGATTCCCATGGACCTCACTGGACCCCTCACCAGTGCTATACCACAGCTCCCCAGCACTGTCTCCCATGCACTGGTGGTCTTTCCAGATCCAGATAAGGCTGGGAAATCAGTGCAGGAGTGTGTTATACCGTGTGTTATAGTTTGCTGCCTGGCCCTCAATCAGTCTTGCGTGTGTGTGTATATATATATATATATATATGTATATATATATATATATATTTTTTTACCAGTCTTTTAGTTCTTAAAGCTTTTATCTGCAGCCCTTTCCCTATAGGACTTGGACCAAGTCCATGGGATCAGGCTTAGGACTGATTCCCCAAACTGAGGGCCAGCCACTAAGTTGTTCTTTTGATTTCCCCACCTTTCTTCCATCTTTGCCACCAGGCTCTGAGGCTCAAGACCTCCTCCTCCCAGGAAGGCCCTTTCCTTCCATGCACGTCTATTTGTACAAATAAATGCCCCCTCATGTGGAGATGTGTCCCAGGTTAAGCTCATATGTCCTGCTATCAAGTAAATCATGATGGCAAAGCAATTCAATATTTTCTGCAAAAGTTATTTATATGTATAACTGGGGCTTGCCTGGTAGCTCAGATGGTTAAGAATCTGCCTGCAATGCTGGAGACCTGGCTTCAGTCCCTGGGTTGGGAAGATCCCCTGGAGAAGGGAATGGCTACCCACTCCAATATTCTTGCCTGGGAAATCCCATGAGCTGATGGGTGACAGATGAGTGTCATCTGAGTGAGTGAGAGATGAGCCTGGCGGGCTACGGTCCATGGGATCACCAAGATTCAGCCACACACAACTGAATGGCTAACATGTTGACTTTTTTCATATGTATAACTGATTCACTTTGTTGTACAGCAGAAACTAACACAGCATTGTAAAGCAACTATATTCCAATAAAAATTAATTTAACAAGTAACAAAATGAGTTTCCCTGCTAAAGAAAAGATTTGTACTAGGTGACATTTTAATATAGAGGAAGGGACACCCAGCTCATCTGGGGAAAACTGGAAGGTGATCCTCAGGGAGAGCTTTCAGACATGGTGGGACTTCACTTAGGTCCTATAGGATAATGGGAAGTTAGCGACTCCCCAACCTCCCAGGGAAAGGAAACATTGTAAACAGAAGCAGAGAAGTGGGGAGAAAACGTGGCATGTTTCAGGATCTTTAGTGAGGTGAGAGAGACAATATGGCGTGTTTTAGGATCTTTGATAGCTGTGATCTGTTGTTACGAGGGTCATTGTAATTGATGGTGATGGCCCTTTGCTCCTCCCGAGGGTATCCAGCTCCCCAGAATGTCATCTGATGGGGATTTGGGAACTACCTGGTCCTTCTCAGCTGCTCAGACCCTCTTAACTGTCCTGGAGCCTGACTACATGCCTGCTTACTCATGGGAGAGTAAGCAGGTAATGAATGACATATTAAGATTTGTCTTGAAAAATCATCTAGGCAGTAGTGTGGCAGGACCAGAGAATGGCAAGCTAAAGCCACCAAGGATTAAATCTAGTGTCTTACCCACTTGGCAGTGGTTCAGTCCTGAAAGACTGCACAGATCCATTGTACTTACCTTTTCCAGGTCAGCAACTGCTATTTTTAGACTATTTTCATATTTCATGGTCCCAGACTCTTCACCACTGTTTTGATTTTCCTATGGATATGACCCAGCTTGCTTGAGTCCTTCTTATTCTGATCTTACTTAAGAATGGAACATAGTTTTCTGATTTTTTTCAGAATCATAACAAATTAGAAAGGACATGTGCCTTTTTCAGAATATAATATTGTTAATGCATTTATTATTCCAATCTTCTGTGTTTGTGAATACTAACTTTCAATACTGACTTTACAAAAAATTAAGATATTTTCTGATCTATCTGATCCTCCCTCTCCTCAGATCTCACTTTAGGACCTCTCCTGTGAAGTCTGACTTAATAATATTTAGTGAATTGGCCTGAATAAACTTTCTTGAATCTCTTATTCAAGCTTTAACGAACCTCTTTCTGCCCTCAATGGAAATAGGTAGTCTGAATTATCATATGTACCTGAAAGTAGGAATGAACATTCATGAACATCTTAAGAGTTAAAGTTTTTTATTTAGTATAAAATATATTTGGCCAGATTTTACTGATGTATCACCTAAGTATAAATATGGACACTTTGGAAATTGCATTTTCTCAGCACTGCTACTTGAAGATTTTTTTTTTTAAGTTAAATGTCTGTAATTTCCAGAAGGTAACAACCGACTAAAAGGATATTTTCACTTAATCATTTAATGGAATATAGTGGAAATAATTATTATTTAAAGCCCAAGTTCTGTAACCACTTCAGCATTTGGGGAATAAGGAAGTTGAAGGGGAAAAATTTACTTCAATGGGAAGCAATCTTTTTTAAAGAAAATTTAATCTTCTTACTATATTTTTCATTTAGTACAACTGGAAGGAGAAGAGGAAAATAAAACTAGAAATCTCAGAGCAGTTAAAAGGCAAGGCTTTCTGTTTAATGAGCCTGTCAGCATGCAGGTCAGCCTGGAGGGTAAAGAGCTAAAGCATTCTTTGAAAAGACAAAGGTGAATGTACAGTAGGCAGAGTAATGCCCCCTCAAAGATATCCAGATCTGAATATGTGAAATCTATGAATGTTACTTGGCAAAAGAGATTTTGCAGATGTGACTAACAATCTTGAGATGGAGGGATTATCCTGAATTATCTGGATGGGTCCAGTGTAATCAAAGTGAAGCATTTCAGCATGAGGTCATGCATAACATCAGATCGTTAAAACTTGCCACCATGTTTAATTTTAAATAACAAAGTCAAACTAAAGGTGGTAGACAGAATTTGGGCCCCCATGACCTTCAACTGCTCTTGTCATATTCATGAATATGTAACATTACATGGCCAAAGAGACTTTGCAGATGTAACTAAGGTGGTTAATCAATTGATGTTAAAATAGGGAGATTATTCTGGGATTAGCTAGGTGGATACAATGTAATCACAAACTCTTAAATACAGAGCTTTCTCCCAGTTGAGGATTAAAAAGGAAGTTAGATAGGTGCAACAGAAGGTGGAAATTAGAGAAATTTGAAGTATGAGCAGGATTCAACACATATCGCTGGCTTAAATATACACAGGACCACATGTCAAGGAAATCAGGACCTCCTTGCTACAACTACAGCAAATTGAACTCTTCCAACAACCTGAATGAGCTTGATTCTTCTCTGGAACCTCCCGAAGGGAATGAAGTTCTGTCAGCTCCATGATTTTGGTCTTGTGAGATCCTGAGCAGTAAATCCAGCTGACCAACGCCATAATAAATTTCTGATCTCCAAGAGTTGTGCAATAATAAAAGAGTGTTGTTTTAAGCTGCCCATTTTGTAACGGTTTGTTATGCAGAAATAGGAAATGAATGCGGTGTTAGTGTATGAGTTTGAACCCCATGTCAGATAAGAATAAGACTGAACTCGATGTTGCTGTGTCTGTGTGTGTATGTCTTTTCTGCCCTGTGGAACACGTGACCAGGAGCCCTACATGAACTTCCAGGTTATGTTAGGTCTTGACACAGTTTTCAAACATGGGTTTGCACAGTCTAATAAAAGAATTGCTGGTGGCAGGGCTGGACAACAGCAAACCCTTAAAATTTCCGTCAACATGCCAAGTAAGTGGTACTTGAGGAAGGAAGGTGAGTCTGGTCGTCATCTAAAAACCTGCCAGTGATACCTCTTACTGAGGTCGGTAGAATGGCAACACTGAAACTCGCAGGAGGGGTTGGCAGCTCGGAAGAGAGTCCTAAAGGTGACAGCGGAGCACTCTTCTAAGAAAGGCTGCATCCTGGCGACTCAGAGCTCGTGTCTGTGAACATCGAAGACTGTATTGAAAAGTGATTCAGAAGAGTGACACTGAACTTGAAGACATTTTAGAAATGTCTTAGTCAGTTTCTTTTGCTCATGAGTTTTCCTTCTATATATAATCAACTTACATAGTAAAATTTTCCTTCGAGAGTGGCATATGATAAAATTTATGTCTAATCTACAAGATCTCTAAAATAAGAGGAAAATACTTAATATTTTGAGTGAAAAGAATACATTGACTCATTGCAGCATTCTTTTGTCTTCTTTCAGTGGTTCAAAAATAACAGTGCATTTTACAATTAATTTATTGCAGATTCAATGAAATAGTATGGCCGTTTCACAGGTTTTTCTTGTGGCTTTTCTATCCCTTAACTTATCTACATATACCCCCTGAGGGTACATCTCAACTTTAAGAAGTATCTTGGAGACTTTTAGGGTTTATTTCATTTCTCAGATTGGAGAGCCCTGTGATGCTGGGAGCCGTCAGGATGCCCCCTTGCTCGGATGACAAGGTCACGAGACTAAGAAAGAAATTGCAAAGCTGACTTTCTTTATCGGAGCATCCCGGGCTAGGCCCCCCCTGGTATTTTTCTTGGGAGTTCTGTCCATGCTCGGAACATTGGCGCATCTCAGTAGGTCAGTCCCAGTTGGAAAGAATTCATCCTGAGATAATCCCCCCAGACCTTATCGACCAGAGGATCCAGGAAGGTGGATCGCCTTCCCTGGGGGCTAAGGAGGAATGAAAGGGACATTTATATAGATTACTACTCCTCCTATTCATTACTGGGGAGTTTACCAAGAGTTTTCTGGGGGTCATGGCAAGGCCACCACCAGAAGGGCTCTTACTGGGGTCACCTTTCCACCTCCCACTCCCCCGACCACTCCACGGAGGAGGAACAGAGGAGTCTCCCTTCCTTGAAGAGACCAGGGTGGAATGGGACTTAGGAATGCTCATAACTGTGGCCAGCATAGTTGGAGATATTGATTGCTTTAGGATAATGTAGACATGGGAATTCATTATAGTAGTTGTAAGGTTAATAGGGTTTTATTGCTAAAGCAGTGCTGCTAGACTGTCTCTTAGTCCTCTTTCCTCTTTCTAAACTGTCTTAGTCCTCTTTCCTCTTTCTAAACTGTCTCTTTGTCCTCTTTCCTCTTTCCTGGTAAGAACCGGAGTAGGTTACTATAATAAAACAGTTTCAAGCTTGGAAGCCCTTCCCTCTAGCTCCTACATAGTTACACCTGATAAGAGAAATGTAATCTTTCTACTTAGGTGGTAAACATACTATTGTTAAATCTAATTACATATAAATCTGACTTCTGCAAGGGGAATGTTTCATGATAGATTGGGGAATGAGCTCAATGATGAGGTTGCTATGGACGATAGAAAACAAAAAATTGTATAGAATGATAGGTGATGTAATGATGTAATGGGGATGTCTTTTGGCTATAAAACTGTAAACCAACAATAAACGAGAGACTTCTCCATCACCCCACAAAACTAACAGCAATAAAGAGAGACTGCTCCATCACCACACATCGACTCAGCTCAGTTCTTCCACTGACGCCACTCATCCCTCAAGACCCCCGGACCCTCTGGGGCTGGACCCTGGCACTGTGATTCTTCTCAACACTAGCTTTCTGCATTGCATTTTGGGGGTCAAAATAATGAAACTCAAGTTTCAATGCCTTATTGATTTTTTTTCTTTTCCTTTTCAATTTTATGTGGAATCTAGTTTTATGAACAAATTTTTCCCTTTTAGCACTCCTCACATCTCT
Source organism: Antilocapra americana (assembly GCA_007570785.1). Taxonomy (NCBI): domain Eukaryota; kingdom Metazoa; phylum Chordata; class Mammalia; order Artiodactyla; family Antilocapridae; genus Antilocapra; species Antilocapra americana. The sequence goes on along the minus strand of ML660200.1, from coordinate 52,837,762 downwards.
GTAACTCATTCTTTCAGGCTTCCAGCCCCCATGGCCCAAATCTGATCTTTTGAGAGGTGAGAAGAAACTGACTTCCATGAAATGTCACAATAATGAGACAAAACTATAGGATGAGCTCTAGCCTTGGGTCAGAATCTATAAACAAGACTCCTAGAGATGTTCTTTGTTTTTGTCCAGCAACAGTGACATTTTCAGGAATGAACTTGGAATAGACTGTGTTAGCCCGGAGAGACCAAGTATGTTGAGGATTTTGTTTATCACAATTTACTGTGATGGTTATAACTCTGACATGAATCTGGCCCAGGTGAGGTAATCTCCAGCAGTTATCTAGATTATGAATATGATTTTGGGCTTGTGATTCCAGAAAGTGTGATGTGACTCATCCCTGCTTGGGCATTACCACTGAAAAGCATGCCATCCTGATGATGCTTTGGAGAATTAGAAATTCTGCTCCTACCATGGACAACGTTGTAATATCTTTACCGTGAATCCTAACTGTGCCAACTTCACTGTGTATACCCTAGCTTGTGACTTTCACCCTTTGTTATTGCAACATACAGCGAAAGTAAACATTTTATATCCAGACGTAGTTAATGTATAAAATATATACACAAATGCACACACACATATATCTAAAACATATTTCTTGAAACTATACTTACCTTTACTATGTATGTATCTTCTGATTTAGTCTATTCTTTAAAAAAAAAAAAGAAAGAAAACACCTGCTTTCTGTACCCACAGAATCAATTTCATTGAATAATGAAAGTATTGTTATTGTTACAATAACAATACTGTATTGTTGTGACCCACAACAAAACTTTAGACATTTAAGGCATTTTTGATTCACAGTTGCAGTGTATGTGGCCTCAATCAGTACCTATGCTGGTTATTTTAAAATATAAGAGTTGTGTGAAACTGATTTTTTCCAAACATTTCAGAACTTCTTCGCTCAAACACATTTTGTTGTTGTTGTTTTTCTTCAGTTGCTAAGTCGTGCCTGGCTCTTTGCAATCCCATGGACTGCAGAACGCCGGGCTTCCCTGTCCTTCACTATCTTCCAGAGTTTGCTGAAATTCATGTCCATTGAGTTGGTGATGCTCTCTATCCATCTCATCCTCTGCTGCCCTCTTCTCCTTTTGCCTTCAATCTTTCCCTGCATCAGGGTCTTTCCAGTGAGTCAGCTTTTTGTATCCAGTGGGCAAAGTATTGCAGCTTCAGCTTCAGCTTCATCATCTGTCCTTCCAATGAATATTCAGGACTGCTTTCCTTTAGGATGGACTGGTTTGATCTCCTTGCTGTCCAAGGGACTCTAGAGTACTTTCCAGCATGATTCAAAAGCATCAATTCTTCGGTGCTCAGCCTTCTTTATGGTCCAATTTTAGCATCTGTACAAGACTACTAGAAAAACCATCTGTAGATGACTAGTAGAAAACCAAAACTACTAGAAAAAAGGTTTGACTATATGGACCTTTGTTGACAAAGTGATATCTTTGCTTTTCAATATGCTGTCTAGGTTTGTCATAGCTTTCCTCTCAAAGAGTAAATGTCTTTTAATTTCATGGCTACAGTCACTGTGCACAGTGATTTTGGAGCCCAAGAAAATAAAATCTGTCACTGCTTCTGTTTTTCGCCTTCTATTAACCATGAAGTGATGAGACCAGGTGCCATGATCTTAGTTTTAATGTAGAGGTTTAAGCCATTTTTTTTCACTCAAATACATAATTTACTTCAAATTAGGCACCTTGGAGATGATTTGTTTGCGGTATATATATTTTCATCTTTTTATTTTAACCTGTTTGTGTTTTGAACCTAAAGTGAAAGTGAAAGTGAAGTTGCTTAGTCGTGTCCAACTCTTTGCGACACCATGGATTGTAACCTCCGACCTAAAGTATGTCTCTAACAAACAGCTGCTGGCTGCTAAGTCGCTTCAGTCGTGTCCGACTCTGTGCGACCCCATAGACAGCAGCCCACCAGGCTCCCCCGTCCCTGGGATTCTCCAGGCAAGAACACTGGAGTGGGTTGCCATTGCCTTCTCCACTAATAAACAGCATATAGTTGTTATATAGGCTCATGTTATTATATCTGATCTGCCGATCTTTGCCTTTTGTTTGGGTAATTTAATTCATTTATATATAAAATGATTACTTATAAAGTAGAATTTGCATCTACCTTTTTTGTTATTTGTTTTCTACATATCTTAAGTCTCTTTGCCCTCTATTTCTTCATTTCTGCCTTCTTTTGTAGTAAAGAGATAGCTTTTAATGTGCCATTTAAATTATCTTGTTATTTCTTTAATTATTTTTTCAATGATTTTCTTAGTGATTTCCCTGGGGATTACAATTAACATCTTAGCTTGTAACAGTAACAGTCTAATTTGGATTAATACCAACTTAATTTTTGTAGTACAAAAAAATTTACTCATATAGTTCCCACCCTTGTGTTATTGTTGTCTTACAAATTGTATTTTTTACATTATAACCCATAAATAAAATTTTACTATTGTTTCGTTATACAGTTGTCTTTTAAATGATATAAGAGAAAAAAAAGGTTACCAAAAAAATACACTTATGCTATTTTTTTGTGTTTATTATAGAGTTACCTTTTTCAGTGCTCTTTTTCATGTGGGTTCAGATTACTATCTAGTGTCCTTTAATTTCAGCTTGAATGACAACCTTTAGTATTTCTTCTAGGGCACGTCTGCTGGTAATGAATCTTCTCAGTTCTTACAGTTCTTCCTTATTAGTCTTTTTCTTTGAGCACTTTGACTATGTCATTCAACTGCCTTCTGGCTTCCATTATATTCAATAGTCTGTTAATGATATATCTAGGTGTGGATCCTTGTTGAGCTTCTTAAATGTATAGACTAATGTTTCTTTTGATCAATACCAGAATCAGATTGAATATATTCTTAACAGCCAAAGATGGAGAAGTTCTATACAGTCAGCAAAAACAAGACTGGGCGCTGACTGTGGCTCAGATCATAAACTCCTTATTGCCAAATTCAGACTTAAATTGAAGAAAGTAGGGAAAACCTCTAGACCATTAAGGTATGACCTAAATCAAATCCCTTACGACTATACAGTGGAAGTGACAAATAGATTCAAGGGATTCGATCTGATCCAATAGACAGAGTGCCTGAGGAACTATGGATGGAGGTTCATGACATTGTACAGGAGGCAGGGATCAAGACCATCCCTAAGGAAAAGAAATGCATAAAGGTAAAATGGCTGTCTGAGGAGGCCTTACAAATAGCTGTGAATAGAAGAGAAGTGAAAGGCAAAGGAGAAAAGGAAAGATATACTCATTTGAATGCAGAGTTCCAAAGAATAGCAAGGAGGGTTAAGAAAGCCTACCTCAGTGATCAATCCAAAGAAATAGAGGAAAACAATAGAATGGGAAAGACTAGAGATCTCTTCAAGAAAATTAGAGATAACAAGGGAGCATTTCATGCAAAGATGGGTACAATATAGGACAGAAATCATATGGACCTAACAGAAGCAGAAGATATTAATAAGAGGTGGAAAGAATACACAGAAGATCTGTACAAAAAAGATCTTCACTACCCAGATATTCATGATGTTGTGAGCATTCACCTAGAGCCAGACATCCTGGAATGTGAAGTCAAGTGGGCCTTAGCATCACTATGAACAAAGCTAGTGGAGGTGATGGAATTTCAGTTGAGCTATTTCAAATCCTGAAAGATGAAACTGTGAAAGTGCTGCACTCAATATGCCAGCAAATTTGGAAAACTCAGCAGTGGCCACAGAACTGGAAAAGGTCAGTTTTCATTCCAATCCCAAAGAAAGGCAATGCCAAAGAATGCTCAAACTATCGCACAATTGTACTTATATCCCACGGTAGCAAAGTAATGCTCAAAATTCTCCAAACCAGGCTTCAACAGTTCATGAACTGTGAACTTGCAGATGTTCAAGCTGGTTTTAGAAAAGGCAGAGGAACCAGACATCAAATTGCCAACATCCATTGGGTCATCAAAAAAGCAAGAGAGTTCCAGAAAAACATGTACTTCTGCTTTATGAACTATGCCAAAGCCTTTGACTGTGTGGATCACAACAAACTGTGGAAAATTCTTCAAGAGATGGGAATACCAGACCACCTGACCTGCCTCTTGAGAAATCTCTATGCAGGTCAGGAAGCAACAGTTAGAACCATACATGGAACAATGGACTGGTTCCAAATAGGAAAAGGAGTACCCCAAGGCTGTATACTGTCACCCTGTTTATTTAAGTTATATGCAGAGTACATCATGAGAAGCATGGGCTAGATGAAGCACAAGCTGGAATCAAGATTGCTGGGAGAAATATCAATAAGCTCAGATATGCAGATGACACCACCCTTATGGCAGAAAGTGAAGAACTAAAGAGCCTCTTGATGAAAGTGAAAGAGGAGAGTGAAAAAGTAGGCTTGAGGCTCAACATTAAGAAAACTAAGATCATGGCATCTGGTCCCATCACTTCATGGCAAATAGATGGCAAGACAGTGGAAACTGTGACAGACTTTATTTTTTTGGGCTCCAAAATCACTGCAGATGGTGACTGCAGCCATGAAATTAAAAGACACATGCTTCTTGGAAGAAAAGTTATGACCAACCTAGACAGCATATTAAAAAGCAGAGACATCACTTTGCCAACAAAGGTCCCTCTAGTCAAAGCTATGGTTTTTGCAGTAGTCATGTATTGATGTGAGAGTTGGACTATAAACAGAGCTGAGTACCGAAGAATTGATGCTTTTGAACTGTGGTGTTGGAGAAGACTCTTGAGATTCCCTTGGACTGCAAGGCAATCCAACCAGTCCATCCTTAAGGATCTCAGTCCTGAATATTCATTGGAAGGACTGATGCTAAAGCTGAAACTCCAATCCTTTGGCCACCTGATGTGAAGAACTGACTCATTTGAAAAGACCCTAATGCCTGGAAAGATCGAAGGCAGAAGGTGGAGGGGACAACAGAGATGATATGGTTGGATGGCATCACTGACTCAATGGACATGAGTTTGAGTAAACTCCAGGAGTTGGCGATGGACAGGGAGGCCTGGTGTGCTGCAGTCCATGGGATCGCAAAGAGTCGGACACAACTGAGCGACTGAACTGAACTGACTAAATGTTTGTTTTAGTCAAAATGTGACATTTTCTCCCATGTTTCTTCAAATATCCTTTCTTTTCCTTTTCTTGTCTTATCTCTGTCTGAGACTTCCATTATGCATATATTTATATGCTTAAAAGTTCTGAGACTCTTTTCTTTCATTTTTTTTCATTCTGTTCCTCAGACCAGATATTTTCTATCTTCAGTTAACTTATCTTCAAGTTAAATGATTCTTTTGGTTTCTCAAACCTCTTCTTGATCCCTCTTAGTGAATTTTCATTTCAATTTTTATAATTTTCAATTCCAGAATTTTTTATTTGGTTCCTTTTTATGATTTTTGTCTCTTTATTGATATTCTCTATTTGGTGAGACATTATTCTCATGTTTTTCTTTAGGCTCTTTTTTTTGTGGGGGACAGAGTATGGTTTCCTTTAGTATTTTGAATACATTTATAGTAGCCAATTTAAAGCCTTATCTAGTAAGTCCAACATCTGGGCTTACTTGAGGCAGTTTCTGTTGATGCTTTTTTTCCTGTTTATTTTTTTAATTTCTCTCTCTCTTAGTTTAAAACTGAATAATTTAAATGAAAACTGGAAATAATATCAGGTCCTCACTCATTCCATCCAGGGTTTGTTGTCGTTTATATTTGTTTCTGTTACTGTTGTTTCTGCTATTTGTTGTTACTGACTTTCATAAACTATCTTTTTTGTGTGTGGCAACTGAATTCTCTGCTTAGTTAGCTCAGCTGTCAGCTAATGACTGGGTTGAGGTTTCCTTAAAAAAAAAAAACAAAAAACGAACCAATAAGTCTTCCAGCCTTGCTGAGGGTATCTGTGTGGGGTACCTTCAGTTCTCTGATGGGAAGTTTACTTAGCTTTCACTTTCTGCTTTCACAGAACTTCAAGGTCAACCAGTGGTGGGAATTTAGGACCTTTTCTGGTCTTTTCTGAGCGTACATTCAACTCTATATTTCCAGGAATATGTCAGAACTTTTCAAATCTCCCTAGTAGTATCTGATTTCCACACTTCTAGGTTTTCTGGTCAGCTTCTTGTCAGCTGTAAGTGTTTCTCTGCCTAAAGCAGTTGTGATATTAAACAACTGCTGCCATTTTTCCCCCACAAATGCTCTGGGATAAAGGGTGTTCTTAGTGAGCAAGCTCCAAGTCAGGTCAAATAAAGAAAAGCTTTATGAGTGGAGGTTTCCATGGAGCTGCCAAGTAGGTCAAATAATAGCAGTTCTCTAGGGAATGTGACTTTAGGGGAGCTCCAAACCCATTCTTCCTCTGCCAGTGGCTACTAGGCTACTGGCTGTCACAGCTAGCATGATTATGAATCTGTTGGTTTTCACCACTACCCCCAGATCTTGAGATAGGGAGATGAGAATAAGGTAAGTTAAAATAACACACAACGTGCTGTCCTTATAGAAATTCAACTGTTTTTCTTGAATAAACACTCTTTGGATTTTTGTAAGTCTCTCTTTAATTTCCACAGTTTTCAAAAAGTTGATTTTGACCATTTTTTGCTAGTATTCTCATTCTTTTATGGAGGGACAAATTTTTAGTGGGCTTTATCAATTTAGAAAGTCTCTCTGTTCTACTTACCTTCTTTGAAATTTCTCTATTACCTAGAGTAATAGGTTAGAAAAACTTACACACTGATATAAGACAGCATACTTCTATAGTATATCACAAATATATTCTCTTTTACTTTCTTGTTCATGGATCTCCTTTCTTTGACTGTACCTCTGCTAGGAAGCATGTGATTTGTGTTTTATAGGAATAAAAATATGATACTTATTCTAATTTCAAGGAATGAAGAAAATCTTAACTCCCTTTTAATTGTTTAGCAAGGAAGTGGATGAGTAGATCTGTCTTCCAGGTAACAGCAACTGAGTTCTGAGGCTCCCACTTTGTGCCAAGGCCACTTCTTTATCAGGAAGCTCCATTATTAGAGTCATCTAGTTATATCCAATCTCTTTTTCCCACAAAATATAGAGAATGTTATATGGATGAAGTGTTGACACTGGAACAATTTATGCCTGACCTGATGCTTTTGAACTGTGGTGTTGGAGGAGACTCTTGAGAGTCCCTTGGACTGCAAGGAGATCCAACAAGTCTATCCTAAAGGAGATCAGTCCTGGGTGTTCATTGGAAGGACTGATATTGAGGCTGAAACTGCAATACTTTGGCCATCTGATGCGAAGAGCTGATTCATAGGAAAAGACCCTGATGTTGGGGAAGATTGAGGGCAGGAGTAGAAGGGGACGACAGAGGATAAGATGGTTGGATGGCATCACCGACTCAAAGGACATGAGTTTGGGTAAACTCCAGGAGTTGGTAATGGACAGGGAGGCCTGGCGTGCTGCGGTTTATGGGGTTGCAAAGAATTAGACACTACTGAGCGACTGAACTGCACTGAACTGTGCAGGGGTAATATCACTTTGATATTTCTAGGCTTATATGACCCCAAATCCCCCTCCCCAAATATAGCCCTATTTTATAAATAACCTTCATGGCTGTAGTAATATATGTGTCTATACCCTATTTGCATAATGCTAATTATAATAATCAAACATCAGTGAAGGAGAGGAAATACTTCTAATAAACTTTTGTGTCTTCCAAAAATCTTAGGAAACTCAAGGAAACATTTCCCAAACATCCAGCTTTCACCTCTCAAATATATCCAGTTAATTTTTTTTCTTTTTCCTGACTTAGAATATGAAGACTAAATGAAAGGCACACCTTCTCATTACCCTATTTATTTTGGACCAGTGGTCTAGTCACTTTAGTAAGACTGTCATAGAGAAGGATAAAAGCTATAAAAACATTCCATGAAAACGAGGCACATGAAGAAGTACTGAGATCTAGCATAAAATGGTAGCCTGTGTAGGTCAGCTGTCCCGTATATTGATGCCACACAGTAAACAGAATCATGGCAACTTGGAAGTCTTAATGATTGTTTCTTTTTTTTTTTCTTTACTCTCATTTTTTTAGGTCTCTCATTTAACATGCCTTAGTTAATTGCTGGGGTCCAGCCCCGGCAGGTCCAGGGGTCTTGAGGGATGAGTGGCGTCGGTGAAGTACTGACCTGAGTCAGTGTGGTGCTGGAGCAGTCTCTCATTTATTGTTGTTGGTTTACAGTTTTATAGCCAAAGACATCCCCATTACATCATTACATCATTACATCACCTATCATTCTACACAATTTTTTGTTTTCTACCTTCCATAGCAACCTTATCATTGAGCTCATTCCCCAATCTATCATGAAACATTCCCCTTGCAGAAGTCAGATTTCTGCGTAATTAGATTTAACAATAGTATGTTTACCATTTGATTGTCTTCAGCATACTTCATTCAATCATGATAAGTACATCAATCTAAGTAGAAAGGTTACATTTCTCTTATCAGGTGCAACTATGTAGAAGCTGGAGGGAAGGGCTTAAGCTTGAAACTGTTTTATTCTATTAACCTACTCTGGTTCTTATGAGGAAAGAGGAAAGAGGACAAAGAGACAGTTTAGCAGCACTGCTTTAGCAATAAAACCCTATTAACCTTATAACTACTATAATGAATTCCTTTGTCTACAATATCCTAAAGCTATCAATGTCTCCAACTATGCTGGCCACAGTTATGAGCATTCCTAAGTCCCATTCCAGCCTGGTTTCTTCAAGAAAGAGAGCCTCCTCCATGGAGTGGTCAGGGGAGTGGGAGGTGGAAAGGTGACCCCAATAAGAGCCCTTCTGGTGGTGGCCTTGCCATGACCCCCAGAGAACTCTTGGTAAACTCCCCAGTAAGGAGTAGGAGGTGTAGTAATCTATTTAATGTCCCTTTCATTCCTCCTTTGTCCTCAGGGAAGGGAATCCACCTTCCCGGATCCTCTGGTTGATAAGGTCTGGGGGGATTATCTGAGGATGAATTCTTTCTAACTGGGACTGGCCTACTGAGATGAGCTAATGTTCCAAGCATGGAGAGAATTCCCAAGAAAAATACCAGGGGGGGCCTAGCCCGGGATGCTCCGATAAAGAAAGTCAGCTTTGCAATTTCTTTCTTAGTCTCGTGACCTTGTCATCCTAGCAAGGGGGCAACCTGACGGCTCCCGGCAGTTAATATTTTAACTAAGTTAAAATATTTTAAGTTAATATTTTATAATAAGTTAATATTTCAACATTGAGTCCACTTCTCCTTTCTTGCTGTGTAGACATATGCATAGGACTTGTGGGAAGGTATGCCCTCAGTCCAGAGCAGATGGGTGGAGGTGCCCACAGGCACCCCAGAGAGAAATGTGATAGGGCTATTTGACACATCTGGATGGGTAGAATTTTAATCTTATCCTTTATTGTCAGCAGTTTTACTAGCTAGCATATTTTTACTTCAGCACTTCTCCAAATCTGACAACAAAGCCACAGCCAAAAAACAGTAACATCTTTCCTCTCCCAGTAGGTAAGCAATTAAATAGACCACACCTCACCTAGTGTTTTTAATAGAAGAATCTTTGGGCTACAAGGAACTAATAGTTAGCGAGAGCTTTCTATGTGCTATGCATTATTCAACATTATGTTATTGTATCCTCAAGACAACCCTGTAAAATGGGCTGTATTTCTCCTAATTTCTATTATGGAAACTAACAGTCAGAGTTATTAAAATCTGATCTGACCTGATCTGATCTGTCTCACAGCAAGGAAATGTTGGGCCAAGATACAAATAAAAATAAAAAACAAAAACAACCCTCCCAAACCAGATTTGCTCAGCTATGAAACCAAGTAGTTGTCACTACATGATACTAAATTGTAAACACCAACTACTCATAGTAATGCCATCTGACACCCAACTGAGAGGTGTAAGACGCTTCCCAAAATGACACCAGCTCCTTGGAGTGATAAATCTCATCATCCCAATTGTACAACTTGAGGAAATGAAGGACAGAAAATGTGTTATTTGGTTTCCATGTCTTAATTTCTGATAACACAATGCCTAAAATGAGAAATGCAAGTGTAATGAAGTGTCCTCAAGATAGACCATAAAGACAAGTCCATTAACAGTTTCAGGTCATGATAAAATTCAGGAGGGTCTGCAATTTAGAGCTTCTTCCTCTCCCACCACAGTGTAACAACTGACAGGCTAGTTCTACTTGCTAATTAAGTTCTCTCCCATTACCTTTTATGTCTAAGACTTATTTGGTAACCTTCAAAGATATACTGAGGGCAGTAGGAAATTATTAATGTCCTAGATCTAGGCGTTTGAGATTCTCCTGCTGGGGTCCTAGCTTTGAGTTCAACTGATATTGACTTAGTTCCTTAATCTCCTAATTAAAAGACAATTTCAAATAATGTCACACAGCTCAAAGCTTCAGGAAGGACCCAGGGATAGACAGGCTTACTTGAGAAGAAAAAGGAAGGGTATTTCTCTTTATGAACCAAAAGTTCAGACTGATCTCTGGTTAATGAAGCAAGATGGAAACTAGTACCAGGTACAAGGTGTAGATCAAAAATCAGTTTTTGTTTACAAAGCATAAAAAAGAAATTTCTGTCTGAAAGAGTTCTTGGTGGTCCTGATTCTTCATCTCTCTGAACCCTACCCCAACTGGATAATACTCAGCCTATCAGAGGGCAATTGATAATCAATCATGACCCAAAAATAAGAAAACATATTGTGTCTATGTTGAAACTTCTATTCCTTACCCAATGATCTATTTTTAGTTAATAGTCACAGTTATCTTTTTAATGATTGTTAACACATCAAGGAGAGCATGTTAGTTCAGTCTTGCAAATGTTAAATTTGAGGTGTCTGTGGATAACCAGGAGGAAATGTCCAGAGGTGCTTAGATGCATATGTATGGAACTTAGGACTCAATGGGCTGCTGACATGTGTGTGGGAACCATAGGTATAAATGTGGTTGTGTTTGTGCATGGACCCACACAATATAGAGGCTGGCCTCTTCTATTAGAGCCTTATTCCTCACTTCTACCATTTAGTCTAAGTTTTAGCTCTACTATTCATTATACCAGTACAGAAAACCTCACACTTCCAAAGCTTTAGCCCTGTTGTGGTTTTGTCTGAATTGCTTTTACCTTCTTTCTCTGCCAGATGACTCTTACTTATCCTCCTTATAAGATCAGCTTATACCAACTTCCTTTGTGAAGTAGTTCCCAAATATCATTCCCAGCCTAGACAGAACTGATCCTTCCTTTCTCTGTTCCCATAATGTCTTTACATCTTCAGTTAGGGCATCACAATCCATTGTCACTGCTTGTGAGCTTCCTGAAGGTGGGGCCTCTTTAGCTTCTGTCTATATCTCCTTCTGTACAGGCAGGGGGAGGGGCTGAGGAGACCATGTGTATACAGATAGGTTCCTATGTATCAATTCCCTTTGGTCAGAAAAAAGGAAAGACCCTTATAGATCACTTCATCCAAGATTCACCTATGACTTTCCAGCATTTTGCAGCAGCCCAACTGATGGTCATCCTTGAAAGAGTAAAATATTGGGAGTCTCTAGGAAAGACAAGTCCCAGCACTTCATGCTAACAGAAGGGGGAAGGTGGAAACAGTGCCAGATTTTCATTTCTTGGGCTCCAACATCACTGTGGACAGTGACCGCAGCCATGAAATTAAAAGATGCTTGCTCCTTGGAAGAAAAGCTATGACAAACCTAGACAGCATATTAAAAAGCAGAAACATTACTTTGTGAATAAAGGTCCATATAGTCAAAGCTATGTTTTTTCCAGTGGTCATGTACAGATGTGAGAGTTAGATTATAAAGAAAGCTGAGCACTAAAGAATTGATGCCTTTGAATTGTGCTGCAGAAGACTCTTGAGAGTCTCTTGGGCTGCAGGGAGATCAAACCAGTCCATTCTAAAAGAAATCAGTCTCTCTGACTTTGAGAACAAAACCATCAATACAGACACAGTATAATGATTAACATTATTTTATTCAGATATTTTGTCTTTTAATCTAGAGACTCATTTTGAGAATTAATTCTAAAAAATAGTCTTATATTTATTTTCATACAGTTTTCTATGTTTGAACCTTTAGCCAAGAGAGGTTTTTCAGACAATTAAACTTGGTGAAGTTCCTCTTCCTGGGGTATTTTATTTGTCTGATTTGTTTTACTTCTATCGATTTCTCTCCTACACTGCTTGGCACCTTGTCAACGCTGATATTTATATTTACTCACTGGGTCTCATTTCAGGGACAGCCACATTTCAGGAATTATGTGTTTTGTGCAGTAGGGCAATTCTCTTTTATCCCCCCATGGTCAGTACGTTTAAGCTCATGAAGTTCTCTTTGAAGTCAGTGTGGGTCTCACACTTGGAATCAAGATACCCCTGAGGAAGAGGAATCAAACTGTCGCTCTTTACAGAAAACTCACTTAAAAACCAAGCTTTCTATGTGCCTGGTCCTAGTAAAATACAAGCTAAAGGATTTCTTTACTATTTTCTTGTTACTTTAAACTAATCTTGATCTTAACTCTCTAAAGAGTTAAAATAGCCTAACTGGTTAGTTTGCAGTGACGCACGTGGCAGCTGAGATCCATTGAGACAACACAATCTCATCTGCACTCATAGCCTATGGAGGAATCAAATTTTTGATGTATTTCCAAACTGCAGTGAATCTCCTTAGATTGTTTGTGAAAGTGAAAGTGTTAGTGACTTAGTCACGTCCAGCTGTTTGTGACCCACCAGGCTCCTCTGTCCATGGACTTCTCTAGACAAGAATATTGGAGTGGATTGCCATGTCCTACTCAAGGGTATCTTCCCAACCCAACCCGGGGATCAAACCCCAGTCCTCTGCATTGCTGAACTCCCTGGTGGCTCAGATGGGAAAGAATCATCCTGCAATGCAGGAGATGCAGGTTCGATCCCTGGGTTGGGAAGATCCCCTGGAGAAGGAAATGGCAACCCACTCCAATATTCCTGCCTGGAGAATTTCATGGACAGAGAAGCCTGGTGGGCTACAGTCCATTGGGTTGCAAAGAGTCAGACACAACTGTGTAACCAACACTTTCACTTTCACTCTTGCATTACAGGCAGATTCTTTACCATCTGAACCATCAGAGAAGCCCTTAGATTGATTATGGCCCCAACTGACCTTCCTCAGTTCTCAGATCCCTGCTTAGCCACGCCCCCCAACCCCAGCATATCTTTCCCATTTCCTTCCCTAGCTCATCCCCAGGGTCCCACCACAGCTCTTCTCACCACACTGTAGGTCAGCACTTTCTACACTGTTTCATCACAGAAGATGTAAAAAAAAATTATGGTACACAAACAGCACAGAATGAATCAACAGATCGATGAATCTCTGCAAGAAATGATCAGCATTCAGTCACACCCTTTTATAAACTGACAAAAAACTGCACTAAATTGGATCCTTGTATTAGGTGCATTTTCTTGTTTCTTCCTGTATTCTGCTTTCATTGCAGCACGATGTGAAATTTCATTTCTCAAGGGCATAATAAACAGAAAATAAAACATGGACTTTTTTGTTGTTCTTTTGTGTGTTTGAGAAAATAACAACCTTGTCTTCTCTTTGAAGTCCTCAGTCTTTTTACTTATTTGATTTAGCCACCACCAGAGAAATTCACCTCTGCTTTTTATTAATGCTTCTATTTTCAGCCAGAGATCCATAAGGAATAAGTTTATGTACAAGTAACATTTAATATGCAATAAGGACTGAATAACAAGCATCATAAATCCACGTTGAGCTTATCAGACACAGACCAACAGTCGTTACAGATGAGATGTATTAATGGTGGTAAATAATATCTGTGCTTCCCTCTCATTCATGTATCCAGTGGCTTCTCCATGCCAGTTCCTGGCATTCCCAGTACAGCACAAATTCCACACAGACACATTATTTCATAATAACAATGACTATGTACAGAATTTAGTGTTTTTCTTATGAACAATGCAGCTTAGATTAAAAAGTCAATAGAGTTCTTATTCTTACTATAGTACACTCATTAACATCTTCAGGAACCCAGGGTTCCACAGAATGTAGTTTGAAAAGCATTGCCCCGTACACTTACATTCATTTATGTAATTTCAATTATTACTGGCCAAGCCATAAACCTAACATCCTCCAGGAAATCTTCTTTGATGTTGCTAATTTGAACAGCACTCCAGTTTGCATTTCTGCAGCTCCTGGCAGTGCTCAGTAGGTACAGGAGGAAGAAATGATGGAAGGGAGGGATGAAATGGGGAATCTTACTAATTCTTTTGGCATTTATGTAAATTTGATCTTTGTAGTGAAAGGGACACAGGGGAAAGTTAACAAAATCATTTAACATAAGATTCCTTGTTAAAATCATACATGGATATATTGTAAACTATTAATGCCAAGAGTAGAGTTAAAACATGTTTCGCAGTAAGATTTTATAAGTAGGAAATGTATTTTTGTTAAGAAATATACTCTGAAACTACAAAAAATGATTACAGAACACTAAGATGGAGTCTAGACATGCTCTTTCGTTACATTTAAACTTTTGTAAATTTTCAGTTTATTTCTGAATTGTTCCTCCTTCTTGGGCTTCATTTTCCTTAGTATCAAGCATCTTATCTGCTTCATTAAGAGCTGTGGGCTTAGGAGGGTGAGTGTAATTTATTATGTCATAGCATTGGCATCTTATTGTCAATTTTGGTCATTTCCGGATCATCTGTTCTACCTCTGCCTGCTTTGGAGACTAAATAAAACCTAGAGTTGTTCTCTGGATCTTAAAGAATCTATAATTTCTACCCATGGAGCTGATTATTTTACAAGATAGCAGGTAAGTCATTTTGACGTAGCTGCTGCTAATTACCTTGCTATTGTTCTGTGACTAAGGTCACATACCCCTTCTTAATGAAGATGGATAGTCCTGCTACGGGGAGTACTTTTACAGGTTAGTTTCCAGGTAAACTGATGTTTTTCTCTTTTCTTTCTGCCTGCCTTCGTGTTCTGATAGTTTCAAAGAAAGCATGGAAAAATCATCGTACTCCGACTGGCTAATAAATAACAGTGTTGCCGAGCTGGTGGCTTCTACGGGCCTTCCAGTGAACATTAGTGATGCCTACCAGGATCCCCGCTTTGATGCTGAGGTAAGAGGAGGCCTCTGGTTGCAGTTTTAAGGTTCCGTTGTCACCCTGTGGATGCATTGCTGGCTAGAGCCCCAAAGGAACATCATACAAATCCACAATAACTCCTGAGTTGACTCGCAGTTCTTCTGACTCTTTCCCCTGTGATCTGACTTTCCGCATCACCTACTGCTGACTGACAAGCTTCCCTGGTAGCTTAGTTGGTAAAGAATCCCCCTCTAATGCAGGAGACCCTGGTTCGATTCCTAGGTGGGGAAGATCTGCTGGAGAAGGGATAGGATACCCACTCCAGTATTCTTGGACTTCCCTTGTAGCTCAACTGGTAAAGAGTCTGCCTGCAATGTGGGAGACCTGGGTTCGATCCTGGCTTGGGAAGATCTCCTGGAGAAGGGAAAGGCTACCCACTCTAGTATTCTGGTCTGGAGAATTCCATGGGCTGTAAAGTCAATGGGCTTGCAAAGAGTCAGACACAACTGCATATAAATGCTGTGTTTGACAGGAAATCTCCCTCTCTCTACCCTGGTGTGTGGCAAAATGGCTATATAGTTTCACTGCATATATTTGACCCTGTCACTTACATTCTTCCATTACGTACCTCTGAACTTTATATAATTGATTTATACTGTAAGTATTCTTCTGTGTCTTGCTTTTTCATTCAATGTATGTTCCTGAGTCACATGCGTGTGTAATTCATTCATTTATTTTCACCGTTGCAAAGTATCCCACTGTATGAATCAGCATCATTTTTTAAATCTGTTATGGTGTTGATGGGCATTCGGATTCAGTGTTTCACTGTTATACGCATAACTGCAAGGACACTCTTCACTCTCTAGCCTGATGCTCTTTTACTGGGGGGAACATTTTATATTAAACATGTAATTAAACCCATGCAATTAAATATATTCAGGCACATTTTGTATTAAACATAGTTTATGTTAAACAATGAAATGGTTAGTAATAAAAATGTGTCTGTAACATAATCATTTCCCAGTAGATATTAGAACAGCCACCATATTTTAAAAGATTGCTCCCAAGAAATAGGACATTGGCTTCTGTTACTGTTTAATGTTAATAGTTATATAGGCATGCATTGTGCTGATGTGCAGAATATATTAAAACAATATAGATTCTGACTTGGCAGAAGTTTGATTCTAAGGTAGTATAGGGTATCATACAGAGAAATTTACACGAACTCATAAAATGTCTCCACATGTGTGTGTGTGTCGTGTGTATTCAATAAATTAGGAGATTAAATTACTAGGTTACCAAGCTAAGGTATGAATAGTAGCAGGAGTGTTATGGTGATGATGATGATGATGAGATATGTCTTCCTGTTAACAGAGATGAGTTAACGTAGCTGGAGGGCTGGGTAGATGAGGCAGGAGAAGAAAGCAGGGACCAGATCTCCAGAGGCTTTGAAAGACATGTTAAGAAGCTTGAGTATTTATCATGGGCAAGGGGGGATCAGTAGTCAAGTTATCAGTGAGGGAGAAGGAGTTTTGGAAAGATCATACTGGCTGCAGAACAGAGACTAGATCAGTAATGATAACTGAACATTTAATGGGAAGTGAGATTTAGTCCTGGTTTCTCAGACTCCAGAGCCCAGCCTCTGAGTCCTGCCCGGTGCTGTCTCCAGTGGCTGGATGCAACAATGGTGGGGACCTTGGAATCCAGGTCAGGTTGACAATTTCACTCAGATCTTTGCAAATCTCTTCATGGGCTTCCCAGGTGGTGCAGTGGTAAAGAATCCACCTACCAATGCAGGAACAGCAGATGTGGGTGCAATCCCTGGTAACCCACTCCAGTCTTATTGTCTGGGAAATCCCATGGACAGAAAAACCTGACAGGCTACTATCCATGGGGTCACAAAGAGTTGGACATGACTGAGTGACTGAACATGGCATGGAAAGTTTAAATTCCTGAAATTCACATTTCTGTAGCTGCCTAGAATTCTCTTCCCCTGGGTCACATCTTCTATGTATTTTCTATTTATTCTCCAGCATCTAACTGAGATGCCTGTATCTTGGACATCCTTTCCTGAGCTCCCTGCCTGGGTTGGGTGTCTCCAGCGTGCTCCCTCAGCTACCCCAATGCTAGCCACCCTCTGGCTATCTTTAGTTTCTGATACATTATTTCTGAGGTACGTTCCTTGGGAAAGTAGACAGTCCAGAACTTCTTTAGTTCTTCTCTTATAAAGAAAAACACCACCAACCTTGGTTCTGTGACTAGCACAGCAGAAATGATTTATAGGTGTCAATATATGTGTTAACATTATGATTGGGTTAGGACTGATGTTATAAAGTTTTGACTTTTGCTATGCTTCTTTCCTTCTTGATTTCAGAATGCTGAACAACAGATTTGTAAATACACAGTTTTATGAAGAAATGATCTCCGTATTCTATTATTAACATCAGTAGTGCTAAAAAAACTGAAAGGCTCATTATGGGAAAAATATCATTAATTGCCTATTCATTGTTACAAAGTCAACATATTATATTAGTTAAAAGAAGATGGTCAATTTCTACCCCAAATTATAGTGTCATATTTGGTATGGAGTGCTATTATTCTGCTCTTAGCTTTGGACCAAAAGTCAAATTCTGGGGAAGCAAAAAGAGTCAACGTATTTACACCATTTTAAAAGAAGGTTAATAAGACATATGCAAAAGTATAATAAAATATGATGAAGCTTCCCAATAAAACATGATAGAGTAAATGCCCACCACCCAATTTAAGAGAAAGAACTCAATCATTACTTCTGAATCCTTGTACTGATCTTCCTTAATTCAGTCTCCTTTAATTCCCACACAGAGGTAAACCGCTATCCTAATTTGAGTTTAACAATTTTTTGCTTTCACTGGGGCTTCCCGGTGGCTTAGTGATAAAAATCTGCCTGCTATTGCAGGAGACATGAGTTCGATCTCTGGGTCAGGAAGATCCTCTGGAGAAGGAAATGACATCTTGCTCCAGTATTCTTGCCTGGGAAATCCCATGGACAGAGGAGCTTGGAAGGCTACAGTCCATGGGGTTGCAAAAGAGTTGGACGTGACTTAACAACTAAACAACAATAATTTCATCATGTAGGTTTCAATCCCTGCCAAATAAATTACATTTTTTACATGCTATTACATGTTTTGCATATCTCTGAACTTTATAAGAATTGAATTATGCTGTATGTCTTCTTCTGTGGCTTGCTTTTTCAAATTCAAGATAAATTCCTGAATCATGAGCACTTGTAATTTGTTCATTTGTTTTCAGTGCTGGTAAGTATTCCACTGTATGAACGTGTCACTTCATCCACTAAAGTGTTGATAGACATTTGCATGATGTTACATGCATAACCACATTCTTGGTCATTCCTGTCCATACCTCCAAGTACGCATGTGCAAGAGCTCTTCTAGAATCTGTACCTAGGAGACTGACCTGCTCAGTCACAGGCTACAAGTATCTTTACCTTTAACAGGAGAATAAAAAGTTCTTGCCCAGTCATTGCCTTTTGTCCTTGTTGAAAACAGCATAAGTAGCAAAAAGCAAGAAATAGTTCAGTTTAGTACAGTCACTCAGTCGTGTCCTATTCTCTGCGATCTCATGAATGGCAGCACACTAGCCCTCCTTGTCCATCACCAACACCTGGAGTCCACCCAAACCCATGTCCATTGAGTCGGTAATGCCACGCAACCACCTCATCCTCTGTCGTCCTCTTCTCCTCTTGCCCTCAATCTTTGCCAGCATCAGGGTCTTTTCCAATGAGTCAGGCTCTTTGCATGAGGTAGCCAAAGCATTGGAGTTTCAACCTCAACATCAGTCCTTCCAATGAACACGCAGGACTGATCTCCTTTAGGATGGACTGGTTGGATTTCCTTGCAGTCCAAGGGACTCTCAAGAATCTCCTCCAACACCACAGTTCAAAAGCATCAATTCTTCAGTACTCAGCTTTCTTTATAGTCCAAATCTCACATCCATACATGACTACTGGAGAAACGATAGCCTTGACTAGAAGGACATTTGTTGGCAAAGTAATGTCTCTGCTTTTAAATATAATATCTAGGTTTGTCATAACGTTCCTTCCAAGTAGCAAATGTCTTTTAATTTAATGACTGCAATCACCATCTGCAGTGATTTTGGAGCCCTCCCCCAAAAAAGTCAGCCACTGTTTCCCCATCTATCTGCCATGAAGTGATGGGACTGGATGCATGATCTAAGTTTTCTGAACGTTGAGCTTTAAGCCAACGTTTTCACTCTTCTCTTTCACTTTCATCAAGAGGCTCTTTAGTTCTTCTTCACTTTCTGCCATAAGGATGGTGTCATCTGCATATCTGAGGTTACTGATATTCCTCCCAGCAATCTTGATTCCAGCTTGTGCTTCTTTCAGCCCAGCATTTCTCATGATGTACTCTGCATAGAAGTTAAATAAGCAGGGTGACAATATACCGCCTTGACGTACTCCTTTTCCTATTTGGAACCAGTCTGTTGTTGCATGTCCAGTTCCAGCTGTTGCTTCCTGACCTCCATACAGGTTTCTCAAGAGACAGGTCAGGTGATCTGGCATGCCCATCTCTTGAAGAATTTTCCACAGTTTATTGTGATCCACACAGTCAAAGGCTTTGGCATAGTCAATACAGCAGATATAGATGTTTTTCTGGTACTCTCTTGCTTTTTCGATGATCCAGTGGAAGTTGGCAATTTGATCTCTGGTTCCTCTGCCTTTTCTAAAACCAGCTTGAACATCTGGAAGTTCACGGTTCATGTATTGCTGAAGCCTGGCTTAGAGAATTTTAAGAAGGAAATGACCACCCACTCCAGTGCTCTTGCCACTGGAAAATCCCATGGATGGAGGATCCTGGTAGGCCCCAGTTCATGGGGTTGCAAAGAGTCGGACATGACTGAATAACTTCACTCTCTTTCTCTCTTACTAGCATGTGAGATGAGTGCAATTGTGCCGTAGTTTGAGCATTCTTTGGCATTGCCTTTCTTTGGGATTGGAATCAAAACTGACCTTTTCCAGGCCTGTGGCCACTGCTGAGTTTTTCATATTTTCTGGCATATTGAGTGCAGCACTTTCACAGTTTCATTTTTCAGGATTTGAAATAGCTCAACTGGAATTCCATCACCTCCACTAGCTTTGTTCATAGTTATGCTTCCTAAGGCCCACTTGGCTTCACATTCCAGGATGTCTGGCTCTTGGTGAGTGATCACATCATTGTGACTATCTGAGTCGTGAAGATCTTTTTTGTATAGTTCTTCTGTATTTTCTTGACACCTCTTCTTAATATCTTCTGCTTCTGTTAGGTTCCTACCATTTCTGTCCTTTATTGAGCCCATCTTTGCATGAAATGTTCCCTTGGTATCTAATTTTCTTGAAGAGATCTCTAGTCTTTCCCATTCTATTGTTTTCCTCTATTTCTTTGCATTTATCTCTGAGGAAGGCTTTCTTATCTCTCCTTGGTATTCTTTGGAACTCTGCATTCAAATGGGTATATCTTTCCTCTTATCCTTTGCTTTTCACTTCCCATCTTTTCATAGACAGCCATTTTGCTTTTTTGCATTTCTTTTTCTTGGGTATGGTCTTGATTCCTATTTCCTGTACAATGTCTCAATCTCAAGAATACTTCTTGCTAATACAATATATTGATCCTGAATATCCAATATCTAATATGCCAGCAAATTTGGAAAACTCATCAATGGCCAGAGGACTGGAAAAGGTCAGTTTTCATTCCAATCCCTAAGAAAGGCAATGCCAAAATATTCTCAAACTACTGCATAATTGTACGCATCTCACAGGCTAGTAAAGTGATGCTCAAAATTCTCCAAGCCAGGCTTCAACAGTTCATGAACCAGGAACATCCAGATGTTCAAGCTAGTTTTAGAAAAGGCATAGGAACCAGAGATCAAATTGCCAACATCCATTGGATCATCAAAAAAGCAAGAGAGTTCCAGAAAAACATCTACTTCTGCTTTATGAACTGTGCCAAAGCCTTTGACTATGTGGATCACAATAAACTGTGGAAAATTCTTAAAGAGTTGGGAATACCAGACCACCTGACCTGTCTCTTGAGAAACCTGTATGGAGGTCAGGAAGCAACAGTTAGAACTGGACATGGAACAACAGACTGGTTCCAAATAGGAAAAGGAGTACGTCAAGGCTGAATATTGTCACCCTGCTTATTTAACTTCTGTGCAGAGTACATCATGAGAAATGCTGGGCTGGAGGAAGCACAAGCTGGAATCAAGATTGCTGGGAGAAATATCAATAACCTCAGATATGCCGATGACACCACCCGTTATGGCAGAAAGTGAAGAGGAACTTAAAAGCCTCTTGATGAAAATGAAAGAGAAGAGTGAAAAAGTTGGCTTAAAGCTTAACGTTCAGAAAACTTAGATCATGCATCCAGTCCCATCACTTCATGGCAGATAGATGGGGAAACAGTGGCTGACTTTTTTGGGGGAGGGCTCCAAAATCACTGCAGATGGTGATTGCAGTCATTAAATTAAAGGACGCTTAGTCCTTGAAAGGAAAGTTATGACCAAGCTAGATAGCATATTGAAAAGCAGAGACATTACCAACAAAGGTCTGTCTAGTCAAGGCTATGGTTTTTCCAGTAGTCCAGATATGTGGATGTATATGTATGTATATGAGAGTTGGATGGTGAAGAAAGCTGAGAGCCAAAGAATTGATGCTTTTGAACTGTGGTGTTGCAGAAGACTCTTGAGAGTCCCTTGAACTGCAAGGAGATCCAATCAGTCCATCCTAAAAGAGATCAGTCCTGGGTGTTCATTGGAAGGACTGATGTTGAGGCTGAAACGCCAATACTTTGGCCACCTCATACGAAGAGTTGACTCATTGGAAAAGACCCTAATACTGGAAAGGATTGGTGGCAGGAGGAGAAGGGACGACAGAGGATGAGATGGCTGAATGGCATCATTGACTCGATGGACATGGGTTTGAGTGGACTCCGGGAGTTGGTGATGGACAGGGAGGCCTGGCGTGCTGCAGTCCATGGGGTCGCAAAGAGTTGGACAAGACTGAGCAACAGAACTGATTGAACTGGCAGGCAGACTCTTATCACATCTCTTCCTTATTAGTGATTTACAGTCAATTTACATTTTCCTCCACACTTACATTCCATTCCAATATAAGACAGCTTGCTCGCTCATCTACAAAAAAGAACAATTTGGGCTCTTGAACCAAAATGCAACAGTTAGTTCTAAGGGATTGAACATAAAAATTTCATGCCCTGATACAGTAGTTAGAGGCAATGATGTCTGAAGACAATAAATTGTGGTAGGTTAAGCAGTGCCATTTTGTGTAATCACGTTCCTCCCTGTGATAAAATAAAGCAAGTACCTAGACCACTGTTATTTCTTGGCATTCCCCCTAAAATTCTTTCAATCTGCCACACAACTAATACCAACTTTAAATGCAAATCTGGCAATATGTCATGATTTCTTTATGTTCTCTTTGAGTGGTGCTGAAATTTCCTCTGTTTCCTTTCTCATGCATAGGAGGAAAATTGGAAAAGAATTAATCAATGCAGATAGAGGTGAAAGAGAGTGGGAATTCTGCCTCAATAGATTTGTCCTACAAATGTATGTGTGTTATGCTGTGTGTGTCATGTATCATACCAGGAAAAGAAAATTATTTATCTGCTTAGGCTTCCTCCCTTTTCAAGAATATTTTGCTTCACTGGTGGATATCAACTGCTTGTGTTAATGATGAATGAAACAGACTCCAGACTGAGCCACAGTGCTTTCCCCCAAGAGGTTACGAGGCATGAACCTTCTCCTTTCAAAGCCTAATGTAAGGTGGTATAGATCATAACATAAAGACCATCACTTCAGATAGTTTCTTTCATTCACATAGTATTTTCCTCAAGGTAAAAAAATACTAAGGCAAAATGGAATTGTTTCACCCTTTCACTAAAGGTAATTCTTGGATTAACTTAGAGGTACAGGGGACCTTTTAGAACTGTGCTGTCTTCTTGCAAAGGTTTGCGTCCTCTCTTCTCAAGTCTGGTACATGGGTCCATAGTTTTTCCCAGTAATTACAATAAGTCATTGTTTATCAGTGGTAGAATATAAAGAAATAATTTTTAAAATTAAGATGAATGGATCATATCCAGTAGGTATCTCCACTGGGAAAAGTGTGTGCTTTTATATTCTCTACATTACTGACTTGCCCGAATAATTTGAAGCTGGTTAACAAAAACGATAATTTGCAGAGAGGTTTCATGGGGAATCCTTTTCAAAGCATTTCCTATTTTTTCTTATTGATTTTCCCAACATCAGTCTATTCTGAGCACTGGTCTCTATCCTGCATTTCTCAGTGGCTCACTGGCTAATCCTGGCCATTTGAATTCTCTTCACTGAACATGAATAAGGACCCCAATCATTAGAGGGTAGTGAACTGGAATAGAGCTCCCCTAGTGGATTGGCTTTATTTCTGGGATTTCATACTGTAGATACATCAACTTGCAGTTAATATAAATATTAGAGATTTCTTTAATTTACGAGTGAGGAGGCAGAGGCTTAGAGAGCTGAAGTGACTTGCCTAAGGCCACACAGCTTCTTTGAGGCAGGGCACAGAACAGCCTGTGGACCTTCTGGTACCTGGTTCACTCCTCTCTAAGTGGCCTCTCAGGGGGACCGGCTACTCAGGGGCTGCCTGGAAAACAGGGTCACCACTCTGTCATTTCTCTCTCCACAGAGATGTGAACTTGTGGCCAGCAGACCAACCTTCTTTTCCCATGTGTCCCAGTCACCAGCTGGGTAGTCTTAGGCATACTACTTTTATACATATTGTAGCATATAAAATTCTATATAAATTTTTATAAATCATGCTTATAGTTATAGTCCTATAACTATATAAATATTTAAATGTCAGGTGAAGATTTTAACCTGGTTGAGGACTAGGTTTTTGGTTCTGAAGGAGTGCTGCAGGCAGGTCCTTTCTCTAAATGAGAATGTCTTTACACACAACCACAGATGAGCAGATCTGAATCATGAACAAACCAACGTGAATGTCCTCTTCCTCCTGAGACACAGCGGGGAAGAAGAGGAAAGCTAAAGAGAGGAATAAAGCGTGATTGTTCGTTGGCAATAAAGAAGAGATGGTGGCAATAAGCTGATGATGTGTAGGTCTTCAAGAAAGCCAGATCTTTACCTGCCTGGCCAGAGAAGAACAGTAATATGTGTTAGCTACAAAGACGTACAAGGCTGGACACACATGATGTGGCCCCTGGGGGGATGTTCACGGTATCCTCCCACGTAGGTACCAACCATATGTGACCCGGGCTCTTAACAAGAGTGGCGGGCCAGTTATCCAGGGGCCAGGCTACCTATGCACATTGTTATTTAGTTGCTAAGTCATGTCTGACTCTTTTGTGACCCCATGATCTGTAGCCTTCCAGGCTCCTCTGTTCATGGGATTCCCCAGGCAAGAATATTGGAGTGGGTTCCCATTTCCTTCTCCAGGAGATCCTCCTGACCCAGGGAACAAACCTGTATCCGCATTGCAGGCAGATTCTTTACCACTGAGCAACCAGGGAAACCTACCTTTGCACATAAGAGATGATCAGATTTGGGGAGCTGGCTACACTGTCCAGGTCCAAGCAACCCACCAATCTTTAAAACATACAGCAAAAATCCAGTGGATAATCAGAGAATTTATTCCATAAAGGTTTGCCGTAGCTGTACTGTTAAGCTAGAAACTGTATTTCTAACTTCTTTGTCTTCCCATGTGTGTGCTAAGTTGCTTTAGTCGTGTCTGACTCTTTGCAACCCCATGGACTGTAGCCCACCAGGCTCCTCTGTCCATGGCATTCTCCAGGCAAGAATCCTGGAGTGGGTTGCCATGCCCTCCTCCAGGGGATCTTCCCAACCCAGGGATCGAACCCAGGTCTCCTGCTCGGCAAGTGGATTCTTTACCACTAGTGCCACTTGGGAAGGCCTCTTTGTCTTCACTATTTTGAAATCTCAGGTGTGAAACGTTCAGTCCTCTTTTTGATAGAAGCTACAAAGGGATGTCATTAATGTGATATACACCTCCTCCCAGGTGCTGTCAGGCCCTTGCTGTGAGGGCTGTGGGGCAAGTAGTCACTGCTGTCCACCTGCCGCGTGTTCTCTTTGTGATTGTTTTAAATATTTAATGGAGTTCCCTCCTTGTGGTGAACAGAGCGGCTTAGCCAGCGAGACACAGTGATTACTTGCCTTCTGTCTGCCTGTTTGAGTTGACCCTAAGAGTGGTGCCTGCTGGGCTTGATAGCGTGCTTGGTTTTAAGGCCAAACTCTTTGATTTATGTGTGGAAAATCATGACAGAATGGTTATATAAGATAGTTACCAAGCTAGAATCAAATTTCTGGCATTTAAACTCTGTAGTCCTATGAAGATTATTGTCTGTTTGTTCTATTACAAGGTTCTGTGATCCTCAAAAAGAAAAACAGAAAAGAACCTATTAAGTATAACTGATTATATTTACTTATAGTGACTTAACAAACACTCATTTTCATGGGCTATTATGCTAGTGGGTTTTGTAGTCTAATCAATCATTTGTTCCACGGTGGGGGTATTCATGCTTGGCTTCTAAAGACATTGACAGGAATATCATGTATGTTAATTTTCTTTTGCTGTGTAGCAAATCACTACAAATGTAGAAGCTTAAGGCAAACATCTGTTTATTATCTCACAGTTTCTGGCATGGCATCATTGGTTTCTCTGCTAGGGTCTCACAGGGTGGAAAGCAGGAGATGGCCAGGTGGCATTCTCACTTGGTCTTGGCATTCTTTTCAAAGTCTGTTCAGGGTGTTGGCAGGACTGAGTTCCTTATAGTTGCAGACTGAAGTTCCCATTTTCTTACTGACTGCTGACCAAAAGTCTCTCATAGCTCCCTGAGTTTGCCCTCAGGTACAAGCCACAAGGCCCTCTCACAACGTGGCAGCTTACTTCTTCAAAGCCAAGAGGAGGAACTCCATTTGGCTCTCCCAGAGGCTCACATGCAGTCAGGAGTGACTTATGTACTCACAGAGATGGCTGTGCCATCACCTTTGTCTTATAACACCACCTAATCTGGGAAGGGACAGTCCTGTCATATTCACAGGTCCTGCCCACCCATAATTGAGAAATGAGAATTATACCAGATGTGTACAAAATGGAGGGTGGGCATGTGTGAATCTTAGCAGCCATCTTTAGAATCCTGCCTACCATACTATAATAAAGACTAGACTTGAGTCTATACAAAGTATCCCATGAAATAATCTGTATGTCCTGATATGGAAAAATGTCCACAAGAATAAAAACAAACATAGAGAATTAAGTTTAGAATAGTGTTTAAAAGTATATATAGAGAGGACACAAATAGATGGAGAAATATACCATGTTCGTGGATTGGAAGAATCAATTTAGTGAAAATGAGTATACTACCCAAAGCAATCTATAGATTCAATGCAATTCCTATCAAGCTACCAGAGGTCTTTTTCAGAGAATTAGAACAAATAATTTCACAATTTGTATGGAAATACAAAAAACCTCATATAGCCAAAGCAATCTTGAGAAAGAAGAATGGAACTGGAGGAATCAACCTACCTGACTTTAGGCTATACTACAAATCCACAGTCATTAAGACAGTATGGTACTGGCACAAAGACAGAAATATAGATCAATGGAACAGAATAGAAAGCCCAGAGATAAATCCACGCATCTATGGACACCTTATCTTTGACAAAGGAGGCAAGAATATATAATGGAGAAAAGACAATCTCTTTAACAAGTGGTGCTGGAAAAACTGGACAGCCACTTGTAAAAGAATGAAACTAGAACACTTTCTAACACCATAAACAAAGATAAACTCAAAATGGATCAAAGATCTAAGCATAAGACCAGAAACTATAAAACTCCTAGAGGATAACATAAGCAAAACACTCTCTGACATAAACCAAAGCAGGATCCTCTATGACCCACCTCCCAGAATATCAGAAATAAAAGCACGAATAAACAAATGGGACCTAATTAAAATTAAAAGCTTCTGCACAACAAAGGAAACTATAAGCAAGGTGAAAAGACAGCCTTCAGAATGGGAGAAAATAATAGCCAATGAAGCAACGGACAAACAATTAATCTCAAAAATATACAAGCAACTCCTGCAGCTCCATGCTAGAAAAATAAACGACCCGATCAAAGAGTGGGCCAAAGAACTAGACAGACATTTCTCCAAAGAAGACATAAAAATGGCTAACAAACACATGAAAAGATGCTCAACATCACTCATTATCAGAGAAATGCAAATCAAAACCACAATGAGGTACCACTTTACACCAGTCAGAATGGCTGCCATCCAAAAGTCTACAAGCAATAAATGCTGGAGAGGATGTGGAGAAAAGGGAACCCTCTTACACTGTTGGTGGGAATGCAAACTAGTACAGCTACTATGGAAAACAGTGTGGAGATTCCTTAAAAAAACTGCAAATAGACCTGCCATATGACCCAGCAATCCCACTGCTGGGCATACACACCGAGGAAACCAGAATTGAAAGAGACATGTGTACCCCAATGTTCATCGCCGCATTGTTTACAATAGCCAGGACATGGAAGCAACCTAGATGCCCTTCAACTGACCAATGGATAAGAAAGCTGTGGTACATATACACAATGGAATACTACTCAGCATTAAAAAAATATTCATTTGAATCAGTTCTACTCAGGTGGACGGAGCTGGAGCCTATTATCCAGAGTGAAGTAAGCCAGAAGGAAAAACAATACAGTATACTAACGCATATATATGGAATTTAGAAAGATGGTAACAAGAACCCTGCATACGAGACAGCAAAAGGAACGCAGATGTATCGAACAGACTCGTGGACTCTGTGGAAGAGGGCAAGGGTGGGATGATATGGGAGAATGGCATTGAAACATGTTAATTATCATATGTGAAATCAATCGCCAGCCCAGGGTTGATGCTTGGGGCTGGTGCACTGAGATGTCCCAGGGGGAGGGAATCCTGAGGGAGGAGGGAGGGGGGGTTCTGGAGGGGGAGCATATGTAAACCCATGGCGGTTTCATGTCATTGTATGGCAAAACCGACACAATAAAGTAAAGAAAATTTTAAAAAAGTATATATAGAATAGCATATGTGGGTATATATACATATATATATATTTTTTTCCCCAAAAGACACCTTAAACTTAGCATGTCCAAAACAGAACTCACAATCTTTTTTCTGCCAAGCTTGCTTTTCTGTTTCCCTATCTTTATTAAGGCAACTCAGTCCTTCCTGGTGCTTATGCCAAAAATGTTATAGGCATGATTCTCCTATGCTGCACATCTAACTCTGGCTCTACCTATAAAATTTATCCAAAGTCTGACCACTTCTCAACACTCAGCTGCTACCACCCAGATCCAGGCCACCATCATCTCTGGATTATTTCATGGATATAACTTCATAGTCTACTGCTTGGCTTCCACTCTTTCCCTCCACACCCTGTTCTTAATACATTAGCCAGAGGCTTAAAGTTTTTAAGTATGTTGTATCACGACTCTGCTCACAAACTCTTCATGGTCTCATTTCACTAGAGTAAAATCCAAATTCACAATTCTTTCAGAGCCTTACAATGCCTTACACAATGTGCTGCTTCATTATCTATCCGCAGACCTCATTCACACTTCTCCAGCCACCCTGGACTCCTTGTTATTCCTAGAACATGCCACTCACACAGTTGCTTCAGGGCTTTTGTACTGACTACTCCTCTGCTGAAATACTCTTCCTTCAATATCTGCATGGATCACATCCTTAGTTGTTACGATCATTATTCAAGTATTATCTGTTAGTAAGGTCTGGCACCCTTGTATTTCTAATCCCTTTTATCCTGCTCTACTTTTTCCCCATAATTTTAATACCATCTCACATATAATTTATTTTATGTATTTTTTGTATTGGTTACCATCTGTCTTCTCTCTCTAGAATGTAAGCTCAGTAAAGGTAAGAATTTTGTTGCTTTTACTCATTGATGTATCCCTAAAAACTAACAGGCGTTATTGTTGAATATTGTTCAGTATTGTTGAACATATTATCTGTTATTTATTGATACTTAAGTATTATTGAATATGACCAGTGCATTCTCTTGGCAAAACTCTACTAGCCTTTGCCCTGCTTCGTTCTGTACTCCAAGGCCAAATTTGCTTGTTACTCCAAGTGTTACCTGACTTCTTACTTTTGCATTCCAGTCCCCTATAATGAAAAGGACATCTTTTTTGGGTGTTAGCTCTAAAAGATCTTGTAGGTCTTCATAGAACCGTTCAACTTCAGCTTCTTCAGCATTACTGGTTGGGGTATAGGCTTGGATTACCATGATATTGAATGGTTTGCCTTGGAAAGGAACACAGATCATTCTGTCATTTTTGAGATTGCATCCAAGTACTGCATTTTGGACTCTTGTTGACCATGATAGCTACTCCATTTCTTCTAAGGGATTCCTGCCCACAGTAGTAGATATAATGGTCATCTGAGATAAATTCACCCATTCCAGTCCATCTTAGTTCACTGATTCCTAGAATGTCCATGTTCACTCTTGCCATCTCCTCTTTGAAAGAGATGAGAATACCAGACCATCTGATCTGTCTCTTGAGAAACCTGTATGCAGGTCAGGAAGCAACAGTTAGAACTGGACATGGAACAACAGAATGGTTCCAAATAGGAAAAGGAGTATGTCAAGGCTGTATATTTGTCACCCTGCTTATTTAACTTCTATGCAGAGTACATCATGAGAAACGCTGGGCTGGCAGAAGCACAAGCTGCAATCAAGATTGCTGGGAGAAATATCAATAACCTCAGATATGCAGACGACACCACCCTTATGGCAGAAAGTGATGAGGAACTAAAGAACCTCTTGATGAAAGTGAAAGAGGAGAGTGAAAAGGTTGGCTTAAGGCTCAGCATTAAGAAAACTAAGATCGTGGCATCTGGTCCCATCACTTCATGGGAAATAGATGGGGAAATAGTAGAAGCACCGTCAGACTTTATTTTTCTGGGCTCCAAAATCACTGCAGATGGTGATTGCAGCCATGAAATCAAAAGACGCCTGCTCCTTGGAAGGAAAGTTATGGCCAACCTGGATAGCATTTTGAAAAGCAGAGACATTACTTTGCCAACAAAGGTTCATCTAGTCAAGGCTATGGTTTCTCCAGTAGTCATGTATGGATGTGAGAGTTGGACAGTGAAAAAGGCTGAGCACCGAAGAATTGATGCTTTTAAACTGTGGTGTTGGAGAAGACTCTTGAGAGACTCTTGGGCTGCAAGGAGATCCAACAAGTCCATCCTAAAGGAGATCAGTCCTGGGTATTCATTGGAAGGACTGATGTTGAAGCTGAAACTCCAATACTTTGGCCACCTCATGCAAAGAGTTGACTCATTGGAAAAGACCCTGATGTTTGGAAGGACTGGGGGCAGGAGGAGAAGGGGATGACAGAGGATGAGATGGCTGGATGGTATCACCGACTTTATGGACATGGGTTTGGGTTGACTCAGGGAGTTGGTGATGGACAGAGAGACCTGGCATGCTGCGGTTCATTGGGTCGCAAACAGTCGGACATGACTGAGTGACTGAACTGAACTGATACTGATTATTGAATATGTTATAAATAGATTTATAACATATTAGATATTTTCAAGAAAAGATCCAGAAAAATGTATCCCCAATGATTAATAGTTGCCATTTCTAGAGATGGCAAGATTATAGCTTTTGATTTTAACTTAAAAATTTTACAAATGTATATATTATTTTTATAATCATGCAAAATTATAAAGATGTTTAAAAGTGTTAGAACTTTTATATCTTTTGTGAAGTTATATTTTATCAGGCTGTTATGAGCCTTCTAAAAACTATAAACTGCCACTCAAAACCAGAATTTAGATAATGGAAGATCTAAATACACTAACTTGCCTTGCTGTATCTTTGAGGCATTCAGATGGATTATTTTCTGTTGCCCTTGCCAGCAGAGTTTTGGTTGGATTTTATTCTAAGATCCTTGTCTGAGGCTGTCCCAGCAGCATGTATATAAACCATTTGCAGATGACCTACTCTTGTATCAGGTGGCTTCTTGAAGCACATTCTCTACTTATAAATACTTTCACCATGAAACATTTATTCTGGCCTTGCCTTTAGAAGGCATTGTGCTTATGAACTCAGCTCCCAATAATTAGGTGCACTGTAGCACATCATCTGTGTAGCTTTCTGCCCTTTTTTTTCCACACTAGATCAAAAGAATACCTTAAAATAAGTACACTAATGCACAGCCAGCTATTATTTAGTCAATATAAGGTATACTACTCTGTTGCTTAATTTAATAATTCCCTCCATTTATATAGTTATGGGTTAAGAGTTTTCCGAGCCATTTCATGAAGAATTTGTTTTCTGCCTGCAACAAAAATGAACAATTGGACCCAGCAGTTAAACAAGAAAAGCATTCAGCAAGGTGAATGGCAGAAAGTAACTAAGAAGTAGGGCAAGTCTTATGCACGGATGGTCTGTGTGTTACAGATTCAGGAGTGGTGGAAAGTCCATCAGCACCCAGCTCTCCTCTGCCATGGGGAACTGATCTCCAGAGTTACACAGTTAAATCTCAGATGTCAGGATATTAAGTCTGTCACTCTTCAGTCTTATGCAGTTCTTCCCTGTAAAGATCTTTCTTTCTTTCTTTTTTTTTATTAAAGCCTATTATAGACGAGTCAATAGTTCTTCCCCTTGCCATGTAGCACTTAAGGATAATGGGGCTTCAGGCTCTGAGATCCTTTGACCTAAAGCATTAAAGCTCCTTTCACCTGCCACATCTTCACAGCAAAGCACTGCTGAAATCTGGATGCTAAGTGCTAGCCCAGCAGGA
The DNA here is from genome assembly GCA_007570785.1 of Antilocapra americana. Taxonomy (NCBI): domain Eukaryota; kingdom Metazoa; phylum Chordata; class Mammalia; order Artiodactyla; family Antilocapridae; genus Antilocapra; species Antilocapra americana. Next base: position 52,805,730 of record ML660200.1, on the reverse strand, counting down.
CAGCTCCTTTTTCATTCCTTATAACGCCTTCTGGTCTATCAGTTATGCTTCTGTTACAAAAGGAAATGTGCAAAAATGGAGCCATTTAAAGGGCTCTGTGAATCTGCCAAGGTGTATCTGCTCCTGGTAATCTCTCAGTCGCTGATACTTAGTGTAAACCAGTTCGAGAGCCTTTCCAGAGAGTAGGGTTTGGTGGGGAAGACTGGACAATGAATACTGGGTTTCCAGATAGCCAGGAGGGCAAGGAGCCCAGCAGGGTTACTGAGACTTGAATAAGGTAATCAGTGGGGAAGCCGTAAGTATGGGGTCCCATAGTTCGAAGTCAAACAGACTTTGCTGCCTCAGTGGTAGATATATGATGCCTCTGCTTTAAGCCCAAAGGCTGGTTATTTTTGAGGAGTGCTTTTGTCAGGAATTTAAGGAATCATTTGTAGGCAGTGTTCTAGAAGGCTACATGTGGATGAGGTTGGCATAAAGAAATGTCCTGTTGTTTCAGGGGAAGTCAGGGGACTGACTCAGAACATCTCCTCCCTCACTTGTCCTAGAGCCAGAATTGCCCACTGGTAGATTGGCATTTGAGGGGTAAAATATTACCTTAGATTACTATTAAAGTTGCACATATCATTCTGGGGAAAGAAAACACATTGCACAGTAATGAATAATATTATGTTATCACCAATTCTTTTAACATTGCCTTTGAGTGCCTTTGAGAGTCTGGAAAATATGACAGTATATTTTGATGGCTCCATGAGGTAAACAGTCTTAAATTATATCCATTAACTGGAAAGACCCAGTGAGGACAGAGACTGAGCAAAATTTTTAGTATATACATCTTTAATTGGAAAGAACTAGGCACCCCTAGACAATATATTTATTTTAATGGTAGCCTCCTGGAAAGGCTATTTAGTCTCACATGGCCTAACATTTGAGATTCTAATGGTGTAAATTTTAATCTAAGAATGATGGACCAGGGACCCTGTGCAACAATGGAGCAAATATTTCTGGAAAGGTGTTTTTTTTCACTACTAGTGATACTGACATCTGTAAAACATCTTACAGTTTGAAGCCTTTTCACACACATATTCTCATAAAATGACCTGGAAAATAAGAAAAAGCAGAAAGAAATGATGAGAAGGTGCTCTAATGCCAACATCTGGAGATAATCAGTGTTAACAGTTTGGTGTGCGAGAGATAAACACTGATGACAAAATTGAGGCATGAAGAGTTTTGGGGACTTGGTCGGGACTGAGAGGCCAGCAGATATTTTTGAGCTCATTGACTGATGTGATCTGCAAACTTGGGTTACCTGATACACAGAGATGACTCCTCCATACTTTCTTCTTCCTCCTTACTCTGTTTGGCATTCATTTTTCAAGGTCTTATGCTTCTATGATGGGCTTCATCTCCCACCTCCTTCTCTTTCAATCCCTAGAGAGGGACCTCCAGGTACTCCCAGGCCTTGCTCTCTCGTGTAGTCATATCAGTTCAGTTCAGTTCAGTCGCTCAGTTGTGTCCGACTCTTTGCGACCCCATGGACTGCAGCACGCTAGGGTTTCCTGTCCATCACCAACTCCCGGAGCTGTTGTCATATAAACTAACCTAAATCAGCTTAACTTTCCAGAAACATCGGCCATAGCCACAAACAGGCAACCAGAGAATTGCTTTAATGATCTTAAAATCAGAAAACTCACCCTTATTACACTCTGTCATCCTTTTTTCTTCCCCTTGTTGGGCTTATCAGCAAGCAAATCGTCACCACGCCCTCTTCCCTGTCCTCATAGCCCATTAGTGCTGCCCCACTTCTCTCCTTTAGCCACAGTGGGAACAACTTAGAAACATTCTCAAACATCTCAGCCCATGTGGGCCTCCAGCCCTGCTCACCCGGCGTGGCCTTCCTCTCCTCCAGAACTAACCACTCAACTTCTGTTCATGATCCCATTCCTTCTTCCCTTGACTGTCTGCCTTCAGCTATCCTGTGTTACTAAAGCCAGTAGCCCATTTTCAACGCTTATCCTATTTGACTGTCCTGCACCATTGGACACCATTGTTCCCCTTTAGCTCTATTTAGAAAATAACATTTTCTCTTGTGTAAAGGTAATTCATTATCCAAAATTTAGAATATAGAAACAGTAGTTAAAAAAAAAAACTCCCATAGGCAGAGTTCTTTCACGGCATATACATATATCAAATCATCATGTTGTTACACTTTAAATAAGTTACAGTTTTGTCCATTATACCTCGATAGAACTGGAAGAAAAAAGGATCAGTGATTGCCAGAGGGGTGGGTAGATGAGTAGGTGGCATACAGAGGACTTTTAGGGCAGTGAAGCTACACTGTATGATACTATATTGGTAGAAATGTGACATTATAAAGCTGTTAAAACCCATAGAATGTACAGTATTGATCGTAAACCCTAATGTAAACTATGGAATTTGAGTAATAATGATGAATCAGTGTGGGTTTATCAGTTGCAATAAATATATCACTCTGGTGAGTGATGTTGATAGTGAGGGGTGTGTCACTATGTGTATTTGTGGTAGTGGAAGGCATTTGGGAGCTCTGTACTTGGTCTCATTAGTTATGATCCTATTTGTTTTTTTTAAATAAAGTCTATTTTAAAAGCAAAGAAACAAACACTTCCGTGGACAAACAATTCAAGGAGAACTATTATGCTTATAAATTCCCCAGGATTTTCCAATGTGCATAATATATATTTGTCTATCCACAGGCACCAAGACTAGTAGCACTTCATATATTAAAATTTTCCCTGTTTATAAATATTCTTCTACAGCATGATTTTAATTAGATGGATAATATTCCACTGTGCTGTGATTTCCTTAACCAGCTTCCTCCAGTGTAATGTTCAGGTTGTTTCGGGTACATCATTAGTATAAATAATGCTATGGCTTGATTTCTTTGGGATGTACATTGTGATGTTTTAACTGAAAAGAGACAGGCAAGTATATGCATTAAAATTACGTCTTTTTAAAAGTTACTTTTAAACACCTGTTATGAAGAGTGGTAAGCCATATGTCAGAAATGAGTAAATAATATTTAATTTTAATTAATTACTTTCTTATGTCCTAGGCTGACCAGATATCTGGTTTTCACATAAGATCGGTTCTCTGCGTACCTATTTGGAATAGCAACCACCAAATAATTGGTAAGACATTACCTAAATTATCAAACTTCTTTTATTAAAACAAAAATGCAATTTACTTTAAAGTATATCTATCTGTTTTTTAAATGTACCCCTTTTCATGTCCAGGACTCATCAACTTATATTTCAGACTCTTGTGTAATCTCACAAGTGAAGCCTCCTGATGAATCAACATTAAGCAGGACAATGCACAAATATTTATTCCTTTAAATAAGAACCGATCATTTTGAAGTTGGTGGGGCTTTCAGAAAGCAGCTAACTGAACTCTTTTATCTTACTCCTTGGAAATTGAGGCCCAAAGAGAGAGAAAAGATTTGAATAAGGTCACAAACTGAGTTATTAGCAGAGTCCCAAATAAAATTCAGGCTTTTTAATCCTAGTACATCTATATGTTTACATCTATGCTTTTATACATAGGATAAATTCAAAGGCATAGACTGAAATGTGTCTTTCTGCCTCAGTGGTTCCAAAATAGGTTACACTTTCCCCTGAATATGGAAATTGTGGGCCAGAGCCATTTCCAATTTTTCTCTCCCTCCCTGCTCCTTTCCTTTCCCTCGAAAATTCCTTCAGGAAAATCTCAACCTATAGTTAAGCAAGAAGGGGTCAATAGTTAAAGTCAAGAAGGGGGGAGACGGTAGTTGTTTAAACATAATGAAAATGTGTCTTTCTTCTAACAGACATAAGGTAACTAATACATTTGGGAACTAATATAAATTTGTCTCTCTTTGCTTCACCCTAAGACTGCCTCTTAAATTCTAAGACATTGGATTTACCAAAGTGCCGGGGTCCAGCCTCGGCAGGTCCGGGGGTCTTGAGGGATGAGTGGCGTAGGTGGAAGAACTGAGCTGAGTTGATGTGGTGATGGAGCAGTCTCTCTCTTTATTGTTGTTGGTTTACAGTTTTTATACCCAAAAAACACACCCATTACACATATTATTCTATACAATCTTGTTTTCTGCCTACCATCAACAACTTTAACATTAGGCTCATCTTCCTTGCAGAAGTCGGATTTCTGCATAGTTAGATTTAACAATAGTATGTTTACCATATGATTGTCTTCAGCATACTTCATTCAACCATGATAAATACATCAATCTAAGTAGAAAGGTTACATTTCTCTTATTAGGTGCAACTATGTAGAAGCTAGAGAGAAGGGCTTAAGCTTGAAACTATTTTATTCTATTAACCTACTCTGGTTCTTAGGAGCAAAGAGGAAAGAGAACAAAGAGATAGTTTGGAAAGAGGAAAGGACTAAAAGACAGTCTAGCAGCACTGCTTTAGCAATAATGAATTCCTATGTCTACAATATCCTAAAGCAATCAATGTCTCCAACTATGCTGGCCACAGTTATGAGCATTCCTAAGTCCCATTCCAGCCTGGTTTCTTCAAGAAAGAGAGCCTCCTCCGTGGAGTGGTCGGGGGAGTGGGAGGTGGAAAGGTGACCCCAGTAAGAGCCCTTCTGGTGGTGGCCTTGCCATGACCCCCAGAGAACTCTTGGTAAACTCCCCAGTAAGGAGTAGGAGGTGTAGTAATCTATTTAAATGTCCCTTATTTCTCCTTTGTCCCCAGGGAAGGGAATCTGCCTTCCCCAATCCCCTGGGGGAAATAAGGTCTGAGGGAATTATCTCAGGATGAATTATTTCTAACTGGGACTGATCTACTGAGATGAGCTAATGTTCAGAGCATAGACAGAACTTCCCAAGAAAAATACCAGGAGGGACCTTGCCTTGGGATGCCCTGAAGGAAAATCCGCTTTGCAGTTTCCTTCTTAGTCTCGTAACCTTGTCATCCTGACAGCTCCCAGCACCAAAGGATTTAGTTTTCTATAAATATTAACACTTGAATTCGAAGAGAATTTTTTCATCAGTTTTCTTAATTTGCAGAAACTATTAGTATTTTTTAACGTAAAGAATATTCTAAGATTTGAGAATTTGAATCTTTAGTACAAAGCATTAAATTATATCATGTGTCAAGTTTTAAATATATTTAAGGTTTGCTTGTTTGTTTTGGCTGTGCTGTAGCATGCTGCATCTTAGTTCCCGTATGAGGGAACCCCTTTCCTCTGCAGTGGAAGCATGGAATCCTAACCTCTGGACCACCTTGGGAAGTCCCAGAATATATTTCAGTTTAATGAGAAGAGAAAGTCCATGAGAAACAGCCTGCATTATCTGTAGATGCCCAATGGCAATCTCACAATCAGGCTTACATTTCATCCCTAAGTGTAAACATCTATTTTCTTTCACAACTAAGACTGTAGTTTGCCTTTACACACTGAAAGCTTTGTACTTTATTATACATGTCTTCTACCACATGATGACCTAGCTCCCTGATGGGAAGTTAGATGTTTTTAAAAAATAAAAACATTTAGAATTACAGTTTAAATACGGACACAAGGGAATATTTTCAAGATTGTTGAATTTTTCTAGTTAAACTTATGTGCTTTGATAGTGCCATGATCCTCGGGTCATGCCCAAAACCTCTAGTATAATGCTGGACGTGAACTGTGGAAAGAAGACCCACATAAGTTAAATTTTGTAAAACTAGTTTAGCCCCATTGGTAGCAGGCAACAAAACTAGCCTTCCTTTGAAGGTTAACTGTATCATAATTCTTAACATTTCTTGAATGTTCTCTCCATGTGGAGCAATATGCTTTACAAACATTATTCAAATGTTATCTTGTTTAATCTTCATAACCCACTTAGATAGTTGACATTTTAATCCTCATTTTACCAATGAAGATATTCAGTGTCAATGTGCTCATAGTAACACTAGTAACATTGGAGTTGAAATTCAAACAAGGCTGTTTAACTCCAGAGCCGATGTTCTTAATCACTATGCCATGCTGCCTCATTCAAGCACTATGCTTCAGAGAACTGAAAACATTTTAACTAGATATATTTTTAATTTGTATATTTATATAATTATATATGGTTTTCCAGGTGGTACAGTGGTAAAGAATCTGCCTGCCAATACAGGAGGTGCAAGAGATATAGGTTTGATCCCTGGGTCAGGAAGGTCCCCTGGAGAAGGAAATGGCAACTCACTCCAATATTCTTGCCTGGAAAATTCCACAGACAAAGGAGCCTGGCAGGCTACAGTCTATGGGGTCACAAAGAGTCAGACACAACTGAGCACACACACATATGTATGTATGTATGTATGTAACCGTATATATATGTGTACACCATGATATATCAATTATTATACACAGTCATCTGATTTTTGGGGGGAATTTTTCTGGGGAATCTGGTTAATACCTGGTAGAACTGCAGGCTTCACTGAGACCTGGTCTGGATATCAGAGCTGGAAAATGGACTGCATCCCTATACACCTCACATCTGTTCTCACACAGGTAGTAGGTGTTAGAGCAACCTGGGATTAAGCTGAGTGTCAGCACTTAAAGGAGGCTAGAGTCATCTTACTGTACTGTAGGAACATGATGTCCAATGTCAAAAATGACCACATCTCCCAACCTCTTCTCACAGGAGTAGCTCAAGTGTTAAATAGACTCGACGGGAAACCTTTCGATGATGCTGATCAACGACTTTTTGAGGTAAGGAAATGAATGTGTGAACCAGGGGTTATAGCTGAGTCAGTAGTGGTCTCCTGGTTACAGCTTGCCTACGTTAGGAAGGATAAATAATTATTAACTGACAATTTTTAATCATTATACTTGGACAGTGTGATGATATTTAAAGGAAGATTTAAAGAGTGTATCAGTGTTTAGGTAAGATTTGATTATCTTTTTCATGAATCAGGTTTTTTTTTTTTAATCCTAGTTGATTGTTTTTTATGGAACTGAATTGCCTTCTTCTTCTCTCTGGAGTGTAAACCGCCTTCTTTTTCTGGTTCATGTGTGTGCAGCCTTGAGACCTCTAGCTAACTCTGCCAGCTGCACTGCCATCGCCTCTCCTGTTTCCAAGCTTCCGTTTATTTACTCCTTTCTGCCCTCAGCTGGAGAGGTGAGCCTTGAACAGGCTTCCTGGCAGACTTGGCACCAGGAAAACCCCATGATTATTTTTCTCTATCTGAGAACACGTCAGAGCTTCTTTACTAACTGGTTCAAAATCTGAATCCTCCGTCCCCTTAACATTTTTTTTTAAGTTTTATTTATTTATTTATTTTCTTTACATTATCGTGTTGGTTTTGCCATACATTGACATGAATCCGCCATGGGTATACATGTGTTCCCCTTCCAGAACCCCCCTCCCACCTCCCTCCCGATTCCATCCCTCTGGGTCATCCTGGTGCACCAGCCCTGAGCTCTCTGTAACAAGCATCAAAACTGGGCTGGTGATTGATTTCACATATGATAATTTACATGTTTCAATGCCGTTCTCCCATATCATCCCACCCTTGCCCTCTCCCAGAGAGTCCAAAAGACTGTTCTATACACCTGCGTCCCCGTAACATTTACCTTATGGATACAATCACTTGGTTTCTTTACCAAACTCTATACCCTAGCTTTTGAAAGAGGTTGCTTTTGGTTAAATGGAATGAAATGGCTAAAATCAGTTCACAACCTAAATAAAGTAAGAACACATTTAAATGGACTATATGTTTCTAAATGTATAAAGTTATTTCTTCACAATAACATTAAATTAATAATTTTTCTCTTGTGTAGTGTGAGCAATAAAGCTGTTACATGACAATAGTAATTAAAAATTTTAATGTACATATTTCCCTAAGGTCTACCTCTGTGTACAATAAAATTTTATTTTCAGGCCCATTCCTGATGCCTGTCTGCTTTTATATTAGATTATGCCTATGAGTTATTGTAATTTTTAATTAGTGAACTCTCTCTTTCCTAGGCTTTTGTCATCTTTTGTGGCCTTGGCATCAACAATACAATTATGTATGACCAAGTGAAGAAGTCATGGGCCAAGCAGTCCGTGGCTCTTGATGTAAGTGCAGTATATTTATGTCAGAACTTATGCTAAAAACTCTAATCTTTGAGGGGAAAAAGTCCTTGTTATGGAGTTTAGCTTTTCAATTTTTAATTATTTATATATGGGGTCAAATTTTTGTGTCGTAGATTTGAATTTGATGAAAGCTACAGACCCTCTCTAGAAAAATATATGTGTGCACATAGTTTTACATTTAACTTCAGGGATTATAATTCAGGGATAATCACAGATCCCCTGCAACCCAGCCATAAATGTTATACAATGCATGAGTGTTCAGTCACGTCTGACTCTTGGCGACCCCATAGACTGTAGCTCGCCAGGCTCCTCTGTCCATGGAATTTTCCAGGTAAGAATACTGGAGTTCATTGCCATTTCCTACTTTTTACCTATTCTTTACCATTGCACCACCTGTGTATGGTTATTATAAGTACAGATTTAAAATTTTAGGTTTATTAAAAGGGATGATTCAAAATTAATTAGTCAGGATTTAAAATTTTTATTATGAATGTATTTTGAATATGTATAGATAATCTGGAAATCCACAACTTTTATTACTGTAAGGAAAAAACTCTACTGTGATAATGTATGATGCAGATGGGGGAAACTGATCTTGTCACCATGCAAGCCCCCCACCCCTCCCCACCACAGATCCAAGCATCCGGCTGAGAACTCGGCCCTGTTTCCCAGGCTTGTACTCCATCTCCCCTCAGACCCACTATGTTCTAAAAGTACAGCTCTAGTCTCCCCTGAATCCCAGCTTGTTTAGACCCAATACCTATTTTTTTCTAACTTCTATTCTATAGGTATTAGCAAAGATTTTATTTATATCTATGAAATAATTTTGGCTTCCCTGGTGGCTCATATAATAAAGAATATGCTTGCAATGTAGGAGACCCAGATTCGATCTCTAGGTTGGGAAGATCCCCTGGAGAAGGAAATGGCAACCCACTCCAAAATTCTTGCCTGGAGAATTCCATGGACAGAGGAGACTGGTGGGCTATAGTCCTGGGGTCGCAAAGACACGACTGAGGGGCTAACCCACATGAAATAAGTAGAGCAGATAAAATGTCAATGTCTAGATAACATTATACAGTACAGTGTGATATAACACATGTACAATCTTCAAAATATTCCATGTATCAAGTGAGACATTGTTAGGAAGAGAAAACCAAGTAAGAGGCTAAATAGGGGAGTCAGTGATACCTGCAGAATTCTGGTTTAAGGTTTAGAAGACTTAAAATGAAGAGCCAACCATCTATGTGGGGCTTCCCTGGTACCTCAGCTGGTAAAGCAGGAGATGCCCAGGTCAATTCCCGGGTTGGGAAGATCCCCTGGAGAAGTGATAGGCTACCCACTCCAGTATTCTTGCCTAGAGGATCCCTATGGACAGAGCAGCCTGGCAGGCCACAGTCCATGGGGCCGCAGAGTCAGGCACTAAGCACAGCATAACCATCTCTAGACTTTTCCCTTCCTAACCAGACCATGACATCTGGAAGCAACAGGGATCTGTGTCTTTTTTTTGCAACCATATTCCCAGAGTCTAGCAGGGTACTTTGGTATTTACTGGATGGTTTTGGGTGAATAGATGAAGGGGGAAAAGGAGGAGGAAGGAAAGAACGGGAGGAAGGGATTTTTTGCTCTCCCTCTGAGATAGTCCTGCTTTATTTATATGTACTGTCTCTCCAGTAAGAAATAAACACTCTATCTACAGGTTGAGTTAATACACAGGTGAACTTTAAACATGCAGCCAGCGGGTAAGAATCTCTAGTAGAACATTAAGGTCCGTGTGCAGAACTGTTTTTAAACGCTGACTCTGTCACCTGCCTCAGTGGTGAAAATTTAATGAGATGAAACATGTGAAGATTTTAGTATGTGGTCAATAAAATTATGGCAGTAACAACAGTCACTTTATTACTTATAATTGTATTTTTATTAGTGAAAACTTATCATGAACTGGAAGAAAAGAGCAAAAGATAGGAACAGCAAATGTTGAGTCAGGCCTCCTTCACTCTCATTGAATTCGGATCTCTGGAGAGTTACTCCATCCATTGTTTCAGAATGTCTGAACCTATGTAAAGGAGAACACACTATAAGCTAGCTCCACTTAAACCCTGCCTCATATTGCCATGATGGAATTCTCTCTCTTTCTCTCTCTCACACGCGCGCACACACACACGCGCAGAACGTCTCATGTATACTCATTTTCTCACTCCTTGCCTACCTCCTAGTGGCTGCTGAAGAGGACTTAGATAACTGGGTTGAAGCAGGAATGACCATGTACCAGTGAAAGTCAGCATTCTCACTGGTTCCACTGCTTTTTAAAAATTGAAATGTAATTGATTTATAATGTTGTGTCAGTTTCTGGTATACAGCAAAATGATTCAGTTATTTAGATAATCTTTTTCAGATTCTTTTCTTCCATTACAGGTTATCATAACTTATTGAATATAGCTCCTTGTGCCATACTATAGGACCTTGTTCTTTATCTATTTTATATATATAGTAGTGGGTCTCTATTCCTCCCCCACCTTTCCCCTTTGGTAATCGTTAAGTTTGTTTTCTGTATCTGTGAGTCTATTCCTGTTTTGTAAATAAGTTCATTCGTATCATTTTTAAATGATTCCATGTAAAAGTGATATAATATTGTTAGAATAGGCAAGTAGCTAGATATGAGCAGAGAAAGGGTGGCAGGGGCCAAATGGCAGGAAACCATAGATCCTGTGAACAACGGGGATATGTGGGCAGACAAAGAAAAATAGGAACATCCAGACTGACAAAGAAACCACACATTTTGGGGTGACAATGATCCTGGAGGCAAAGATCTATCTGACTTACTTTGTTTTCACTGGTACCACTTCTTAACTATCTACCTACCTGGCCTAGGGAACCCCACGGTTCCCATTACCTAGAAAGTGCTAATATCGTAATCTCCTTACCCAGTAATTGTTCATCTGAGTTCATTGCGAGCACCCTCTTGTTTGTGTGACTCAGATACCTCTTGTCCTTAGACATAAAAATTACTCCTGACACTCCCAAATTTTCAGCCCAACTCCGAGCCTTGTAACAACCTCACCTTTTAGAGGCTGATTTATTTGTGTGGACTTGCATGTTCCGTGTGCTTTATTTGTGCCAAAGTCAAAAGTAGCATTCCCAGTCAGAATTCTGGTATTGCCATCTTGGTGTTTCCCCTCCACCTACACTCAACCCCTACCCCACCAGTCACCAAACTCTGTGATAATCAAGTGGTATCCACCACCCTCTCTAACCCAGGAATCCATATGCAAGAATACCTGGAAGGATTTCTTATCTCAAAACTTTATGAAGACAGTATGATACTTTGAGAGCAGCTAAATGCAAACTATGGAATGAGATCTACATATGCTATAATGTACATTAATTTCTGAATGGGTCTGTAGTTTAAAATCATGTATTTATAAATATTATACATGAATATGAATAGTGTAATATTTACATAAATATTTAATAGAATTATGTATCGATATCTATGTATTTAGGTCAGTGTAGTTCAATGAGGGATGTAAGGTACTTTGCAGGAAAATTTAGCAAGCCTTTTTAAGGGTAAAATAGCAAAAAACAACAATAATAACAATAATATGGAAGCTTGAAAGAGAGAGGAAGAAGATGAGAGCAAGTGAGAGGCCATGTGATCCAGGGGGAAAAGAACCCTGCCGGGCACAGAACAGCATCGCTATCCTTGTGTCATCTCCCCCAGGACAGGACCTGGGCTCAGCCACTCCCTTATCCCATCGTGGCCAAGCAAAGTTCCCCTCTTGGATCGGGACAGGGTCCTCTTGCATTGTCTCCTATTTGCTTATTCTCTCCAGTTTTTATTCTTGTCCCAAGAGCTGTGTCTAAGTGTGGCTTTCTCCTTGCCCTAATCTTACTGCAGTGTCCTTTTTTTCTCAGTTGGTAATGAGAGTGGAAGGAAATAATCTAGGCCCCATCGCCCAGTGACAGTATCCCCACCCCGGAGGCGCCAGAGCTCCTAGCCTGGAGAGGTTCTGTGAATACACTCCTTCCTGCTGCCCTTAAGACTTGAGAGAAGGCTCAGTGTTCTCTTCTTTCTTTTAAAAATTCTTTCCCTGGGCACTTTAAATAAAAATGCCCTTTTGGTACATCCTTAGGAAGTAAACATTCTCCAAATAAGTTCTCTGGGAAGGCTAATCCTCACAGGTGCTCCCCCAAATGTTCAGAGCTCACTAGAGGTACACTTTTAAGGCAGGGCCCCCACTCCCATCCATTTTCCCCTGCAGGAGGCTTCGGGCTTTATCCCAGTGAAAGGCAGCGCAGGGAGAAGATTTAAAGCCTTGTCTTTGGCATTAGTCTGGTTAGGATCGAATCCTGGTTTAGTAGCTGTTGATCTTGGACAAGCTACTTACTTACCCACTCAGTCTTCGTTTTTTTCATATGTTAAATGGATATGCTAAGAAAGTTGCTTTAACAGTTAAACAGTTAAATCGAGTAGGATAAAAGCTGGAGAAAAGAAGCAAAAGCGCGACAACACACGAAGAACGGTCCCGGTTTGAGTGGGGAACTTTTGCTTGGCCACGATAGGTTAAGGGGAGTAGGTGAGCCCAGGTCCTGGGGGAGATGATACAAGGACAGCGCTGCACTGGCTCCGTCCCCCTGGCTTGCACGCCCTCTCACTCTCAGTTAAATCATGCAGGGAAAGTGCTTAGAGAGAACCTTTAGTTACAGTTAGCTATTCTATTACCCAGAGCATCCACTGTCCCTAATCAGCCCTGGGTTCTGAGTCTGCTCAGCACAAGATTTGCTGTAAAACCACTGACCGAGGGGCTGGGCAAGAGCTGTAATTTTTTGCTTCTTTTATTACAAAGATCATTTCCAGCTTGAAGTGCGAGCTGAAAACAGGTCACTCATTTCCTGATTCCTTGACAGAATTCCCCGTGTCAAAAACAGCGTGTAAGTCTTCAAAAGTTGCACATGTCCAAGGGGAAAGCCTCTCCCAAAAGATTTGCCATGCTGACAGTTTCAGCTCATTTTAGCTTAATTCACAAATGGTGAAAAATAGAACTATAAACATACAAAATATTTTCTACTTTCCTGGCCTTCAAGAATGAAGTGACTAACACATTATCTGGATCTTGCTTAACAGGTGAATTATAAACTTTGTTTATAGACTTTATAAACAGGTAAATTAAAAATTAGTTACTTTTCTGATTGCTTTTCTTAATTGTTCAATTATGTAGTTCTATTATTAAATTCTTTTGTTTCTAAATATATAAAATTAATACTCTGAGGCTTTTAGAGAACAGAGATGCTCTTAAAGCTGAATAACAGAACAAAAAGAGGAATTTACTACCATGTTTAATAACTTTATTTCTGTGATCTTGATTCCCATTTTGCATGAGCAGCAGAAATTTCACAAGAAATGTACTGATGTATGTTTACATTTTCTGACAGTAAGGATCCTATGATAAGAGTGGGAAAACTTTACCTCTAAGTCTATAGATAATACAGAGAAAATACAACACAACTGTAGATATAGGATATTACTTTTTCATTTTGAACATGAAGAATTGTCCTTTGGAGTGTCTTTCATAGATACTGCAAATGAAGAGTTACCTAACACTGATGAGGAATTTTCCAGGAACTATAAATCAGGTTATTAGGGACACCTTATACACATAAGGGCTTTCTTGGTGGCTCAGCGATAATCTGCCTGCAATGCAAGAGACCGGGGTTTGAGCCTTGGGTCAGGAAGATCCCCTGAAAGAGGACAAGGCAACCCACTCCAATACTTCTGCCTAGAGAATCGCGCAGACAGAGGAGCCTGGGGCAGGCTGCAGTCCGTAGGGTCGCAGAGTCAGACACGACTGCAGCGATTAAGCACCAGCAGCAGCATACACATTTATGATCAAAGAAGAAAGGAATGAAGGTCACACAGAAAGTGTGAAAAGGGCATATGCAATCAGAAGCCAAGCCCCATTGATTCTCCCTTGCAAAAGCCTCTTTCATCCATTTCCTCCTTTCCAATTGCCGCAGCCTTCCTACTTAAAGGCTTCATTGCCTCCTGACTGAGCAAATGTAATAGCCTTCTATTGTTCTTCCTAAACCATATTTTAGATTGCATCATTCACCCACTCACAAACCTTAAATTATTCTCAAATTACCTATCCAACTTCTGACCTTTGACGTCCCTGGAAATCACATACCAAACAATCTTCCTGCCTCTGGCCCTCATTTCTCTTCTCAGAGTATTCTGTGCTAATTACAAAACTCAGTTACATCATAGTCTACAAATCAACCACCTGCTTCTCTGCCCTCTGATTTTTGTTCTAACATCCTCTCCACTTTATTCTGTTCCAATTATGCCATCTCCCCCAAAATTGCCCCATCATTCAAAGCTTGATTTACATGTAATCTTCTCTGTATAAAGCTTCTGATCTCATATGTTCCTCTCTTTGCCCTTTATTGCAGTTAATGATGAGTCTGTGTTTTCCTCTGTTAGAACATGTGTCCATCAAAGCATATGATCATGTCTTAGCTACCTTTTATTCCATTTGATGTTTTATATAAATATAATGGTACTCATTTCAAGTATATTGAATAAATGAAGGTGTGCAGCCAGGAATTTCTCCATGAGAAATCTCCTAAGCTCCAAGAGGAGATTTCTCTCCAAGTGGGTGATTGAAAATGTTAGACTCCTAAGATGCCAGCAGAATGCGATTTGATTCTTTCTCATCCCTCTTCCTTTAAACTTACTCTGCTAAATCAGTCTTCCCCACTCCAGGGCGAACTCTGATAGATTCTACAGCTCTTCTGACATACTCAGGAGTTATACAGTCCCTGAGCCTTTCCCCTTGTTTAGGATAAGAAGCCTGTGGCCAGGAAAGGGTCATCTGTTGTTCAGTCGCTAAGTCGTGTCTGACACTTTGTGACCCCATGGACTGTAGCATGCCAGGCTTCCCTATCCCTCACCATCTCCCGGAGTTTGCTCAAACTCATGTCCATTGAGTCCACTGAGTCAGACACGGAGAGGGTCATAGTGAGCCTTGTTTTTCTTCCTCAGTTCACTTCCTCCCCCAAGACAGTTGCAGGGAGGTCGGATGAGAGGGCAAAGCCTTACTTGACAGATGCTGCCCTAGTTCGGTTTCAGGGCCCTCTGTATCAGACACCAACATTTTCTTTCTATCATGAGTTGCCTTTATAAATTCTTCAGAGGACTCTTAGGACTAGCAATCTCCTGATGGCAGTCCCTGATATGGGTGTGCCTCTCCTGATGGCTGGTTATAATCCCCCCTTAGCCCCTGGCTTCCAGGGGCCCATCCACACCCTTCCTCATGTGGATCATCTCACTCTTCCAGGAATTCCTCTTGGTCAAGGCTTACTTTTGTTTCTTGTTTTTACAGCATAAAATTTACTGTTTTTAATTATATGGTTCAGTGGCATTAAGTACATTCACACTGTTATGCAATCATCACCATCATCCATCGCCAGACTTTTTCGTCTTCCCAAAGTGAAAGTCTATGCCCATTAAACATTAACTCCTCATTTTTCCTTGCATGCAGCCCATGGCAAGCACCATTCTCCTTCTCATCTATGTATTTCTCTGCTCAGGGTACCTCATACAGCAAAATCTTAATTGTCCATATGCAACTGGCTTATTTCACTTAGCATACTATTTTCAAGATTCATCTAGGTTGAAGCATGTGTCCAAATTTTGTTCCTTTAAAGGCTGATTAATACTCCACTATAGGTGTCTATTACATGTGTTCATTCATTCATCTGTTGATAAACACTTGGGTTGCTTTCAGGTCAAAGTCCTTTTAAACCTGGATATCTTTCATAGATCCATTTGATCTATGGGAAAAATCACATGTTTTCAACCATTAGATTGAAGCGCAAGTCTGCCCCAAAACACTTCTCTCTTTATGCTCACTAACTTCAGTAGTTTTTAGGTGTAAATCAGGTACCAGCCTCTGTTCCCACACTACACTAAGATGAAAGACATGGTAGGTCCCCCAAATGATTCTCTGGAAGGAACTCTCAAGAAACCCTAAGATATCCTCAATATGCATACTCAGTTGCTCAGTGGTGTCTGACTCTTTGTAACCCTTTGGACTGTAGGTCACCAGGCTCCTCTGTCCATGGGATTCTTCAGGCAAGAATACTGGAGTGGGTTGCCATGCCCTCCTCCAGGGGATCTTCCTGACCCAGGGATGGAGCCTGCATCTCCCTTATTAGCAGATGGATTCTTTACCACTGAGCCATCAGGGAAGCCCATCTCCTCAATATGGGACTCTCATAAACTGTTATTGTTTTTACACAATGCAGAGTGGGAAACAAGCACCTTAACTTGGGGGCAGAACTAGTTTGGGGCACCTTTTTTCCAAGTCCTACATAAAAGGCCTAGATGGCCTGGCACTCCCTTTAGAATGTAGTACCTATTGGTCTCAACTATAAACTCAGGGAGAAAGAGTCTCATTTAAACATCCTATTTTGTCTACCAAAATAGTTTTTTCTAGACCAGGTTACTGTCAGACCACAATCCAATGACTGCCCAAATGATAAGTATCAACCCTGGAAAGACCCATGTTTATTTGTAGGTACAATAGATACAAGTTTGCAGTTACAAAGCCAAATGCAACGCATCAGCAGAATTGGAATTATGCCCACTTGTAAATTCTTTTCTACTGACAATATGTTGGATTATGTAAATGCTTCTTATGGAGAAAAGAAAAAAGGAAACACAAATTACTTGCTTCAAATGGTTATGCACTAATTAGTTCCCTGTTGTGGCCACTATACATCCTTTGTTGTTCAGTCACTCAGTCATGTCTGACTTTTTGTGACCCCATGGACTGCAGCACACCAGTCTTCCCTGTCCTTCACCATCTCCCAGAGCTTGTCAAACTCATGTCCATTGAATTGGTGATGCCATCCAACTATCTCATCTTCTGTCATCCCCTTCTCCTCCTGCTTTCAATCTTACCAGGTATCAGGGTCTTTTCAAATGAGTTGGCTTTTGCATCAGGTGGCCAAAGTACAGAGCTTCCAATTCCAAAGTACATCTGTCCTTCCAATTAATATTCAGGATTGAGTTCCTTTAGGATTGACTGGTTTGATCTCCTTGCAGTCCAAGGGATTCTCAAGAGTCTTCTCCAACACCACAGTTCAAAATCATCAGTTCTTCGGTGCTCAGCTTTCTTTACGGTCCAACTCTCATATCCATACATGACTACTGGAAAAACCATAGCTTTGACCAGATGGACCTTTGTCAGCAAAGTAATGTCTCTGCTTTTTAATATGCTCTTTAGGTTAGTCAAAGCTTTTCCTCCAAGAATCAAGTGTCTTTTAATTTCATGGCTGCAGTTACCATCTGCAGTGGTTTTTGAGCTCTTCAAAATCAAGTCTCTCACTGTTTCCCCATCTATTTGCCATGAAGTGATGGGACCAGATGTCATGATCTTAGTATTTGAATGTTTAGTTTTAAGCCAGCTTTTTCACTCTCCTCTTTCACTTTCATCAAGAGGCTCTTTAGTTCCTCTTTGCTTTCTGCCATAAGGGTGGTATCATTTGCATATCTGAGGTTATTGATATTTTTCCCAGCAATCTTGATTCCAGGTTGTGCTTCATTCAGCCTGGCATTTCTCATGATGTGCTCTGCATAGAAGTTAAATAAGCAGGGTGACAGTATAATGCCTTGATGTACTCCTTTCCTAATTTTGAACTAGTCCATTGTTCCATGTCTGGTTCTAACTGTTGCTTCTTGACCTGCATACAGGTTTCACAGGAGGCAGGTCAGGTGGTCTGGTATTCCCATCTCTTGAAGAATTTTCCACAGTTTGTTGTGACACACACAGTCAAAGTCTTCAGCATAGTCAATGAAGCAGAAGTAGATGTTTTTCTGGAACTCTCTTGCTTTTTTGATGATCTAATTGATCTTGGCAATTTGATTTCTGATTCCTCTGACTTTCCTAAATCCAGCTTGAACATCTGGAAGTTCATGGTTCACGTACTGTTGAAGCCTTTCTTGTAGAATTTTTTTGAGCATTACTTTGCTAGCCTGTAAGATGAGTGCAATTGTGTAGTAGTTTGAACATTCTTTGGCATTGTCTTTCTTTGGGATAGGAATGAAAACTGGCCTTTTCCAGTCCTGTGGCCACTGCTAAGTTTTCCAACTTTGCTGACATATTGAGTGCAGCACTTTCACATTATAAGTTACCTAAAAAAAAAATTTTTTTGGAAGCTGTTCTCTCTGAAAATTCCAGGGTCTTATTGACTTGGTTTATTAATATAAATTTATGATCATGCATGTGTGCTCAGCCATGTACGACTCTTTGTGACCCCTTAGACTGTAGCCTGCCACTCTTCTCTGTCCATGGAATTCTCCAGGCAAGAATACTGGAGTGGGTTGCCATGCCCTTCTCCAGGCGATCTTCCAGACCCAAGGATTGAAATTTTGTCTCCTGTGTCTTCTGCATTAACAGGCAAATTCTTTTTTTCCCCCACTTTATTTATTTTTTAACTGAAGGATAACTGCTTTATAGAATTTTGTTGTTTTCTGTCAAACATCAACAAAGAATCAGCCATAGGTACTCCCATGTCCTCTCCCTCCCAAGCCTCCCTCCTCAACCTGCCTCCCATCTCTCTCCCCATCCCACCCTTTTAGATTGTCACAGAGCCCCTGTTTTAGTCCCCTGAGTCATACAGCAAATTCCCATTGGCTATCTATTCCACACATAGTATTGTAAATTTCCATGTTACTCTCTCCATGCATCTCTCCCTCTCCCTCCTCCCCTCCCACCATGTCAATAGGTCTGTTCTCTATGTCTGTTTCTCCACTGATGCCCTGCAAATAAATTCATCAGTACCATCTTTCTTGATTCCAAATATATGTGTCAGTATATGATATTTGTATTTCTCTTTCTGACTTACTTCACACTGTATAGTAGGTTCTAGGTTCATCCACCTCATTAGAACTGACTCAAATGTGTTCCGTTTTATGGCTGAGTAATATTTCATTGTGTATATGTACCACAGCTCTTTATCCATTCAGCTGTCAATGGACATCTAGGTTGCTTCCAAGTCCTAGCTATTGTAATTAGTGCTGCAGTGAACATTGGAGTGCATGTGTCTTTTTCAATTTTGGTTTCCTCAGGGTATATACCTAGGAGTTTTTTGCTGGATCATATGGTGGTTTTATTCCTAGATTTTAAGGAATCTCCATACCATCTTCCACAGTAGCTGTATCGGTTTATATTTCCACCAGAAATGCAAGAGGGTTCCCTTTTCTCCACACCCTCTCCCTGCATTCATTGTAGATTTTTTGATGATGCTCCTTCTGACTGGTGTGAGGTGGTATCACACTGTAGTTTTGATTTGTATTTTTCTAATAATGAGCAATGTTGAGCATCTTTTCATGTGTTTGTTAGCTGTCTGTATGTCTTTTTTGGAGAAATGTTTATTTAGGTCTTTTTTCCACTTTTTGATTGGGTTATTTGTTTTTTGGGTTTTTTTTTTTGGTATTGAGTTGTATGAGCTGCTTGTATATTTTGGAAATTAATTTTTTGTCAGTTGTTTCCTTTGTTATTATTTTCTCCCATTCTGCATGTCTTTTCAACTTCTTGTGATTCCCTTTGCTGTGCAAAAACTTCTAAGTTTAATTAGGTCCCACTTGTTTATTTTTATTTCCATTATTCTAAGTGGTCATAGAAGATCTTGCTTTGATTTATGTCATCGAGTGCTCTGCCTATGTTTTCCTCTAAGAGTTTTACAGTTTCTGGTCTTAGATTTTGGTCTTTAATCCATTTTGAGTTTATCTTTGTATATGGCATTAGGAAGTGTTCTAATTTCATTCTTTTGCACATAGCTGTCCAGTTTTCCCAGAACCACTTATTGAAGAGGCTGTCTTTGCCCCATTGTATATTCTTTCCTCCTTTGTCAAAAATAAGGTACCCATAGGTGTGTGGATTTATCTCTAGGCTCTCTGTCTTGTTCAATAGGTCTATATTTCTGTTTTTGTGCCAGTACCATACAGTCTTGATGACTATAGCTTTGTAGTATAGTCTGAAGTCAGAAAGGTTGTTTCCTCCAGCTGCATTCTTTCTCAAGACTGCTTTGGCTTCAGATCTTTTGTGTTTCCATATGAACTGTGATTTTTTGTTCTAGTTTTGTGAAAAATGCCATTGGTAATTTGATAACGATTGCACTGAATCTGTAGATTGCATTTGGTAATATAGTCATTTCCTACCCAGGAACATGGAATATCTCTCCATTTGTTTATGTCATCTTTGATTTTGTTCCTCAATGTCTTATCATTTTCTGTATACAATTCTTTTGTCTCCTTAGGTACATTCTTTTGTCTCCTAGATATTTTATTCTTTTTGTTGCAGTGATGAATGGGACTAATTTCTTAATTTCTCTTTCTGATTTTTCATTGTTAGTGTATAGGAATGCAAGTGACTTCTGTGTATCAACCTTGTATCCCATGACTTTGCTGAATTCAGTGATTAACTCTAGTAATTTTCTGATAGTTTCTTTTGGGTTTTCTATGTATTTATCATGTCGTCTGTGAACAGTGAGAGTTTTACTTCTTTTCTGATCTAGACTCCTTTTATTACTTTTTCTTCTCTGACTGCTGTAGCTAGGACTTCCAAAACTATGTTGAATAATAGTGGTGATAGTGGACACCTGTGTCTTTTTCCTGATCTTAGAGGGAATGCTTTTATTTTTTCACCATTGAAAATAATGTTTGCTGTGGGCTTATCAAATATAGCCTTTACTGTGTTGAGGTAGGTTCCTTCTATGCTCATTTTTTAAAGTGTTTTTACCATAAATGGGTGCTGAATTTTGCTGAAGGCTTTTTCTGCACCTATTTAGATAAACATGGGGTCTTTACCTTTCAATTTGTTAATATGGTATATCACATTGATTGATTTACATATATTGAAGAATCCTTGCATCCCTGGAATAAATCTGATTTGATCATGGTGTATGAGCTTTTTGATGTGTTGCTGAATTATGTTTGCTAGAATTTTGTGGAGGATTTTTGCATCTATGTTCATCAGTGATATAAGCCTGTAATTTTCTTTTTGTGTGTTGTCTTTGCCTGCTTTTGGTATCAGGGTGACTGTGGCCTCATGGGATGAGTTTGGAAGTGTTCCTTCCCTGCAATTTTTGGAAAGAGTTTCAGAAAAATAGGCATTAGCTTTTCTCTAAATGTTTGATAGAATTCCTCTGTGAAGCTCTCTGGCCCTGGGCTTTTGTTTGGGGGGAGATTTTTTTTTTTATTACAGTTTTTATTTCACGGTTTGCAATTGCCTTGTTCATAATTTCTATTTCTTCCTTTTTCAGGCTTGGGAGGTTGAACTTTTCTAAGAATCTGTCCATTTCCTCTAGGTTGTCCATTTTATTAGCATATAGTTGCTCATAATATTCTCTGATGATCCTTTGTATTTCTGTGTTGTCTGTTGTAACCTCTCCTTTTTAATTTCTAATTTTGTTGATTTGATTTTTCTCCCTTTTTTTCATGATGAGTCTGGCTAATGGCTTGTCAATCTTGTTTATCTTCTCAAAGAATCTGCTTTTAGTTTCATAAATCTTTGCTAGTATTTCCTTCACTTTGTTTTCATTTATTTCTCCTCTGATCTTTATGATTTCTCTCCTTCTGGCAGATGAATTCTTTACCACCAGTGCCACCTGGGAACACAAATTGTGACTTTTAAAAAATCCCTAAGAAAATAATCATGCCAAATTTCTTGAACTTCTTTGATAGCACAGTAAAGACAAGCTAAACAGATAGTATGAGCTTCAGATTTTCATTGGCCACTTTCTGTTGCCCAAAGAAAGGTCTAACAATGACATATTGATTGAACTTTTGGGATTTTCTAGCATAGCCCACACATTATAGTAAACAAGGTTGCTTTAAAAAAAAAAAAAAGCATATTGGTGCCTGAACCCTTTTCTAACTGACTGAATCAGAAATCTGTGAAAATGGAGATTAAGCATATGCATCTACCCAAAGTTCTCCATGTGATTCTGATACACAGTACAAAGCAACATGTATTGGTATAGACTCAGTTCAGTTCAGTTACTCAATCGTGTCTGACTCTTTGCAACCCCATGAATTGCAGCACACCAGGCCTCCCTGTCCATCACCAACTCCCAGAGTCCACCCAAACCCATGGCCATCCAGTCAGTGATGCCATCCAGCCATCTCATTCTCTGTCATCCTCATCTCCTCCTGCCCTCAATCTTCCCCAGCATCAGGATCTTTTCCAATGAGTCAACTCTTCACATGAGGTGGCCAAAGGATTGGAGTTTCAGCTTCAGCATCAGTCCTTCCAATGAACACCCAGGACTGATCTCCTTTAGGATGGACTGATTGGATATCTTTGCAGTCCAAGGAACTCTCAAGAGTCTTTTCCAACACCATGGTTCAAAAGCATCAATTCTTCGGTGCTCAGTTTTCTTTAGTGTCCAACTCTCATACCCATACACGACTACTGGAAAAACCATAGCCCTGACTATATGGACCTTTGTTGGCAAATTAATGTCTCTGCTTTTTAATATGCTGTCTAGGTTGGCCATAACTTTCCTTCCAAGGAGTAAGTGTCTTTTAATTTCATGACTGCAATCACCATCTGATTTTGGAGCCCAGAGAAATGAAGTCAGCCACTCTTTCCACTGTTTCCCCATCTATCTTCCATGAAGTGATGGGACTGGATGCCATGGTCTTAGTTTTCTGAATGTCGAGCTTTAAGCCAACTTTTCCACTTTCATCAAGAGGCTCTTTAGTTCTTCTTCACTTTCTGCCATAAGGGTGGTGTCATCTGCATATCTGAGGTTATTGATATTTCTCCCAGCAATCTTGATTCCAGCTTGTGCTTCCTCCAGCCCAGCATTTCTCATGATGTATCCTGCCTATAAGTTAAATAAACAGGGTGACAATATACAGCCTTGACATACTCCTTTTCCTATTTGGAACCAGTCTGTTATTCCACGTCCACTTCTAACTGTTGCTTCCTGACCTGCATCCAGGTTTCTCAAGAGGCAGGTCAGGTGGTCTGGTATTCCCATCTCTTTCAGAATTTTCCACAGTTTATTGTGATCCACACAGTCAAAGGCTTTGGCATAGTCAGTAAAGCAGAAGTAGATGTTTTTCTGGAACTCTCTTGCTTTTTCAATGATCAAGTGGAAGTTGGCAATTTGATCTCTGGTTCCTCTGCCTTTTCTAAAACCAGCTTGAACATCTGCAAGTTCATGGTTCACATATTGCTGAAGCCTGGCTTGGAGAATTTTAAGCATTTCTTTACTAGTGTGTGAGATGAGTGCAACTGTGTGGTAGTTTGAGCATTCTTTGGCACTGCCTTTCTTAGGGATTGGAATGAAAACTGACCTTTTCCAGTCCTGTGGCCATTGCTGAGTTTTCCATATACGCTGTCATATTGAGTGCAGCACTTTCACAGCATCATCTTTTAGGATTTGAAATAGCTCAACTGGAATTCCATCACCTCTACTAGCTTTGTTCATAGTGATGCTTCCTAAGGCCCACTTGACTTCACATTCCAGAATGTCTGGCTCTAGATGAGTGATCACACCATTGTGATTATCTGGGTCATGAAGATCTTTTTTGTACAGTTCTTCTGTGTATTCTTGCCACCTCTTTTTAATATCTTCTGCTTCTATTAGGTCCCTACCATTTCTGTCCTTTATTGAGCCATCTTTGCATGAAATGTTCCCTTGCTATCTCTAAGTTTCTTAAAGAGATCTCTAGTCTTTCCTGTTCTATTGTTTTCCTCTATTTCTTTGCAATGATCGCTGAGGAAGGCTCTCTTATATCTCCTTGCTAATCTTTGGAACTCTGCATTCAAATGGGTATCTTTCCTTTTCTCCTTTGCTTTTCACTTCCCGTCTTTTCACAGTTAGTTGTAAGGCCTCCTCAGAGAGCCAGAGTGATCTATTCATATTTGTGATAATTTCTCCAATACTTCTTTCACAAAAGGCAACCATCATGTTGGATATTAGTACTTCCTTTATAAATATTTGTTGAAAAATTAGATTGAAGACAGTAGGTGAATTGAAGTGAGGTTAAGGGTGCTGCCTCCTCCCTGCTCTGAATACCCATTTATTCTTTGACTCCATCTAATGGTTTCCATCCTCACCTCTCTTTGAAGACTATCAGTGAACACCTGTGTTCAGTTCTCATTCTCAGTTCTTAACTTCTCTTATCTGTCCATGCTTCTGACTCTTTTCCCCCAATCACAGAAAAGAAAAATAACCAGTCCACAATGTAATTAACCTGTAGATTACTAGTTTATTTCATGGTCATAGGATCCAGAGCAAAGATAGATGAACCTTAAAAACAAGAAACAGGGCAATGATTTTATTTTTATAAGGCTCATCGTGTAATTTATTAGAATTTTATAGTTTTAAAATTTTCTTTAGTAAAAGGAGAAACAGTTTCTATTCCAATGCCTAGAATAGTATTAGTACTTGACATGTAGTAGATAATATTTGCTTAATGTTATCATTTATTCATTTGTTTATGAATGAACACAATTTCATACCTAATCTTATACCTATTTTGTGACTTGCCAACAGCTTCTGTAAGCACTTGTTTTTGCAAAATTTAGGACACAGTCTAGTGAAATATCTATGAAAACTGATTGTCAGTTTATGACTTTGCAGATAAGGTCCACAGATTCTGTGAAGCTGGATCTGTGGGTCATTCCTTGAGCTAGCAATGAGTAAGTATATATATTTTGTTTCTTTTGTCTCAGTAATATCTGCTATAGGTAATTAAGGTCACAGAGTCTTTTTAAAAATCTTGTTTGGAGGCAGATCAATCATAACTCTAGCAATTTTTCTGCTTTCTATGTTTTATACTATATCCTCCCTTGGCTTCTATGACTCTACTTAAATCATTTTTTCATCCTTAAATCTCTTCAGCCCCTTCTGAATATTCTTCAAGGCTGAATCATGTGACCTATTTACTCTTATTTTCTCTCTACACTTTTTCCCTGAGCGATTTCAGCTATTCATTTGGCTTTAACTGAGATGACTCCCAATATGTATTCCTAGCTCACTCGTTCTCTCTCCTTGAAGCTTCAGACTTTTATTTCCTGCTCTTTGCTCCTGTTTGTACCTCCAAAATTTCAGACTTAACATATTTAACAGTTACAATCTCCATTAAAAAGAGAATATACATATATTCTTTTTTAATGTATTATTTTAAAATATGTGTATGTATATATACATATTAAAATAATATATTATATATATTATTTTATATATATATATATATATATATAAAATCAATAGAATACTGAGGCACTTCCCTGACAGTCCAGTATTTAAGATTGCTTGCTTTCAATTCAGGGGGCGAGGGTTTGATCCCTGATCAGGGAACTAAGATCTGCATGCTGTGGAGTGCAGTCACATAAATACGCATTAAAAATAAATAAGTAGAGCTTTCCTGGTGGCTCAGTAGTAGAGAATCCATCTGCCAATGCAAGAGACTCAGGTTCGGTCTCTGATCAGGAAAGATTCCACATGCCACAGAGCAGCTAAACCCATGCATCACAACTGTTGAGCTGTGCTCTGGAGCCCAGGAGCCGCAACTCCTGAAGCATGTGCACCTTAGAGCCAGTGCTTGGCAGCAAGCCACCGCAGTGAGAAGCCCACACAGGGCAACTAGAGAGAAGCGCGTGCTTGCCACAACTAGAGAAAAGCCCGAGCAGCAATAAAGACCCAGCACAGCCAAAAATAAACAAATAAATACAATCCATCCATTGACAAATAGAATAGTGATGTGCTGGTTTCATTCACAGTGGTTTCTCATTAACTTCTCCCCGGCTTTCCCCATCTAGCCATTTGCCAGGCTGTCATTTGGTTCCTGCGCCATCTCCTTTTTCACTGCTATCTCTGTAGTGCAGGTCTTTATTTCCTTTTTTCTGTATTGATGCTGCTTACTCAAGCTGATAATCCTGGCTCTAGTTTCTTATTTTCCCTGTGTATAATACTCACAATGTTTGGATTTGTCTTTCTAAATCATCATACCAGTTGTATCTGCTCTAAAAAAAAAAAAATTAGTGACTTCCCATTGCATACAAATTAGGGCTTTCAAGATCCCCCACTATTGATGACAATATTTTTTTACCTTAGTTTTCGTTTCTTCCGTCTAGGAAAAAAACTCTATTATTATGTGTTTCTCAAAAATATCTTGAGATTCCCACTCTGGGTCTTTTCTGCATCTGCTTTAAAAAAAACCTTTTAACAGACCTCAAATTTCACCTTTTCTTTTAATGTTTCCTGTTGTGTCCCCAATAGATATGATTGTTCCTTTCTTTTAATCTCTTTATTAGGCTTTATTTAAAAGATTATTGTCACATGAAATCTCTGCTATGTTGGTTGATCTTCAAATAGAAATATTTTGCAAAGACTAATAAAAACATAGTGCTTACCACTTAGATATTTGATAATAAAGATAAAGATTAGTCAAATTGTTTTCTTATAATTCTTCTATACTAAGTATGACCCATATAGGATATAATTATTTCTTATCTTTTAAAATGTTTTTAAGTTAAGTTTAAATAATTTATCATTATAGAGATGTAGAAAGTTTTTAGAAGAAATCAAATCAGTGGTAACTCATGGCTAGAGTTGACTACCTTTTCATTTGTGTTGACAATTTTTTCTTTCTTTCTTTTTTTTCCTTTCAGCCTTTTTAAGATGTCACTGTCTTACAGATTCTACTGTTACTAATGAAAACTCGGCCTTTATTTTTGTAAATGTGATGTGTTTTTATTTCTCGTTTCTGTTAACATTTTCTTCTTAATCTTTGCTTTACAGTCATTTGTTTGTGATGTATCTAGGTGTGTCTTTCTTTGTATTTCTTTTGCTTGGGGTTCATTGAGTTTCTTGGCTCACAGGGTTAATAGCTTTCATAAATTTTAGAAAATATTTGGCTAATATCTCTTCAAATATTTATTTTTCTTTATTCTCTCTCTTTCTTGGCCCAGTTACATGTGTGGTGAATCATGTAATATTTGCCTACAGATCTCTGACACGTAATTTTTTCAGTTTTTTTTTTTCTTCTGTGCTTCAGTTTGGGAATTTTCCATTCAGTTTTCTGAGTTTGCTGATTGTTTTTTCTTTCTAGTCTTCTATAAAGTCCATCCATTTCTGATATTTTATGGTACTATGTTGTATTAATATTGTATGTTTCAATTCTAGACATTTTGACTTGGTTCTTTTATACACTTTAATTTCTCTGTTTGAAATATCCCAACCATTTTTGTGTCTAACTTTTCCTTTAAACTTTTAACATACAGTTCCTCACAAGTTATTTTATATTTCTCATCTCTTTTTCTAACATCAGGGCATCCATGAGTCTACCTCTATTGATTGCTTCTTTTCTCAGGAATCATATTTTTTTGTTTCTTTGCCTGTCTTTGTAAATATTTATTGCATACCAAACATCTTGTATAGAAGAGCAAAAGTAGATGAAGTTTTTGGTAGATACTGTTTGAGCTAAATAATATTTTTTATTGTTCTGTTTTTCCAGATAGGATATATGATCTCCTTATGTCGGAGAGATCTGACATAAAGATTGCTTAGAGATCTGACAGCTAGCATGAGGAGCTGATCATTCAAATTCAGCCATCTGTAGTGCTCAGCTGAAAATAGGTGAAGTTTTTATTAGTTTCGGTTTATTTCTGACTTCCAAAGAGACCGTGGAGATCTCCTTTTGCCCTTCAACCCAACCCCAACTGCTCAGGCTACACTGAGTGGGTGGCCACATTTAGGATTTGAGTTGAAGGAGTTTGAGTTGCAGCGTAAGTTCATTTCAGCTCACTTCTGGGTTCAACTCCATTGGGACCTGAACCCTAATAGGAATATAAGACTTCTATTTTCCAGCTCTGCACTCACCATCACGTTCACAGGAAACTTCCCATGGAAGAGAAATTTCAAGCTGAGAATTTGCATCCATGGCTCTTCCAGATACTTGTATGTTATGCCAGCCCACACTGTTATTAAGAACGTGGCTAGCTCTCTTCCTTTCAGCAGTCACTCTACTGAGCATAGGCTCAACCTCCTGCTGGAAGCTTTGGTCCCAGCTATGGAAGCATCCACTCCTCTCCATTCATTTATAAAGGACATCTCTCGACTGGAATGTAGTTCATTTGGATTTCTTTACGTCCACCACTCACTCTTTGACAGCTTTAAAATGAAGTGTGAATTTTATCTTTTGTACTTATTGCTATAAAGGGGGTAGCAATATTTTGAGATATTCTTTATCCATTAGGAAGTGAAAGCGTTATGGCCAGTCCTTTTTACTTTCCGTAATTGATATCAGTCTGTTAGATATTAACTTTTTTTTTTGTAATTTCATCGTATTTTGTCAGGAAGGGAGTTGAATATTTTTATAGTGTATATTGTCAGTCTTCTGTTTTGAATTGTTAATATTTCTTGTGTTCTATAATTTTGATTTCATATTTCTTGCAAAAATAGATTCACAACTGAAAACTACTTAGTTTGAAATTAATGTTGTCATCTGTGCTCTTATTTTTTTGTTTATTGTATTTTTAAGAATACATCTATTCAATGAATATTTCCTATGTTCCAAGCACTTTTCTGGCCCCTGGAGATAAAGCAAAGAGCAAAGCAGACCTGAGACCTTTCCTTACAGAGCTTAGAATGTGAAGTAAACAGCAACGAAAAAAGTCATACAAATCAGAATTTAATCAGTTGTGCTAAATTCTATGTGGAAAAAAATACAGGATGTCATAAGAAACTTTAGCATGGGACATAAACTGGGGTTTTAGACAAGTCTTCTATAAAGGATATATGTTTACATTGACACTTCTTTACTTATTCTTTATTACTTCTAGGTAATTTCGTTTTAGGCATATTACTTGTAAACTACATACATCTGAATTTAATTTTTTACTCCATTCTGAGAATTTTTTTTTAAAAAAGGGGGTTTGTTTTTATGTCTATCACCTTATCTCTCTGAATTTTTACTATGTTTTTCTTTTTCTGAGTTTTACTATATGTATTATATTTTGCTTTATTTGTTTACTTCAGTGAAGTGAAAGTTATCATGCTCCTTTGACAAAAGCATTCTTTAATCAATACATCCCTACTTAATAAAGACAAAACCAAAGCAGTGTCTTCTAACTCCCCACTGTGTAGGAAGATGAGCTGAGTATGTGCTTACCTGCAGCTGCTTGTTCTTGTTTATGTATTAAAGGATTTTAATTACATTATAAATAGTAAATTGTATTATTTTCTCAAGCAACACTACTTATATTTATTCATATTAATGGAACTATATTTCTAATATTAATTTGAACATAGATTTTGTGTGGTAATCTAATCTTGTCTATCAGACCACCCCAAACTTGTTAGCTTAAAATGACAATTTGGTTATGTCTCAGTTGAAAATACATCTTTATATGTCATCACCCCAAAAAGCTCCCCTATGCATCTTCCAAGAGACACCCCCACCCAGAGACAATTACTGTTCTAATTTTTCCACCAGGAATTAGTTTTATCTGTTTAGAATTTCATATAAATGAAACTATACAATATGTACTCTTTTTGTATAAGGCTTCTCTCAACCAGCATAATGCATTTGAGATTTACTCATGTTGGGTATGTAAGTTTTTCCTTTTAATTGCTAAATGGTATTCCATTGTGGGATTATACCACAGGATTTTTTTTTTATCCATTCTCCTGTTGATCAGTGTTTCCAGCTTGGGGCCATATGAATTATTGCTGTGTCTACATATTTTTTGTGACATATCCTTTTATTTCTCTTGAGCTAATACATAGTATTAGAATTACTGGTCAAAAGGTCAGTGTATATTTAGTTTTTCTGTTTGCTTTCTTTATTCTCAACACCTCCCTAAAGAGTATCTTTTTTAAAAAAAAATTATTTAATTAATTTATTTATTTGGCTGTGCCGTGCAGCTTGTGGGATCTTAGTTCCCTGACAGGGGTTGAACCCAGGCTCCCAAAAGTGGAAGTAAGGAGTCCTAACCACTGGACTGCCAGGGAACTCCCAGTGTATGTTTAGTTTTACAAGAAATTACAAGGTTCTTTTTCAGAGTAATTGTACCATTGTAGTTTCCTACTAAGTAACTATGAAAAAATTTCAATTGTTTCACAGTCTCACCAATATTTGGTGCCATCATTGTTTTTAATTTTAGCCTTTCTAGTAGGTCTGTAATAGTTTTTTATTGTGGTTTTAATTCTCATTTCTGTGATGACTAATAATGTTATATTATTATGACTAAAAATGTTTTATACTTTTCCATGAACTTATCTACAATTTGTTTATCCTCTCTTGTGAACACTCCACATTTTTTGCCACATTTAATTGGACTATTTGTTTTTCTGTTATTGAGCAGTAGGAGTTCTTCATATGTCCTAGATACCAGTGTTTGATCAGATATATGTAGTGTGAATATTTTCTCCAAACCTGTACCTTGCCTATTCACTTTCTAAAAATTGTCTTTTAAAAAAAGATTTATTTATTTTATATTTTCCTGGCTCTGGTGGGTCTTTGTTGATATACGTAGGCTTAGTCTAGTTGCGGCAAATGGGGTAGCAGTGCTGCTCTGCGTTGCAGTGCTCAAGGGTCTCATTGCAGTGGCTTCTCGTTGCAGAGCAGGGGCTCTAGGCACGTGGGCTTCAGTAGCTGTAGCGTGTAAGCTCAGCGGCTGTGCTGCACAGGCTTAGTTGTGCAGCATATGCTGCTGCTGCTAAGTCACTCCAGTCGTGTCCAACTCTGTGCGACCCCATAGACGGCAGCCACCAGGCTCCGCCGTCCCTGGGATTCTCCAGGCAAGAACACTGGAGTGGGTTGCCATTTCCTTCTCCAATGCAGGAAAGTTAAAAGTGAAAGTGAAGTCACTCAGTCGTGGCCAACTCTCAGTGACCTCATGGACTGCAGCCCACCAGGCTCCTCTGTCCATGGGATTCTCCAGGCATATGGGAGCACCCCAAACCAGGGATCAAACTGCATTGCGAGGCAGACTCTTAACCACTGGACCACCAGGGAAACCCTCAAAGGCACCTTTCTTTGTCTGTGGGTCTGGTTCACTTTTGTGTGTCTGGTGACAGCAGAAGACCTGGCACACGGTAGAGAGCCAAAAAATATTTGTTGAATGAATCCAGTAAAGTACAAGTAAAGATCACAATTAAAGTACAGTAGGCATCTCAGTCAATCCTCCGTATACGCCGCTAGTAGGATTTTTGTGAAGTACAGTGGAATGTTTAGAAGTGTGGGCTTTAAAATTAGACTGTTGGGGTTTTCATTCTAAACACTTTCTCTGTATCTCTCGACAAGGTACTTAACTTCTCTGTGCTTTGTTTTTGTCACCTCCCAACCTTGTTGGATCGTAATGAAGAAGAAAGGATATAATGCAAGTGACGTCTTTAGCACAGTGCTCATAAAAGATCAATAATAGTTGTTACTCATGTTATAACATCCTCTCATCATAGTGTTTTATTTGCAGTGATTCTGTCCCCCAAGATGAAGGCTAATACTTCAAAAACAGCTGCCATTCAGTAGGTCACCGGATTAATTTTCTGGTTAGTGCAGATCCTGGGTCTCTGAGTGAGACCCCTGACCGCAGGGAGAGGGGCAATGCCACGCCCCCCCACCCCGCCATCTTCTTTCAGGCAGGGAATGCTTTATTTCAGGAGTGAAACATGGCTACGCTGCCAGGTAGTTTCCTCAGTTCAGCTGCCTCTGCCTTGTAAGTGGGGAAAATCATTCCCGGAATCTAGCAGTGGGTTGTCAGTTTTAGTGATGGTTTCTGGATATTCATTTAGGCATTTTGTGCAAAGTGGGAGATCAGCCAGGTAACATTTTGAAAAATAAACTCTGTTTTTAGGACAGTTTTAGATTGACTGAAAAATTGGTAAGATAGTACAGGGAATTTCGACATATGCTGTACTGAGTTTCCACAGTTACCAGCATCTCATATCAATGTGGTTTATTTGTTATAGTTAATGAACTGGTATTGCTACATTGCTATTAACTACAGTCCATATTGTATTCATATTTATTTATTTTTTTTTCTGGTTTTTCTTTGGGCATTAATTTTATTTGACAAAAGGAAGACTATCATAAACGTGGATTAAAATCTTTTTTTTTTCTTTTTTTTATTATTATTATTTTTTTTATTATTGTTTTTGCCATACATTGTCATGATATCACCATGGGTTTACATATGCTTCCCCTCCGGGTCCCCCCTCCCTCCTCCCTCCCCCCCGGGAAATCTCGCTGCACCAGTCCCGAGCATCAATCCTGGGCTGGCGATTGATTAGACACATGACAATTAACATGCTTCAATGCCCTTCTCCCATATTTAGTCAGCCTTTACCTAATATCCTTTTTCTTTTCTAGGATCCCATTCAGAAAAACCTATTACATTTGGTTACCATGTCTCAGGCTCCTCTTGGTAACACTTTTTCAGGCTTTCTTTTTTTTTGGTGACTTTGATAATTTTGACAAATACCGACCAGGTATTTTGTGAAAATGTCCCTACATTGTGATTGTAAGAGGTAAAGTGATTTTCATCACATGATGTCAAGGTTACATACTTTCAAAATGTTAACATGGACCTCCATCAGTCACATGGCTGGGGTGGTGCTTGTCAGGTCTCTGCACTGTGGCCTTTCTCTCCCCTCCACCTCTCCACACTGAAATCTTGGAAGGAAGTCACGATGCACAGTCATACCTGAGGAGTGGGGAGTTATGCTTGACCTCCTTGAGGAAGAACTAGCTACATACATTATTTCAAATTGTTTCATACAGGATGTTTGTCTCATCTACCCCCTTATTCAATTATTTAGTCATCTCAGGATGGACTCAAGGATATTTATTTTATAGTTTGAGTTATAATATAATAATAAATAAACTACTACTTTATTTATCAGATATAATTTTATAGAATCCAGTCATGTAACTTCTTAATGACAACAAAGAACTCATAGATAAAAACAAGTGGTACTTTTCTGCAAAAACATTCAACTGGAAAGTCTGTGGGCTTCTCCCAGTAATCCTATCATCATTTAAGTATTTCTGAAACACTTTAGAAAAGGCAGAGGAACCAGAGATCAAACTGCCAACATCCTCTGGATCACTGAAAAAGCGAGAGAGTACCAGAAAAACATCTACTTCTGCTTTACTGACTATGCCAAAGCCTTTGACTGTGTGGATCATAATAAACTGTGGAGAATTCTGAAAGAGATGGGAATACAGATCCCCTGACCTGCCTCTTGAGAAACCTGTATGCAAGTCAAGAAGCAACCATTAGAATTGGACATGGAGCAACAGACTGGTTCCAAATAGGAAAAGGAGTACGTCAAAGCTGTATATTGTCACCCTGCTTATTTAACTTATATGCAGAGTACATCATGAGAAATGCTGGGCTAGAAGAAGCACAAGCTGGAATCAAGATTGCTGGGAGAAATATCAATAACCTCAGATATGCAGGTGACACCACCCTTATGGCAGAAAGTGAAAAAGATCTAAAGAGCCTCTTGATGAAAGTGAAAGAGGAGCCTGAAAAAGTTGGCTTAAAGCTCAACATTCAGAAAACTAAGATCATGGCATTAGGTCCCATCACTTCATGGAAGATAGATGGGGAAACAGTGGAAATAGTGGCTGACTTTATTTTTCTGGGCTCCAAAATCACTGCAGATGGTGATTGTAGCCATGAAATTAAAAGACACTTACTCTTTGGAAGGAAAGTTATGACCAACCTAGATAGCATATTGAAAAGCAGAGACATTACTTTGCCAACAAAGGTCCATCTAGTCAAGGCTATGGTTTTTCCAGTGGTCATGTTTGGATGTGAGAGTTGGACTATAAAGAAATCTGAGTGCTAAAGAATTGATGCTTTTGAACTATGGTGTTGGAGAAGACTCTTGAGAGTCCCTTGGACTGCAAGGAGATCCAACAAGTCCATCCTAAAGGAGATCAGTCCTGGGTGTTCATTGGAAGGACTGATGCTGAAGCTGAAACTCCAATCCTTTGGCCACCTCATGTGAAGAGCTGACTCATTGGAAAAGACCCTGATGCTGGGGAAGATTGAGGGCAGGAGGAGAAGGGGACGACCGAAGAGGAGATGGTTGGATCGCATCACTGACTCAATGGACATGGGTTTGAGTGGACTCTGGGAGTTAGTGATGGACAGGGAGGCCTGGCGTGCTGTGGTTCATGGGGTCGCAAAGAGTCGGACATGACTGAGCTACTGAACTGAACTACTTTCATGGAAATGGTGAGGTTTGCAAGAAGTAATCATTATTTTAATGAGTGGATTGCCTGTTATGTGCTAAGAACTCACTTAACCCTGAGGTATATACATCCATACTTCATAGAGTACGTACTTTTTAATGTCTCACCAAAACAACACAGCCTAGACAACATGTAAATTTCATAAGCCATGGTACAATACTTCAAGTAATTTCAGTGTAACAGAGGATAGAGACAGGCGACAGAGTGGTTGTCATACAGGGTGATGAGTTCCAGCAGAGGCTGAAAAGCATGGAGGGGTCATATCTAAGGCAGAGAGTTCAATTGTCGCTGCTTTGCAGAGATGGTTACTTCTGAGTGACAGGTGTCAAGGAGCTCTGCAGTTTTGAGAGACAACTAGCAGGAGCACCCCAAGCAGAAGGAGGCCTGTGGCACAAGCAGCGAGGGCTGAGGTGATGCTGTGCAGGCTGCCTCAGTACGCACCTGGACAGAGGCAGGGCTTGAGGCTGCAGAAGTAGCAGGAACCGGATCACCAAGATGCCTGTGTTGCTGGAACTGGAATTTGATTGTGAAGGCTGTGGAGAATCGCTGGAGAAGCTTCAGCAAGAGAGAAACACGGTCACCTTGACATTTTAGAGGGATCATTCTGGCACCTACAAGAGAAAATTCATCTCAGTACTTCATAGTCATCATACTTTGTTTTTTAATGGAAAGTTGACCATGTTTTCATTTTATTTTCTGTTCAGTGATATTTGGTGGTTTTCCAAAATCAAATCCATGCTCAAATGATTTGCCATCTCTGTTGCCTCAGAAACATGCTTTGGAATCCTGGACAAGAGTTCCCAGACACAGCAGGGTGTTTGCATAGTCCCCATGCATGGTAACTTGTGGCTTATTTGCGTAAACATTTTTTCTTTCATTAATTTACATTCTTACTCTTTCTCCTCCTTTCGTTGTTATTCTTTGGTACTTTTTCTAATGCTACATGCATTAAATACCAAATGTCAGGTACTCTATTATGTTATATGTGTATTTCATTTAGCCTTCACCAAATACTCATCTCATTTAACCTTCACCAAAGCAGTTTGAAGGAGACAATATTATTGTGTGCATGCACAGTCATGTCCGACTTTTTGTGACTCCATGGACTATAGCAAGCCAGACTCCTCTGTCCATGGAATTTTTCAGGCAAGAATCCTGGAGTGGAAATTGCCATTTCCTCCTCCAAGGAATCTTTCCCACCTAGGGACTGAACCTGAATCTCATGAATTGGCAGGTAGATTCTTTACCACTGTGTCACCAGGGAAGCTCAGACAAGATCATTACTATTTGGCAAATGAGCGAGCTGGGGTTCAGGAAGAGTTAGAATCTTGCTGAGAGAGGTTTTATGGCTTGCTCTGCACACCTGGAAGCGGAGCCAGGGTTCAAGCTCAAGTCTGTTTCAAGGGCCCACACTGTGCAGACTGTGCCACCAGAAGTCCATTAGGGACTGTCCTGTCAACCGCAGGACTGCGTTTACCACTGGAGCTTTTGACCTGCCTCGATGCGGGTGGGAAGAAAGTCAGAGTAAAGGGCCTCTTCATGGGTTAAGGGACAAATAGTGAAGAAGAGCCAGTTGAATAAAGCACCTCGGGAATGAATTGTCCTCCTCCTCTTTTGCTTCACTGAAAGTTACAACCTTTATTTATCAGTAGGGAAACCGTTCCTTTCTGTCCTATGGCGCAGATTCTATGAGTGATAGCCTGGGTCTATGCTGAGCACCAGCAACACCGTCTTTAATTCTGTCTTGACAGAAGCAAGTACTGAGCTGGGTCAGTTGGCACGGGTTACTGCTCAGTGGGAGGACTGCGTTCTGCAGAGGGGCAGCCCTGCCCTAGGGCCCTCTTCTCTAGTGACGTGCTGGCCTGTGAAACCAAGCTGAGTAAGAAACTGACCTTCCCTGAGTATCTTACTCAGGATCTGGGTGCTGAGTGTCTTGATAGTGCTGTAGTACAGGGAGCAGAAAGGGGCTGCCGCTTTCCAAAGGCAGTAAATCCCACCCAGGAACCACCCACTGGCCCCAAGCCCACAAATCCTACCTTCTCTCCACAACCCACCAACTCCCTACACTGTGCTGAGTGTGTACATGTATGTGAACCTCCCAGCCTCTGCCCACAGCCTGGCAAATAGCCCCCACCTATAGGTGCTCTCAGAGGATGCCAAATCTGGGGAAGAAGCCTGTGCAGGTCCTGGCAGTGGGCTGGGGCCTGTGGGGTGCCTGGGGGAAATTCTGGGGTGCCTGGAGTTTAGTCTGGGTGATGCCAAGTAAAGCTACATAGTCTGGGTGGACCTATCCCTGGCACCCCCAGGGACTTTTCTCCCCAGGAGCGTGGACCACAGCCCAGGAGCACCAGAGCTGAGCCCTTCACTGCATAGTGCAGATTTGGATGGCCAGGGTCTCGAGCAATAGCGTTGACTCAGCGTCACAAAGAGGAAGACAAAGCCTGAGGACTCCCATGGTTCTGGTCCTTTCTCCTTGGGTGGGGCTCTTTTTTTCCAGATTCCACAGACCTTGACCCCCACTTCTACTGTCCTGGCGCAGCTGCTGTTCTGTCTCCCGTCCACTCTTGTCTACCTCCAATCCATCCTGTATAGCAACTGGGATCATGTTCTACATGTAATGGGAATCTGCTTTTCTTGGTTTAGGAATAGGCAAACCTACATAATATACCTAGGGAAAAAATGCCTTGAGAGTAGGGCTGGTGGTCGCATCTGGGGTGCAGTATAATTGGGGAAGAGTGCAGACGGGCTAGCCAGGTCACAGTCACTCTTGCCCCAGGCTCCTCCACGTCTTCCCACTGAGGACAATAAAAATCCTTTATTAACTTAGAAAACTCTGGGTGGTCTGGGCTCTACCCAGCCCTCCCTCCTCACCTCTGGTGTCCCCTGCCTCACTCACTTCGCCCTCCAGGCAACTTCGCCTTCCACCCAAAATACCTTCCCTCTGCCTCTTGCCCTGGCTAGCTCCTTTCTGTTTTCTGGGTTTGGCTTAAAGTACCATCTCAGAGAAGGAGTCCCTAACCCACTTTCTGGCCACCTTCCCACGCTCTGCCCACCCCCATTGTCTCTTTCAGCATTTTGCTAGCTGACTTTATAGACCTTATTTCAGTGCACACATTTGCCTGCTTAGTGTGTATCTCTGCTGCTAAAGGAGAAGTTCCATTAAGACAGCAACCAAGTGCACAGTGCTTGGTGCAAATCAACTCCTCAATAGATACATATTTTTTAATTTATCTTATTGAAATGTAGTTGATTTACAATGTTGTGTTAATTTCTGCTGTACAGCAGTGGTTCAGTTATACACACACATATATATTCTTTTTTATATTCTTTTCCATTGTGGTGTATTACAGGATATTGAATGTAGTTCCTTGTGTTATACAGTAGGACCTTTTTGTTTATCCATTCTGTATATAGCAGTTTACATCTACTAATCCCAAACACCGAATCCGTCCTTCCCACACCCTTCTTCCCCCTTGGCAACCACAAGTCTGATCTCTGGGTCTGTGTATCTCTTTCTGTTTTTGTAGATATGTTCCATTTGGTTCATATTTTAGATTCCACATACTAAGTGATATTAGTATCACTTCTCTTTCTGACTTACTTCACTTAGTAGTAATATGACAATAGCATTGTTTCATTCTTTTTTATTGTAACTGAGTACTCCATTGTATATATATACCACATCTTCTTTATCCATTTACCTGCTTATGGACATTTAGTTTGTTTCCATGCCTTGGCTATTGTGACTAGTGCTATTAAGAGTGTAAAGATAAATGTATTTTTTTGAATTATTGGGTTTTTTTCGGGATACATGACCAGCAGTGAAATTGCTGGATCATATAGCAACTCTTGTTTTGTGGGCTTTTGAAGGAAACCCCATACTGTTTTCCACAGTGGCTGCAACAATTTACATTCCATCAATAGTGTAGGGTGGTTCTCTGTTCCCCACACCCTCTCCAGTGTTTATTCTTTATAGACTTTTTTAATTATGATGGCCAATATGACTGGTGTGAAAGGATACCTCATGGTGGTTTTGATTTATATTTCTCTACTAATTAGTGATGTACTCTGCATACAAGTGAAATAAGCAGGGTGACAATATATAGCTTTGATGTACTCCTTTCCCAATTTGGAACCAGTCTATTGTTCCATGTCCAGTTCTAACTTTTGCCTCCTGACCTGCATACAGGTTTCTCAAGAGGCAGGTCAGGTGGTCTGCTATGCCCATCTCTTGAAGAATTTTCCACAGTTTATTGTGGTCCATACAGTCAAAGGCTTTGGTGTAGTCAATAAAGCAGAAATAGATGTTTTTCTGGGACTCTCTTGCTTTTTCGATGATCCAGCAGATGTTGGCAATTGATCTCTGGTTACTCTGCCTTTTCTAAAACCAGCTTGAACATCTGGAAGTTCACAGTTCACGTATTGCTGAAGCCTGGCTTGGAGAATTTTGAGCGTTAATTTACTAGTGTGTGAGATGAGTACAATTGTGCGGTAGTCTGAGCATTCTTTGGCATTGCCTTTCATAGGGATTGGAATGAAAACTGACCTTTTCCAGTCCTGTGGCTACTGCTGAGTTTTCCAAATTTGCTGACATATTGAGTCAGCAGCACATTCACTGCATCATCATTTAGGATTTGAAATAGCTCAACTGGAATTCCATCACCTCCACTAGCTTTGTTTGTAGTGATGCTTCCTAAGGCCCACTTGCCTTTGCATTCCAGGATGTCTGGCTCTAGGTGAGTGATCACACCATCTGGTTCCAAATCGAGAAAGGAGTACGTCAAGGCTATATATTGTCACCCTGCTTATTTAACTTATATGCAGAGTACAGCATGAGAAACACTGGGCTGGAGGAAGCACAAGCAGGAATCAAGATTGCTGGGAGAAATATCAATAACCTCAGATATGCAGATGACACCACCCTTATGGCAGGCAGTGAAGAAGAACTAAAGAGCCTCTTGATGATAGTGAAAAAGTTGACTTACAGCTCAACATTCAGAAAACTAAGATCATGGCATCTGGTCCCATCACTTCATGGCAAATAGAAGGGGAAATAGTGGAAATAGTGGCTGACTTTTTCGGGGGGTGGGGCTCCAAAGTCACTGCAGATGGTGATTGCAGCCATGAAATTAAAAGACATTTACTCCTTGGAAGGAAAGTTATGACCAACCTAGACAGAATACTAAAAGGCAGAGACGTTATTTTGCCAACAAAGGTCCATCTTGTCAAGGCTATGGTTTTTCCAGTAGTCATGTATGGATGTGAGAGTTGGACTATAAATAAAGCTGAGAGCTGAAGAATCGATGGTTTTGAACTATGGTGTTGGAGAAGACTCTTGAGAGTCCATTGGACTGCAAGGAGATCCAACCAATTCAAAGGAGATCAGTCCTGGGTGTTCATTGGAAGGACTGATTTTGAAGCTGAAACTCCATACTTTGGCCATCTGATGCAAAGAGATGACTCACTGGGAAAGACCCTGATGCTGGGAAAGATTGAAGGCAGGAGGAGAAGGGGATGACAGAGGATAAGATGGTTGGATGGGATCACCAACTCAATAGACATGAGTTTGAATAAACTCTGGGAGTTGGTTATGGACAGGGAGGCCTGGCGTGCTGCAGTTCATGGGGTCGCAAAGACCCATCATTAGTGATGATGAGCATTTTTTCAAGTGCATTTTGGCCATCTGTTTGTCTTCCTTAGAGAAATGTCTACTTAGGTCTTCTGCCCATTTTTTTGATTGGGTTATTTGGGTTTTTTGTTATTGAGTCGTATGAGCTGTTTGTATATTTTGAAAATTAAGCCCTGCCAGTCACACCATTTGCAAATATTTTCTCCCAGTCTTTTCATTTTGCTTATGGTTTTCTTTGCTGTGCAAAAGCATATAGCTTTGATTAGGTCAAACATTTGTTTATTTTTGTTTTTATTTTTAGTGCTTTGGGAGACTGATCTAAGA
The DNA here is from genome assembly GCA_007570785.1 of Antilocapra americana. Classification (NCBI taxonomy): domain Eukaryota; kingdom Metazoa; phylum Chordata; class Mammalia; order Artiodactyla; family Antilocapridae; genus Antilocapra; species Antilocapra americana. The sequence continues at coordinate 52,765,398 of ML660200.1, read as the reverse complement.
AAATGTTGGTAGCATTTGTACCAGAGAATGTTTTGCAAGTCCTTAATAGATACTTCTTGATTGAATGGCTCGTGATCTAGATACTCAACTGCTTGTATACTTTTCCCTGACATACTCCCTCAGATATAATCTTATCTCTGTAGCCACCAACCTTGCCCAGACAGCTTAAAAGCCACCCTTTTTCACTCTTACTTTTGGACTTCTCTTTCCTCCATGGCAACTGTTTGCCCTTGTGGCCCCAGTAAGTTTGACAGTGGCCCAAACTAGGCCTCATCCCTTCTTACTTCTTTTACTCCAGGGGTAGCTTCCAGCAAAACTACACTGCTTCAAACATAAAGTTCTCCATGGTGTTCCTGTACAATCGATGCAAATAATCAAGGCATTTCTTCCCAGATTATCAACCATGGTAGTCTTGTTGATTATGCAAAAACCATGAGGGGAGAGGTACAGAAAATAAATATATATTCAATAACAAGCTACTCTGAAATAGGCATTAAGTGAAATCAGGTCTGGCATTAAGAAATATCAGTTCCAAATATTTAAATTATAGATTTGAAAAAGCATTGACACATATTATAGTTGTTTTAGAAACAGAAATAACCAATCCAAGTTGTTCAGTTAGTCCAAAAGAATGCTATGTTCTCCTCTTTTGCTATTAACAAATAAGAAAACAAGTAAGCAATGAGTTCATTAGAAAAGCACTTGTGAAATATTAATACTCTTAATAACCTACATGATTTAAAAAACAGCCTCACTTTCACACATAATGTGGGGACTTATACAATTGTGAGAAAAGAACATTTGTTTTGAAACAGTTATAAATTATAGTGTAATATGCATATGTATAGAGCTATATTAAATTACAGTAAGAATTAATCCAAAAAATACTTTTCTTTTTTTTTTAAATTTTCTTTACTTTATTGTGTTGGTTTTGCCATACAATGACATGAAACCGCCATGGGTCTACATATGCTCCCCCTCCAGAACCCCCCTCCCTCCCCCCAAAAAAAATACTTTTGAATTTAAGTGTTAGTGGCTGAAATCTTTTATGAGAGACAACTAAAAACTTTTTAAAAATTAGAATTATTGCCACATACAACTTTTTCGAAAGAAATAGGCTATTTCATTCACCCTAAGGGCATTGAAGTGATTGAAATTAGTAGCTGAGCAGTTCCTAAAAGCTATGGAACTGAATGAACCCAATAATAACCTTTCAGTTATAATAATTTTCTTCTCTGGGTATCACAATGTGTTTAGTCAAATCAATAATGTTTAATGACCATATGCTACATGTATTACATGTGTTAAATATAAAGAATATAATAAGGTTATATACTATAATCCCACTTATTTGAAGGTCCTGTGTACCATACAGCTCTTTGAAATACAGAAGAGAATCAGGAAGGAAGCAAAAATTGAAAAGCACCATAAAATTCATATGCTGTGGTTCGTATATTGGATTCATTTGCCCTGATTTCAAAAACAAGTCTAATTCTTCCTGCTGTTTGACTGACTGAACCCTTGTGGTAATCTTTAGAGCCCATCACCTGCTGAGCCTGTAGGGTTATACTTTCCACTCCCTTGAAGTTAAATAGAGCCAGGGGACTTTCTCCAGCTAGTGAAATGTGAGTGCAAAATGCAGCTATTTCTTGCCTTTTACTGATGGGTAAATTGAGACTTGGCGAGTTTAGATCATTAAGGGCTAGTGGACCAGGATTATGAGCCCAGACCATCTAATTCCAGCGTCCCTGTGTTCAACCAACAAGCTATATACTGCTTCCCAAAGCTGGTGTACTAAGTGACCAAAAATTAAGAAGACAAAACTACTAAATGGAAGAAAATGACCTGCTGTAAGAATGCTGTAGATAATCCATAAAGCAATTAATCTACACAAGCAAAATCAAGTGCTACTACTGACCCCTATAGACAGGGAGAAAATGAAGTCAGTCTGTGAACCAGTGCAATACAGGGGATAAATTCTGATTTCTGGGCCCAGAAATGTCAAAGAGTTGACTTACATGGTGACATAATTTTAAACAGGATCTTTACCAAATTGCTTGGATAAGCCAAAGTGTTCTAAATAAATCCAATGAAACTAATTTCACAACGTTTTTATCTCCATTGTCAATGAAATTCAGAAGTGTAAAGAAATATAGTCATGAAAACTAACTAGCAAGATAGTTTGGGAGAAGACCCAAACAACTTTATTTCTTTCATTTCTTCTCACTCCTCCCCTCTAATCTAGACATTTTAAACCTAGAGTCCATTGATGGGAATCAGAACAGTGGTTCTCACGGTGTGGTTCCCAGACAAGCAGCATCAACCTCACCTGGGAACTTGTTAGAAATGCAGCTTTTAAGGTCCCACCTTAGGTGCACTGAACCAGGAATTTTGGAGGCAGCCATCACTATTGTGATGCATGTTAACGTTTGTGACCCACTGAGCTAATGAATGACTTAAGAGGTATATGAAAATTTCTGAAGTATAAGAATGTAGGCGAAAAATTATCTAACTTTGGCATTGGGATTCTGTGGGAAGATTCTTGACAAGCCCTCCCAGGATAGTAAATATATGAGGAAATAAATTTTGACTGCTTCCAAAAGACAGAGGGTATGGAAAACCGTTCTCTATGAGAAAGGAATAGAATTTTGTTATTTTACATTTGAAATGGAGAAATAGGGGAGAAAAGGTGAAAAGGAAGGTTATATTGGAGAGAGCTCCTGCAGTTGTTGTTGTTCAGTCGCTAAGTCATGTCAGACTCCTTGTAATCCCATGGACTGCAGCATGCCATGCTTCCCTGTCCTTCACTATCTCCCTGAGTTTGCTCAAACTCATGTCCCTTGACCCATTGATGCAATCTAACCATCTCATTTTCTGCCACCTCCTTCTCCTCATACCCTCAGCCTTTCCCAGCATCAGGGTCTTTCCAAATGAGTCAGCTCTTCTGATTAGGTGGCCAAAATATTGGAGCTTCAGCTTCAGCATCAGTCCTTCCAATGAATATTCAGGGTTGATCTCCTTTAGGATTGACTGATTTGATCTCCTTCCTGTTCTAGGGACTCTCAAGAGTCTTCTCTAGTACCACAGTTCAAAAGCATCAATTCTTCAGTGCTCAGCCTTCTTTATAGTCCAACTCTTACATCCATACACAACTATATGGACCTCTGTTGGCAGTGACATCTTTGTCATAGCTTTTCTGCCAAGGAGCAAGTGTCTTTTAATTTTGTGGCTGCAATCTCTGTCCACAGTGATTTTGGAGCTCACGAAAATAAAATCTGTCACTGTTTCCACTTTTTACCCATCTGTTTGCCATGAAGTGATGGGAGCACATGCCATGATCTTAGTTTTTTGAGTGTTGAGTTTTAAGCCAGCTTTTTCACTCTCCTCTTTTACTCTCATCAAGAAGCTGTTTACTCAAGTTCCTCTTCAATTTCTTCCATTAGAGTGGTATCATCTGCATATCTGAGGTTGTTGATATACCTTCCAGCAATTTTGATTCCAGCTTGTGATTCATCCAGCTGGGTACTTCGCATAATGTACTCTGCATAGAACTCCTGCTGAGCTCTTCCTTGAAAATGAAGTAATAGTGTTAGTTGCTCAGTCATGTCCCACTCTTTGCGACTCCATGGACTGTAGCCCACCGGGCTCCTCTGTCCATGAGATTCTCCAGGCAAAAATACTGGAGTGGGTAGCCATTCCCTTCTCCAATGGGTCTTCTTGACCCAGGGATTGAACCTGGGTCTCCTGCATTACAGGAAGATTCTTTACCATCTGAGTCACCTTAAGCCTCAGCAAAGCACTTTATGAAGCAGAGTGCTTCATACAACTACCAGTAATCAAATAAAACTGAGGCCTCCAATTTCCTCGTAGCTCAATTGGGAAAGAATCTGCCTGTGATGCAGAAGACTTGGGTTTGATTCCTGGGTCAAGAAGGTCCCCTGGAGAAGGAAATGGCAACCCACTCCAGTATTCTTGCCTGGAGAATCCTATGGACAGAGGAGCCTGGCAGGCTACAGTCCATGGGGTCACAAGAGTCAGACACAATTTGGTGACAAAACCACCACCAATAAAATTTATTTGCCAGGATAGGAAAAAGAATACCAAAATATCTATCACAATGATTTACACATAGTAGGTACACAATACATATATGTTGATGCAAACTATGAGTGTGGCCCTTCTTTCCTGCAGGTAGTAGTTAAAAGGCAGCTGAATTGACATCATTCTGACAATTGACTGTTTTGTTTATTACCCTAGATTCTGCAGGAATCTTTTATTCTACTTTAAATTCCAAAAGATTTTCTCTTTTTTAGAACATTAAAAATACGTTTTATGACAGATATAGTCCAAAGGCTGTGATAACAGGTCACTCAGCAGACACAGTTATTTGAAGTTATCTTTCTGAACATTTTATTCCATTAAACAGCAGACACTTCCTTAAATATTTAACAGTAGAAACTGATAATTTCTGTTTCCCTGCATTTGTTCAGTTGCAGTATCTTTGAAGCCCTGGTTCAGTTCAGTTCAGTCGCTCAGTTGTGTCCGACTCTTTGCAACCCCATGAACCGCGGCATGCCAGGCCTCCCTGTCCATCACCAACTCCCTGAGTCAACCCAAACCCATGTCCATCCAGTCGATGATGCCATCTAGCCATCTCATCTTCTGTTGTCCCCTTCTCCTCCTGCCCTCAATCTTTCCCAGTATCAGGGTCTTTTCCAATGAGTCAGCTCTTCACATGAAGCGGCCAAAATATTGGAGTTTCGGCTTCAGCGTCAGTCCTCCCAATGGACACCCAGGACTGATCTCCTTTGGATGGACTGGTGGGATCTCCTTGCAGTCCAAGGGACTCTCAAGAGTCTTCTCCAACACCATAGTTCAAAAGCATCAATTCTTTGGCACTCAGCTTTCTTTATAGTCCAACTCTTAACATCCATACATGACTACTGGAAAAACCATAGCCTTGACTAGACGGACCTTTGTTGACAAAGTAATGTCTCTGCTTTTTAGTATGCTGTCGAGGTTATGCTGTCATAACTTTCCTTCCAAGAAGTAAGAGTCTTTTAATTTCATGGCTGCAGTCAACACCTCCAGTGATTTTGGAGCCCAGAAAAATAAAGTCAACCACTATTTCCACTGTTTCCCCATCTATCTTCCATGAAGTGATGGGACCGGATGCCATGATCTTAGTTTTCTGAATGTTGAGCTTTAAGCCAACTTTTTCACTCTCCTCTTTCTCTTTCATCAAGAAGCTCTTTAGTTCTTCACTTTCTGCCATAGGTATATCTGAGGTTATTGATATTTTTCCCGGCAATCTTGATTCCAGCTTGTGCTTCCTCCAGCCCAGCGTTTCTCATGATGTACTCTGCATAGAAGTTAAATAAGCAAGGTGACAATATACAGCCTTGACGTACTCCTTCTCCTTTTTGGAACCAGTCTGTTGTTCCATGTCCAGTTCTAACTGTTGCTTCCTGACCTGCACACAGGTTTCTCAAGAGACAGGTCAGGTGGTCTGGTATTCCCATCTCTTGAAGAATTTTCCATAGTTTACTGTGATCCAAACAGTCAAAGACTTTGGTATGGTCGATAAAGCAGAAATAGATGTTTTTCTGGAACTCTCTTGCTTTTTTGATGATCCATCGAATGTTGGCAATTTGATCTCTGGTTCCTCTGCCTTTTCTAGCACCAGCTTGAACTCTCATCCTCTTATTAAGAAATTCTAGAGAATGGCTCTTCACTCAAATAGCCCTTCTATTAAGTCATCCCAAGTAAACCGGCTTTTCATTCCTTGTGGTTTGCCACCTTTGGCAGAGGCCTGCTGCTGATTACAAAGTTTCTTTACTTATTCTGAGCTCATCAGAATAAAGTATTTGCAGTTTTACTGCAGACCGCCTTAACTCTGATATCAGTTTTTTTCCAAGTGCCACCAATTGCCGATTTGCCACCTGAGCTGTAAACACACCAGTAAATATTCAGGCCTCCCTAGACAGCCCGTCTGGGTCCTCAGCAAGGTCTGCATTCCTTCTCCCTGTTAAGTGGTTCTCGATGCTTGCACTTCTGGCAGCCAGCATTTGCAATGGTTCATTTCTCATTCCAGGAGCAAATGGCTTCCTAGATCCAAGATAAATTAACATTCAGTACTCTCTTGTCAGAGATATGCCCTCTGCTACTTAGGGGCAGTTCCTGGGATTGCAAGGAAAGCATTTGGCTCTGGTCTTGAACCGCATATGTGCTCCTATTTCATAGCTCTGCTCAATGTTTTTCTTTTGAAATATAGTTAATTGTCTTTTCATGCTGTGGAAACACGACACAAAAACATGACTTCTTTAGTCTGCTGTGCATGGGCCTAACAGTTGCTTTCTTTTCCATTTTCTTGCCTCTGTGTCTTTGTTTTGCTAGGAGCAAGTTCAATCCAAAAGATAATTAAAGTTGGTAGGGTTTGCAAATAGTGATTTATTTTTGGAACTATAGAGATTTCTTCAGTCAGAGCTCACCAATGAAACTGAGTCACTAGATTTTACTTTAAAATATTTTCAAAATGAATACAGCTAAAAAAGATAAAGCTATCTGGAATAGACATTTTCTTGTGAAAGTTTAATATTTGTTAAGTGCTCTCTGGGTCAGCTGTTTACTTTTGTAAGTAAACTTTATACAAATTCTACTTAGCTGTCAAAAAATCTTGTGAGTGTGTATGTACTGGCTAAACTCTCATAAACTAACAATGTTCTTTATAGAGAAAGTATATATATAAGATTTGCAAATGCTTCTTTCTTCAAAACCATTACAGTACATTCACTTAAAGCTTTTTTATTCTATCAAATATATTATTACTCAGAAATAAATAGTATCTCTAGCTCCTTGGTATGAAATATATAGCTTAAGGGATTCTTTTAAAGTTAATGTGCTCTAGAAACATGGAGGAAACCTTAACTTATCCAAAAGGGTTTAACAACAATAGTAGCTTAAAAAATAAATTCTGTAACTTGTTTTTTTATTCTCCACCACAGAAACTTGCACGATTTTTAGTGATCATCTGTGCCATGTGGCCACACCTGCGTTAGCACACACACACACAATGATTCTCTTTGGAATATTGGTTATGCTATAAATAATCAGCTATTACTTTGATCTGATTATATTTCCTTCAATGGCATCCATAGATTAGTCTCAGATCTTAGATTAGTGAGGTTATTTGACTTTGCTGAAAATACTCTAGACTTGAGATATTTGTTAGGTTTGCCAGATAAAATACTGGGAAGAAAAAGTCACTGGGAAGGGTTGAGTGAGGAACATGAAAAATTTTGGAATGTGGCTTAAAGTTTTCCATATTTGTTTCCAGCCTTTTTAATTTGGAGAGAGGAGAAGTAAGGTTACTGGGTAAAAACAGAAAGATGCCCAGTTAAATTTGAACTTCAGATCAACAACAAATAATATTCTCAGTATAACTATGTCTCAAATAATGCATATATATTATTGATTTACCTGAAATTCAAATTTTACGGGGTGTCCTATATTTTTATTTGTTAAAACTGACAACCCTATCTACATTGCTCAGTTTATGCTCTAATATATATTATGATTTTGTTGAGGAAAAGACATAAATTAAGGCCACTAATAACACAAGCAGAGAAGCATATGAGAAATAGATTCTTTTCTTTTAAGATTATTTTATATTGCATGATTCACTAAATATTTGCTGAGTGCCAACTAAGTATCAGGAATTCTTCTAGGGACAAGATATCCTGGATATCCTAGGATATCAGATCTGGTATCTTTGCCTGATCTGATCCTTGCCTTCATGGTGCTCGCAGTCTAGGAGGGGAGGCAGGTGACAAACAAGCTAACAGATAGCTCCAACTGTGTGGTAAGTGGTATGAAGGAAACAGCCTGAGAACATAGAGAGTAATGGGGAGTGAGGTGGTTTCTCAAGGCCCTGATTGAAGACCTCATTGAAAAGGTAACATTTAACCTAATTTCAGAAGGATGAAAATATCAACCAGGAGATAAGGGCAAGTAAGGCTCTAAAATGGAAAAGAGCTTGGAATATAGAAAACCCAAAAGGAGGTGAGCATGTCCAGAGACTATATAGAAGAGAGTGCAGTGCATGCAGTGTGAGTTGAGAGGGCGTCAGGGGCCACATTGCGAGGAACCGTCGGGTCAATGTTTGGGAATTGGATGTTATTCTAAGGGTAACCAGAGTCACTGATGACTGACGAGTTCTAAGCTGGAGGATGGCAAGATCTGATTTATATTTCTTAGGTATCACTCTGGCTGATGTATGCCAAAGAAAACAGAAGGGGTCAGGGTAGAAAGATTATTGTCAGGGCCCAGGTAGGAGAGGATGGTGGACTGGACCTGGGTAGTGATGGTGAAACTGGAAAGAGTCAGGATACAGGAGTGGAAATGACATGTTGTTCTGCTGGATTCAATGTGAGAGAAAGAGGGAGGGAAAAACATCAAGGATCACCCTCATTAAATAATTGATTGGGTGAAGTTTCATCATGTTGCTGGGAAGACCGGGAGAAAAAGAGATTGGTGGCACCCATTTCCCATGGCTCCTGTAACAAGTTAGCACAAACTGTGTGGATTAAAACAAGAGACAGGACTTTATTATTTTGAAGTTCTGGAGGTCAGAAGTCTGAAATGGCTCTCCTTGAGCTAAAATCAAAGTGTGAGTAGGATGTGTTCCTTCTAGGGGAGGCTCTGGGGGCCAGTCTGTTTCCTTGCTTTTTCTAGCTTCTAGAGGCTTCCTCCATTTGTGGGCTCATGTGTCCCTTCCGTCTTTAGAGTTAGCAATGGAGAGTCGATATTTCTCGTGTCACATCAACTGATTCTGACTCTCCTGCTTTCTTCTTTGACTTATAAAGACTCCTGTGACAACATTATGTTTACCTAGATAATCCAGGATCGTCTTCCCATCTACAGGTTAGCTGATGAGCATCCTTAAATCCACTGGCACCTAAATTTCCCCTTACCATGTGCATGTTTCAGGGACTGGGATGTGGACATCATGAGGGGGCAAGGAGCATCATTCTGTCTACTGCAGATGGGAAAATCAGTGGGCATGTTTAGGCACATTAAATTTGAGATGCTACCAAGTCAACCAAGTTGGAAGTTAGTGATAAACAGCAGGACATGTGAGTTTGAAGTGCAAGGAGAGATTAGGGCTAAATTTGAAAGTTGTCAACCTATAGATGGTATATAAGGTCATGAGCATGTGTGACATCGCTGAAGAAGAGACTGAGTAAATGTCTCCACTTAGAGTTCAAATAGAGGAGGCAGGCTAAAAGGGAACACAGAGAAGGAACAGACAGGAATGTGGTATGACAACAAATAGTGCGGTGTCAAGAAGACTCTTCAAAATCAGCAAGAGCAATCACCTGCGTTCAATGTTGCTGCGAAATACATTTGCAGATCTGTCCAGAGAGATTTGGATTTGATAACAAGAAATCAAAAACCTTCATACAAGCTGTTTCAGTGAAATTATGAGAGAACAACTGAAGCTGATGCGATTTGAGGAGTAAATGGACGTGATCCCTGACCCCAGATGATGAGGAAAAGTCCTGTGTGACCTCAGAGCCTTTGTAGATGTTCATTAGGAAGAGTGAGGTGGTCACATTTGATCAGAGGCTTTACAACAGTAAGAAGCTAGGCGCTAAGCAAGATCACTGTTGTGTATTTCTGTCTGGTAGCTACAATGATGGTACACATGAAAGGGGTACAGATGTTACTAGGCTCTCACTGCTGTGCTCTGTGTGTAAAGTGAATCCTGAGGGTAACTGGAGCAATGACACGTGATCACCTTCCTGATGCATTCCGGAAAACTCTTTAGGACCAAACAGCAGAAACTGCTTGGAAGGATAAAATCAGAGCATTCTATAGCAGGATACAAGGATCTCTTGTCCTGAGGAATCTGCTTTGCTGGTTTTTTTCCCTTCTAGGCATTCTTTGAGGGGACAATGTCACCTCCTCCTAGACTGCAGTTTACCAAAGGGCCTGCTCCTGCATGAACAAGGTACTCTTACTAGCTGATGTTACATCCCTGCTCACCAGCAAGAGACTGTCAGTTTCAGAAGAAATGTGTTACTTTACTTTTCAGAGCAAAATATGCACTGGGCTTCTCTAAAGCTGTAGTTGAAGAGGGATTTAACCTTTCTCAGATTTATTTGATATTTGTATAGATGCAGGATGGAACCGGTAGCACATCTATAAAACATGCAGTGTGTTTGTGTGTGCATGAGTTGTGCATATGCCTCATAGCATCCAATACTGACTGATGTTTGTATAGATGAAGGATGGAACAGGTAGCACATGTATAATACATGCAATGTGTTTGTGCACGAGTGTGTGTGTGCGCCTCATAGCATCCAATACTGACTCAAGGAAATGTGAGTTTTTTCTTCTACAAAACAGTAAGCCTGGAATAGGGCAGACCAGGGTCAGCTTCATTTCTCTTTGCCTTTCTGCTCTAGATCTCTAACAAGGCATCTATTCACGCTTATGGCCATACCTCATAGGTAACAGATTTTGCTGCATGTCTGGGCCTTGCAGCTGTTTTCCAGGGACAACAAAGAAAGGATACAGGCAGACCCAACACTCCCACATGTGCTTCGCCCATCAGAGGAATGTCACACGGCCCCCCCACGTGACCACCCCTAGTGGCAGGGAGCTTGCCAATTGGGTTTTTGATTTTCAAACTCTATCAGTAAGTTATGATGTGATGATAAAGCACAAAAGTTGATTTCCTGCTCACGTGACGTGGCATCGGCAGTGTGTTGGCTATGGCCCAGCTCCATGCATCTTCTTCACCTGGAGACCCAGGCTGAGTGGGGCAGCCCCTCTCGGGGCCATGCCCTTCCCATGGTGGAGGGAAGAGAATATGGCAGAACCACATGATGGCTCTTAAAGGCTGTTCTCAAAGGTGGCATCATCACTTTCCTCCACCATCCACTGACTAAAATAAATCATATACTAAGGCCGATGTCCACAAAACAGGGAAATACAATCCTCTTATAAAAAACATTGCAGGGGACTTCCCTTATAGTCCAGTGGTTAGGAATCTGCCTTCCAGTGCAGGGGACGTGGGTTCAATTCCTGGTCAGGAAACTAAGATCCCAGGTGCAACAGGGTGCAGCCAGTTAAAAAAGAAAATTGCAGATGGTTGGGAATAGCAATATAATCTTTCCTAGAGAACAAAAGCAGGCAAATGAGAATAGGCCAGACATGGAAGCTGAGTCAGCAAGTTACAGTGCTTGCCACAGGACATGCACACACACAAATATGCACAGACATACATGTGCACACACACATATACCTTTTAATTTATTTGCATTTCAAAGTGTTTCATGGGAGGAATATTCACACCTTGGGAACTGTGGTCTTGAGCCACATCATGTCCCTTGGGTAAAGTAACTACTTATAAAAACATCCTGGTATAAAATCCGTAGCCTTTGACGTGGACTGTCATTCCATTCCTCGTGGCAATAGATTTCATGGTCGTTGCACAGAAGATAATCTGTATCACAGATGGTTACTGGGAATTTCTCATCGTACAGTAGCACCCACTATTATGTCAAGGTGGTATACTTGAACAAAGTTTAGTTTTGTGCCAGGAGAATTTCAGAAAATTAAGTCATGTCCAGTTATTGAAGTTTTTTTTTGTTTCCTTTTGTTCTGAACCAGGTGCTATCTTATCATGCAACATGTTCAAAAGCTGAAGTTGACAAGTTTAAGGTAAGGAAGCAAATAGTGCATACAGTTAAACTTCCCAGGGCTTTTGGACCCTTTGTCTCTTGCCTCTACAACTAGTCCTGCCTGCTGGATGTTGGGGAAATCGAACTGGGTAAGGCCCATTTGCACATTTCAGTTTTAGACGCGAAAAGGAATTTATGTATAACTGAATGGCCCCTTCCCAATCATTTAAATGATTCAGTATTTCTTCTTTTTTAAGTATGCAGGATATCAGAAAAAAAAATCTGTGTAACATGATGAGAACTGGGATGCCTGATTTTGGCATTTGTATTACCTCTAACTTTCTGTTCACTTAAAATCTTAGGGTGTATATCTTCATCTGTAAAAATAAGAAAAGAGATTAGGAGACTAGCAGCTACCATTTACCAACTGCTTACTCTGGACCTGGTATCATGCAAAGCATTCTATCTGTATTCATCTGAGTCGCATACTCCTGTGAAGTAGGTGCTATTTTACAGACAAGTAAACCGCAGCGCAAAGATATTGAGCAGACAGGCCAGTGTCAAACGGTTGTAAGGGGTTCAGCCAAGCAGTCTGGCCCTAGAACTGGAGTCCCCTAACCACTGTGCTACACTGCTACCCAGCAGGACCGCCTTCCAGCTCTGACGCGAGTCTCAGATGTTCCTTTCCCCTTAGTCATCCCCCTTACCGTCAAGGCAGGTCAGGATTCTTGCTCCTCTCCCTGCACTTCTGAGTGGTCAAAGCAGGGGAGTGTGGGCAACCTGATTTTCCCTCATTTGGAAAGTTTAGATGTCTGTCTTCTTCAGACTTTGCAGAGGTTCAGAGAATTATCGGGCTTCCCTTGTGGCTCAGCTGGTAAAGAATCCGCCTGCAATGCAGGAGACCTGGGTTCGATCCCTGGGTTGGGAAAATCCCCTGGAGAAGGGAAAGGCTACCCACTCCAGTATTCTGGCCTGGAGAATTCTGTGGCCTGTAGGGTACATGGGGTCGCAAAGAGTCGGACACGACTGAGCGACTTTCACTTCACTTCACTTCAGGGAATTATCAGCTAAGTTACTACAATCATAAGAAAGAAAATGTAGTATGTATTTGTAGTTAACACTTGATGCTGCCTACTCTTGAGCATGTCATTTGACTGTCAGTGCATTTTGTCTTCCCAGGAAAAAATGGCCTGGAGACCTTTGGACCTCATGATTGAATCAGATCATTAGGGTTCAGTCACACTGCTTAAAGAAAGAAAACAAGGGAAGACCCTAAACTCAGAGCAGGGATGAGGGAACTGCTAGGAAAGTCAGGGAGCAGCATATGGGCAACAAATATAAGGTGAGCTGCTTGGACTCCAAGGGGTATGGTTTCTCATTGGCTTGGAGAGATGCTTAGGAAAAGACCTGCTGTGATGACCCAGACAGAGACAGCCATGGTGCCAGTGAGGGGACAACAGACAGCAGAGGAAAAGACAGGGGATCAAAGCCATAGCAGTCAGGGTCTGCTTGCTGTGGAGATGAACATCCTACACCTGCCTAGAATGTGAGCAGCAGCAGGGCAGTGCTTTTTATATGCTTTGTTCACTGTTCTATTTCTACCGCCTTTCACAGTTCTTAGAACATAGTAGCCCTCAATAAATACTTGTCAAGTGGATGAATGAATGATTGAATGACTAAATCAACCCCCAAAGCTTTAGTGTTCTATAACTCAAAACAGTTATTCATTAAGAAAATGTTGAAAAAATATTTTATTTATTTATTTTTATTTTTATAGATTTTGTTGTTTTTATCTTTATTTTGAAGTATAATTGCCTTACAGTGTTGTGTTAGTTTCTGCTGTATAAAAAAGTGAGTCAGCTATGTTACTTTTTATATTTTATTTATCTTTATATATATTTTATAAGCATTTCCATCAAAAATATTAAGGCTTCTTTTGCTTTAATCACATTTAGTTATATAGATATTCCATATAAATATTTTACTGTTTTATGTTTTATATTTTTACTATTTTATAATTAGCATCATTGCTAAAAGATGGAAGGGGCAGGCAGGGAGAAAAATAGCAAAGCTCATAATGGACTAAATATGATGGCACGAGCTACATCATGTGACACGTCCAGTACTGAAGCAGCCAAGATCAATAGCTGTCTACTTTCTAAAAGTCCTGCCCGATGTTCAGGCTTAATTCTTTCCTTAGAATAAGGAAAGCACGTCGCCTTGGAATTTCCCGTGCTTTTTTATTTTTAGCTCACAAACATACTAAAAATATGAAGTATTTAAATTTGAGGGGAAAAAAAGGTTATTTCATCTTAAAATGATCAAGATTATTAACTAAACTGATTTATTCCAGATTTTTATCCTGTAAGATATTAATGGATATTTTATTAGAATGTAATTGAGATATAGTAGATAATTTTAACTTAGGGGCTTTTTTTCTTGAAATATAAAGTAAATAAAACATTATCATAATTGGTAGCTGATGTCTTATAATTGCAGCAATAACATGAAAATGTAGTGGGCTTAAAATAGTCCTGCACATAGAAAAGTATTTACTGAAATTTCACACTAGAGTATGTGCAATGGCAGTTTCCTAACATTGTAGCTAAATAGCAGTGAATAAGTGCTTTGTTTTACAAATAAAATATGCCTATATTAAAAAATATAACCTTGGCTACTACAATACTTTTTTTAACAGAGCTGCATGCTAAGTTGCTTCAGTCATGTCCGACTCTTTGCAACCCTATGGACTGTATCTTGCCAGGCTTATATATATATATATATATATATAATATGATATATATATATTCATGTGTACATATATATATGTATTATATATATATAATATATAAATTATATATATTCATGTGTACATATATATATATATATATATATATACACATAACTATAGTTATAGAGAAAGGGAGGGAGAGAAAGGAGAAATTTGAAATGTAGCAGAGTTATCCATGAGATTTCATAAGTGGAAGAATGGCTGAGTTTCAGTGTGTTGTATTATACCCCATTGGGACCAACCTAGTGATCAGTGATTCAGAGATTAGGTCAGAATTTGGGGAGAAAATGATTTTATCATTGAGTGCTAAAAAGATCTGGAGGTCAAGTACTCAGGTCAGACTCTAGTTGTAGCATATGCTTCATGACATCTGGGATTCAGGCGTGTCTTAAAGACCAGTGAGATGTGGTCTGTTTACATGGGAGTCCCCTGAGTAAAAAGTTCTTCCTGTTGGGACTTGAGGCCGTGAGCTTCAGTGTCTGGGTAATTCCAAGTGCAGCATGGAGTCTGCCTCTTGGATTTGTCTCTTACTCCAGCCTGCCATGGATTCATGGTCTCAGCAAAGGACGTGCGTGGACACAAGAGGCATGGACTTAATATAGTTTCAGTGAGTCAGATGCGCCCGAGGACGCAGGGATCCCGGAGTGTCAGTAGCGCACTACAGGGAGCAGCAGCCCAGTAGAAGGAAGCGTGGCTGTGAGCAGAGGCAAGGCGCCTGCCGGCCAAAATGACCTGCAGAGGCTGCAGGACTCACTGCACACCGAGTGGTCACATCTTAAGGACAAGAACCTTGAGAGACGAAGAGCCCAAAACACTGGAGGGTGTGATACACACTGTTCATCACTTTCAATTCACTATTATCTGTACTTCTAGGTGATATGGCCTAAAGCAACACAGCTTTTCTATATGATAAACCTGTAGTGAATCTTCAAAAATTATTCATGCTAGGCTGGTACCACATTACTTTTTCTTGTATCTTATCTTCCGATTTCATACTCTTCCATGTTGGGGATTTCTCTTCCTATTCTAGAATGCCAAAAGGTGGGGGGCAGTGTTTTCGTTTCTGTTTTGTTCTCTTAATCCTATTTCTCCTGTAGGGAAAAGTCTCCTTGAGGGGTATGTGGTGGTGGGCAGGGGGTGGGCTAGAGAGTGAAAACCTTTCTGGAAGTGTCCCTGGATTGTCTAACCAAAATAAGTAGGTGAAACAACATGTAATTGTTCATCCAACAATGTCAGAACCTAAGCCCATTTTTTTGTCTTTCTGATACATCATTTATACCTTGGGAAACAGTCCCTTCTGTAGAGCCACCTGTGCACAAAAAGATTACAGAACTTCCTTGAACTAATGAGCTAAGTTTTGAAGAGTCTGATTCAGGTTATAATATTAATGTATCATTTATGGTTTGGTCTCCCTATGCATTGAATGAGGAAACCAAGATTTAAAGAATGGTTTTTATCCTCATTAACATTTACTGATCTTTCTTGAACTTGAAATAAGAGAGATACATCCAGAAAAATCTGTGCAGATTCGAGTGCCTGGGTACTTCTCTTGTGCTCTGTGCGAAAAGGAATAATGTATGAAGACCATATGGACAATTAGATCTCTTTGATTTAAAGGCTTTTAATAACCTGAAGATGCCAGCTGCGATAACATAAGAAAAGGAGTTTAGTCCACCAATTTTATGCTCCCATAACTCTATGCACTTTCCTAGGATTTTGATGCAGCGGACAGCCCAAATAGTTACCACTGTAGATGCCAGTTTACCAATCAAAGTCAACTCATGGTCATGCTCATGTTATATTGCCGCCTTCTATCACCCCTTCTTTCAGTTCCAAACTGCAAGAGTTATGGCTACAGTCAAAGCTGAACTCATTTACAGCACTGTTTAACTGCCTCAGTAATTAAACACCAATAACTCACATGGGGTATTTGGGTTTGGACTACCTCTTGCATATTTTAAGTTTCCAGTGTTATTGTCTAAGCCACAGGTTAATATCCTGGTGAAATAAAGTACCGAGAGTAGGTACACCCTGTGGACTTGGCCTACAAAAATAGGAATGGCTACCTCAAAAATATGGTTTCCTCTGTGAGATGAATGGCATGGGACCAGCTGGGCAATGAGAAGGGCTGTACTAGCCTCTTTTTCTTTGTTTGTTTTTTAAGTAGTTAAGTTTCAGGAGATATGTTCGATCCATGAAATAGTCTGATGTTATAATAAGAAATTTCCGCCCTCAGAACTGTCCTTGCTGTCATGCAGGTAGAAGTGTGTGTCACGCGCCTTGAGCAAGAGTCCCTGACTGTGCAATGTGCACGCTCAGTGCCCCAGTCATGTCTGACTCTTTGCAACCCCATGGACTGTAGCCCACCAGACAGACGGTAGCCTGTCCGTGGGATTTTGCAGGCAAGAAAATGGGAGTGGGTTGCCATGGTCTTCTCCAGGGTATCATCCCAACTCAGAGACTGAACCCTCGTCTCCTGGTTGGCTGGCAGCTTCTTTACCGCTGAGCCACGGTGAAGCCCTGCCTGCACAAAGGAGGCAGCAATTGGGACTGACCCCACCTGGCTGGCCAGGTGCATGGGATGCTGTTTGGGAATTGAGCCTCCAGAGGACGCACCTTTTTCTAGTTGCAGGAAGGCAGTACTTGTGCTGGCCATTACCTTTCCAATCTCCTTTGAGTAGAGAAACCCCAGCCTTGCAGCCACTTGTTGCACAGGACAAATGCACCGTGTAGAGAGGGCCTAGAACCTTGACATTTACCCTATGCCAGGGGATGCGGCGACTCCTGAGGAGGGGAGGTGGGGGAGGGCCTGGGACACATGCCCCCCACCCCAATCAGTAGGGAGCAACTTCCAGCTCCTCTTCCACAGGCTGGCTTCTCCCTCAGAGGACCATGACCCAGGGGTAACCCTTGGACCTCAGGGTGCCAGGGAGAAGAGCTCTTTCTTGTTTCTCTAGCCTCAGCCCTCACAGCCTTTCCTGGAATGCTACCTTTGGGCATCTCAACAGCAGTGACCTTCCAGTTCACTCCAGCTTGTTTCTAAGCTTGTTTATAGATGACCACACAGCATTATGAATGGAATTTGGTATTATCTTGCAGCCAACCTATTCTGTCTCTTCTCTGAGCCCCCAACCTCTTGAATCAAGGCGGGTTGTTTTGACTTTAAATAGTATTTATGCCAAGTTTAATATCTGAGATTTTTTTTTTCATTGTCAGTGAAAGTTACTGAACCTTCAGCAGGAAATTGACTGTGGGGAACACAGCTGAGTCAGCGTCTTAAAGGGCACATCCTGCTCCCAAGGCGGCAGCCTGAGCCAGTGGCCTCACTGCTTAGGACAGGACCATAAATATGTGGGTGCCTTGTGTCCAGATGTCTGCGTGTTCATACGGGGTTCTCTTTATGAATTGTGTCTTGATCCAATGCCCCATCAGAGAAAAGATGGCTATACTTTGTCACTCTTGAGTATTAAAAATATCGAGGGAGGGAGGTGATAGAAGGGAAGGCAGGGCTGCAAGTCCAGGCTGACCTTTCCTCCTGCTGAACTAAGCGGCTCTGCATGGAGGGCTCTTCAAGGACCCACCTGGTCAAGTACATCCTGTGGTGACCCTGACCTCCTCTCAGATCATCTTAAATAGCCACTGTCTGTCACTTCTTTCCATTTGAAAACTGTCTCCCAGAGGACACTATGAGCGTCTACTTTTCCTGGGAGAAGAGTCTCCCGTCTTCTCTCCTCCACCTGTTATTAACACAGTGGGTTCAACTGCATTCCTTACTTGAAGACCCAGGGAGTCTGAGCCTGAGGGAATGTAATCAAAGGCAGTTCAGTTTTCATTTCAGAGCAGTGACAGCCCGGCGGGTCCAGGAAAGACAGGTTGGAGAGCAATAAGGAGGCCCAGTTAGAGCCCCAAACAGTGAAGGGAACTGTAAAGGCCAAAGGGATCAGAAGCTTCCAGAACACTAGGGCCTCTGGGCCTGGATCACTCTCCCTTCTTTCTGGTTTTCTCTAGTTAGAGCCATCAGCAACTACAGAGATGGAATCGGAACTAAAGAATTGATAGCCAGCCCCTCACTTCAGTGTTGGGCTTCCTCGATGGCTCAGTGCATAAAGAATCTGCCTGCCAATGCAGGAGAAGGGGCTTCCCTGGTGGCTCAGTAAAGAGTCTGCCTGCAATGCAGAAAACTCGGCTTCAATCCTAGGGTCAGGAAGATCCCCAGAGAAGGGAATGGCTACCTGTTCCAGTATTCTTGCCTGGAGAATTCCATGGGTAGAGGAGCCTGGTGGGATACAGTCCGAACGGTCGAAAAGAGTCAGATATGACTGAGCAACTAAGCACAAGCACACTTCAGTGATATGGGCGGGGCTTAGCCATCACTTTACCCAGAAACTGTGAACTGCTGACAGTTCTGCTCCCCTCACCCTCCTCTTCAGAAGCCCACTGTGGATGTAACTGAACAGTTATCCGTGAGTCCCCCTGCTGCCCGCTTCCATGTGCTGTCCCCTCCATTCTGACTTGGATCATCTCTGGTCATCCTTGCAATCACTGTGGTTCACATCCTCCTTCTCTCTCATGCAGATGTTGACCACACAGCGCTCTCCTGTCCGGGCTCCCTGCTCCACCCCCAGATGTGTCCTTACACGGCTGCCAGATCAGCAGCACTGCTTATGTTGGTGCCCGTTTCCTTCTCACCAAGCTTAGCATCTGCTTGAAGTCTTTAGAGTCCATCATTTCAAATTTCTTTCTTTCTTTTTTGTTTTTTGTTTTTTTATAATTTATTTTCTTTACATTGTGTTGGTTTTGCCATACATTGACATGAATCCGCCATGGGTATACATGTGTTCCCCTTCCAGAACCCCCCTCCCACCTCCTTCCCGATTCCCTCTCTCTGGGTCATCCTGGTGCACCAGCCCTGTGCACCCTGTATCTAGCATCAAACCTGGGCTGGCGATTCATTTCACATATGATAATTTACATGTTTCAGTGCCATTCTCCCATATCCTCCCACACTTGCCCTCTCCCATAGAGTCCAAAAGACTCTTTGATACATCTGTGTCTCTTTTGCTGTCTTGCATACAGGGTTATCATTGCCATCTTTCTAAATTCCATATATATGCGTTAGTATACTGTACTGCTGTTTTCCTTCTGGCTTACTCACTCTGTATAATAGGCTCCAGTTTCGTCCACCTCAGTAGAACTGATTCAAATGTATATCAGATTTCTTTAAATGGGCATTAAAAATGCTCTGAGCTCTAACCTCCAGTTCACTTTTCCAGCCAGTTTCTCATGCTCCCACTTACCCACCCCTTCACAGGAGTTCTAGTTGATGTTTCCAGTCCATTCTCTGCCCTTCCCTATCTTTGTTTCCATCCCCATTCCTCTGTCTGCATACTTAAAGCCTCTACACTCCATCTGATCCTGCTCAATTTCCCTCCCCCAAGAAGCTGTTCTTACTGTCCTTCAGGCAAAAGCGATCTGCTCATTCTTGCATCGTACTTATCGTGTCTACCTTGTGATATAAATCGTTGTGCACCTGTCATCTGGTTAAACCAGGAGGATTTTTAGGGGAGAACACCCTTGTCTAATTCATTTTTGTAATCCTTAAATCACCTAAAGCCAAGCCTTGCTCCTGCTGCTGAAGAAATCGCTGCCAAGTGACCGATTCATTGATCTATTTGCAATTTTAATGGCAGAGGAAGTTACAACATGTGAGTAGAATTCTGAAGCAGGGCTCTTTGACAATGAGAATGCTGCAAATCCTCTCAGCCCTTTGTTTTAAGTTCTTGATTTTTAATTTCCTGGGTTTCCCATGAAGCATTAAGTATATGAAAATGAAGGGATTTTCTGTCTTTGTTTAAGATGTTCTCTTTGAGTATTCAGTAATGACAATATCTGTCCTTCCCTGGTCTACAGCAAGGCAAACGTCCCTGTCCATTAATTCTTGGTTATGTCAGCAATTTAATATTATAGATATTGCTGAAGTGAGATTCTTCATTCATATGTCCCGCTACCACTACTCTGCTGACTAAATTCTTTAAAACTAGTATTTTCTTGAATCTTGAGATTTCTAATCCTTTTTATTTGTATGGTTCTATATTCGGTCCCTTCTACCTATTGTTGAAATTAGGTACTACTTTGATAATCTCAGTTGAAAATGGATCTATTCAAAATCTAACAAGCATGTACAAATCATGATTGTGTTGGTTCCAAGGCACCATCTGAAATATGAAGTCTGGACACAGTGTCTGATCTAAGGGTTTTCTACAGTCTTGGTAGCCAGAGCTCCCCTTTTAAGACAGTATAAGGCTGCAGACACAGTAAGATAAGAAAGAGCAAACACGTAAACAGACAAGGCAGCCCCTAGACCTCTTGGCTCATTTAAAATTTCCAGGCCTCAGATTTCCAATCTGAAAAACATATCTGTCTCTAGCTATAACATGCTATCACTTTACGAGCTTGTAAAACTTATATCTAGGAGGGAAAGGGAAAATAAAACACTAAGCAACTTAAAGTTGACAAAACATTTTGGGGTCCTTAGAATTTCTAAATACCCAAAGTTTTAAATATAAGCTCTATTTAAAAATGTGAGTATATGGTAGAAGACTTGGCTCAACTTGGTGTCATTATATGTCATAAGTGATTGCCAAAGCCCACCAGGGCTCTATTAACATTTGAATGGTAATATAGTATATTGTTGGGGCTTCCCCAGTGGCTCAGCAGTAAAGAATCTGCCTGCAGGCAGGAGCCGCAGAAGACATGGGTTTGATCCCTGGGTCAGGAAGATCCCCTGGAGGGAGGGCATGGCAACCCACTCCAGTATTCTTGCCTAGAGAATCCCATGGACAGAGGAGCCTGGTGGGCTGCAGTCCACGGGGTCGCAGAGTCAGACGTGACTGAGCAACTAAGCATAGCACAGGTGGCACAGGTGGTGTAAAGAATCCTTCTGCCAGTGCAGGAGACACAGGAGATGTGGGTTCAGTCCCTGGGTTGGGAAGATGCTCTGGAGGAGGAAATGGCAACTCACTCCAGTATTCTTGCCTGGAGAATTCCATGGACAGAGGAGCCTGGTAGACTATAGAGTCGCAAAGAGTTGCACACGACCAAAGTGGCTTAGCATGCACACATAGTATACAGTAATACTTGTGCAGAAGATAAGTGATTATTTTAGGTAAGACAAGAATCTCAGTCTCATCAGGATAAAAACTTGCCCTTGTGCCACCTCTAAATGTTTAAATCATACTATCTGAAGTAATGACTTAGCAGTGTATAAAAACCTCTTCTCTCATATGAGTCTCATCAGCGCTTGGTGAGAGCTGCTTTATTACAGCTGCATTTTACATGTGAGACAAGCCCCAAAGCACCAGAGAGAATAATGCATGTACTTGACTTTGATCTTTTCCCCTCCAGTGTTGTTTTGAAGACAGTTCTTCTTCTTAAGTAGCTGAATAGAAAAATGCAAACAATATCATGGAATTTTTTGTTGAATTCACTTCTCTTGATTTAACTTTTTTTTTTAAAGTTCAGTGAGTTTATTTTTATTTATTTATTTTTTTAATTTTCTTTATTGTGTTGGTTTTGCCATACATTGACATGAAACCGCCATGGGTTTACATATGCTTTAACTTTTATCTCGGAACTTTTGTGGCATTTCAACAACCTGGGGACCAAATATCATGAATGGTGGATGATGTCTGAGAAAAAAAAAATTGGGGGACTGAATTTAGGCATTTAAAAAGAGACTTTTCATGGTATTCTTTGGGCAATCAATATATTTTGTTATTAACTATTTTATTAGAAGCGTCTCTTGGTATTGTGGTTGTGCCATCAGGTGACTTCTTGCCCTAGGGTTTCACACTGCTTAGAAACCTAAGGAGATTGGGAAGAGCAAACGTTATGAAGATATTGCATCATCCTCAGCAAAAGGGTCTATGATCCATTATTCTGACATCTTGCTTGTCTTCTTTACAGTCTGATTGGTTATCTAGCTGTATAGAAAATCTCTCGACATCTGGGAAGCTCAAAGGAAAAAAGCAGACCCACTTTATTATCCTGTGCTCTCCAGGCCTGCCAAGTACCTTGTAAGAAAGATAGCAGGGATATGAGATTGCAAACACCAGTTTAATGATAAAGCACTTGTCAGGAGATAAAGTCTTATGTTTAAGGCATGAGAACTCATGAGCTAGAGACTATTTGGGGAAGATATGAAGTAAAGAAGGTGAGGCTGGGTTGATGCTTGTGTGGGATTTCCTAGGGTGATGTACGATATTAGGGACATCATGGGCAGTGATCTGCATATGTGCACTGTGATGACTTTAACCCAAGACATTGATGGTAAATCTCTGGGGCGTTTTAGAAGTTATTCTGAATTAATCTCTGTATACTACCCCAACTTGTGTGTGTGTCGGGGGGGGAGGGGTGGTGTTTGAATGCACTTCAGCTTAAAACAGATAGTCAGGTGATTTGGAGCTTCAACTCTGGCTCTAGAAAAAGGATACTATGGCTTTCATTGTTCCCAAAGAGAAAAGCCAACAGAAATATCTTTAAGCAAACAAGATCTGAGATGAAACACTTTGGCCACTGGGTGCCATCCTTGCTCCACGCAAGGATTTGCTGAGCTGCCTTTCTAGGAAAATGGTTAAAACCCAGAAGACAGTCATTTAAAAGTAATTCCAAGATATAATAATGTTTGTGTGTGTGCATGACCTGGAATATGTTAGCGACACAGGCAGCTTATTCATTTGCCCAGGCGCAAGGCCAAAGAACTGGGAAGAATCTCAGTTCAGCCTTATCAACAAAGCCTGGCCCAAGCTGTCTGCTGGCTCTGTCCCGGGCAGCGGGTGGCAGGGGAGGGGCTGGAAGGTGGTGTTGATGGTGAGGCGGTGCGGTGGGTCTCAGGAAGTCAGGTCTCAGATGCTCCACTAATAATTTTTACTGTTGTGTGTAGCACTGCATGAGACAGGGCTTGCACCTCGTCATCTGTGGGACTGTTCACTGTCCCCTCAGAGGCAGCCCTTTCATTACCAGACCTGGTGGACCTTTTCCTCACTCTCCTTCCTAGGAATGCTGCTTGTTAGTGAAACAGTGAATCTATTTCTGGTCCTTTTTGTCTCCCTAGAACCAATTCATGGAGTTCACACAGATACCACCTTGGAACCCCCATAGTCAATAACACAGTATCTGTGTGGAATTTTTGCTATCTTTGTATTAGACACTTCTATACAGAAAACTCGGAGAAGGCAATGGCACCCCACTCCAGTACTCTTGCCTGGAAAATCCCATGGACAGAGGACCCTGGTGGGCTGCAGTCCATGGGGTCACAAACAGTAGGACACTACTGAGCGACTTCACTTTCACTTTTCACTTTCATGCATTGGGGAAGGCAATGGCAACCCACTCCAGTGTTCTTGCCTGGAGAATCCCAGGGACGGGGGAGCCTGGTGGGCTGCTGTCTACGGGGTCGCACAGAGTTGGACACGACTGAAGCGACTTAGCAGCAGCAGCATACAGAAAACCAAGAAATTAAACTTGGCATTATGAACAAGAATAGCCACAGAGACTATTCTCTGACTGTCATGTAATACAGGCTGATGTTCCCATCTAGGGCCTCAAACATTCGGTTGGGATCAAAAGGAATTAGGGTGTGAACAAGGAAGAATTTTAATAAAAATTGAAAATTGGTCACTCACACTCTAACAGAGAAAACTCTAGAATTCTTTCTGTGAGATCACATTGTGGATGGGATCCAAAGTCAGGATAGATTTTGCCTCATTCCTCCAGGTGGGAAACCATGCAGCTGGCCTCCTAGTTGGCCCTAGAAGGTGACATGGTGATGCCTACAGGTACTTCTTTAGATTTACTGTAATCAAACCCATACTGCCATGACAGGACAAAGGGTGAGAAGGGCTGGTGAGAACTTACCAAAGGGCAGGCTCTCTTCAACCTATCCCAGGATAAAAGGCTTATATACTATTCTGCTGTTAAGCATCTCCAGGTGGATGGACTTTAGAATACATTTTCTAGGCTTACTGTAGGATAACCTGATACCAATCATTTTATACTTCTAAATATTGCTGTTCGCTCAAAGAAGTGCGATTATAGCTGTAGCATTCTTGCTGATTCCAAGTGCTTTCATAGCTCTTATTTCATTGAATGTTAACAGAGCCTTTAAAGAGGCCTTGGCGGCCTCCTATTTATGGATTGGGCAGCTAAGGGAGAGACAGCCCACAGCCAGTTTGGGGGGCTGGCTTCTCCCTGCTGAGCTCCTTTCCCTAGACCCTCCTGCTCGGCACCTGTGCAGTCCCCTCCGTGTGACAGTCACCTGGAAAACAACAAATGTTTCATGAGTGTTTTTACCATGTGCCAGGTCTGTTTCCAGTGCCTTACCTATAGTAGCTCATTTAATCCTCTGAAAACCCCAACTATTATTTTTCATATTTTCTAGAAGATGAAACTGGGGTACAGGGAAATGCCCAATTAATTATAGTGTACAGATTAAAAAAAAAAAACAAGTATAAGTTGTCACGCTGAATTTGTTATATTCCCTTTCAAAATGATGTGGAACCCTGTTTGTTTTAGGTTTTCCTGGCTTGACCCTGTCCTTATGGTCAGATTATGAACCTTTCTGTAACCGTGGACTACTTCCTTAACAGATGAGTTCAAATTTCAATTGTCTCCGATGCAGCTGTTTGAATTGGTCGGTTTGTTTTTAAGCATAGTCTCTGAGGTGACCCGGCCCTACTGTTTCAGCAAATGCTCTTTCTCTGCCTTCAACATTCTGAAAAAGCAACTTCAAGGGAGAGGTCTGTGAGGTCTAAAAGCAATTCCCCCCCCAAAGGGTAAATCCCAAACATCTTATGCTGAGTGATCCCATTCTTCCCTCTCCTAGGTCTATTTTCCTCACATACACTGTAATTCATCTTAGGCCTTTCCAGAGGTGGAAGGGAGTTCTATGAAAAACAAGCTTGGTGACGGTTTCTGCAGCAACAGGTGGCCATCCTCACCACTGGGCTTGCGTCTGTCAAACAACTCTGTGAAGCCCTGAAGCTGGATCCTAAGGGAGGACTCTCTGTATACCTCCCTTCACCATCCAGAGGAAAGCCCTAGAATTCCGAAAAGAAAGACAAGAGGGAGAGAGGCTTTCTGTGAGTTCATTGCTCCAAAATGAAAAATCATGGGAATCTGTCTCCCTTTAAAACCATGGAGAAATTTATGCTCCTGCCTGAGATATCTTTCAAATCATCCATGATCTCCTTAAAAAGAGCTTTCTTCTGGTTCTCTGAGAAGTTATGTGTGAGAGCAGAGGCTGGTTATTTTGATAACCCCCTTAAACACCAAAGGTCCGCATGTCGTATTTTTGGGGATATGACAAAAATATCCTCTGTGTTTCCTGGGCAGCATTCAGCATCCCCCACTGGAGCTTTGTGCAGGGAGAGCCTGCACAGTAATTCTCTCAGGAGGAGGCAGGATTGTTTAGGGTGTGAGGTCCCAGGTAAATACTCCTCTATATGTGAGCTCAGAGTTCCTCCCAGGAAACGGTACAAACAGGAGTATGCGTGTGCGTGTGTGCTCAGTTGCAACCAATTCTTTGCAGGCCTGTGGACTGTAGCCCGCCAGGCTCCTCTGTCCATGGGGATTCTCCAGGCAAGAACACTGGAGTGGGTTGCCATGCCCTCCTCCAGGGGATCTTCCCGACCCAGGGATGGAACCTGCATCTCTTGCATCTTCCTGCCTTGTCAGGCAGATTCTTTATCACTGAGCCACCTGGGAAGCCCCAAACAAGAGTACACTGCACACCAAAAGGAAGATCTGCCCCATGAGATTAGACTTGAGAAGCCAACTGACCACTCCTGGAATGGAGCAAGCGCCTGGATGTGTCCCCGAGCCAAATGGGCAGACCACATCACTGCAGCATCGAGCCCCTGGTTGTGCTGACTACAGCCTGGCTTTGCCTTATAAAGGAGTCACCATGGCTTCTATCAGGGCCTAAGTTTCTCATCTTTCAGCAGCCTCCTAAAGAACTGTTACCAAGTTCCAGTTTGGAGAATGTTAGGGAACTTTTCTACGTGGTCCGGTTTAGGCCAAGTGCCCGTCCTGGGACCAATCAACTGTGCCAGGGCATAGTCACTGAAAAACTTGTCAGCTCCCAGGTGCAAACATGGTGTGAGTGGAAGAAGGACCAGTGCCCCAGAGAGGAGAAAGGTACTGGGAAGATAGTGTCACAGCTGCCCTTCCCAGCTGTGGAGTGAAGGCAGTGTATATGCCTGGCACCCTCAGATTCCCTGAGGCAAAGGGGAGGTGCTCACAATTCATAGTTTGTAGACACTGGGTGACCCCTGCCAGTGACCTACCTGCTGAAGTGGTTTCTCAAGAGACTTTGTCTAAATCGTATTATTGAAAAAAATTATATCCTCAAAGCATTTCTGTATCCACAGCTAATCCTGATTTGGCTCTCAAACTCACCCAAATCTGATAAGACAAATAAATATAACTTCCAGATATGTGCCAATTAAATCAGCCCAGGAATTCCTCTTTGACAGCTGCTTTAGGATCTGGTCATAGCATAACAGCGTCTTTCTATTCCACGTGGACACTGGAGGCTCTGATGTATACTATAACCAGAAAAGTCCCCTTCAATAGGATCCACCAATAACCCACAGATACCTTTCATGAACGAATTAGGACCTCCTGAAGGATTAAACAGACCAAAGTCGAACATCCCTATGTCTGATGTTTGAAATTCACAGTAAAATAGTTCAATTCCTAATCTACTTCCTGGCCTCATTAGAATTCAATTAGTAGAAGGACATTCTTTCCTAGAGGCTCTTTGGCAGATTTGTGTATGAACAGTTAACCCTGTGTTAGCAAAAGCAGTTATTTGTATCCAAACAGCTCTCTGGCAGCAAAGAGAATCCCAAAGCTGTTTAGACAAGACTTTGCTTGTCCTCCCACCAGGATGCAATTATTTTAAGTGGACAGAGAGGGATAAAATGCAGTCCGTGCTGATCCCCACACTGACCACATCCTGTGGCCGCCGGATATTTGGACTTGAAGGTCAAGGGAGGAAGGTGAAGGAAGGGGCGCTGGAGACAAGGAGACAAAGAAAAATTTAGAAGGCCTCTTGACAGCGTTTAAATTATTTCCCTGAATAAACAAGTCTGGGTTTTAAAATGTATCAACACACAACTACAAAAGATACGGAGAAATGCACACATATTTCTGGGTAGATCTGCTAATCAGACCATGAAAAGCAGGGTATTGAGGGTAAGACAACCTTGAGGGGTTTTTTTTTTCTTTCTTTTTTCCTGTAACTGTTCTTCAGATGCCTAAATGTAGACTCAGGGAGATTTATTTTTCTTCCACGGGGTATGTTACAGTTGTCACTCAGCCTTGAAATAGTTTTCCTCTCCAGTGGAACATCAGGCCAGTGATATATTTGCATAGCAGTTCCCACCTGTCACTCATGTCAGCCTCATGCGTCACCATGCACAGAATGCTCAACCAGCCAATGGCAGGCTTTTAAGCTGCTGCATTTACGGGCCATGTTTTCAAAATATTCGCAGTCACCCAGCAACAGGAAAAGGCATTTCATTGGCTCTCTCCCTGTCAGCTAGGAAAGAGGACAGTCCAGATGGACTTCAGCTGTGAAGAACAAGAAGAGGCAGTGGAAAGGTGGGGAGGCTGGATGTCTGAACACCCGAGCTTCTTGGTGACAAATGTGATCTTTTATCGATACAAAGCATGATGCTTTTGTCCTCCCCACCCCCAGCAAATAAAAATCCAATGTTAAAGAATAACACTGTCATGAAGCACAGTTTTCATCTGCAGGGTCAAAAGGATGCATAAAAGATCAATCTTGGCCCCAGTGTTATCTGCCCAATCAAAGGAAGTCTGCTGAACATGGAGCCTCCTTAAGAAATAAATTCGGGCTTTTTGCTATGGAAACAATTAGCCTCTCTCTGCTAGAGGTGAGATGCCATCTATACTGGGTATTCTAAATGCGATATAGATCCCTTAGGTTACTTTACCAATACCTGATCTTGTGAATTATTTTGCTCTTAGAAAGTTCTACCTCCTCTTCAGGCTACCTCTCCCCCAACCCACCCAACTCCCCACCCAGAGAAGAATCAAGGAGAGAGCCAAGGAACAAATCAAGGTGACCTGGGCCCTGAACAGCAAGCTCTCTGGCCAGCCCAGGCTCCTGCAGTTTCTCCTGCACATGGTCCTTTGCAAAGCACACAGGAAGACAGGAATTTCTCTTTGTTTCTGCTCTTCTGTTGTGACTATAGGATAGCAAATTAACATTGACTGCATGCATCGGGGAAATCAAAGCAGTTAGAGAACCAAAGAGCAAATCAAAGCTCCGAAAAGAACTCGCTGCAAACCAGACAAGGAAAAACAATTAATGAGTCACCTGACAACACCTAGTTCTTGCTGAGGTCCCAGTCTCCCTTCACTTCAGGCTGTCTGATGGAAGGGCCTACACTCTTAGTGATTCAACACAGCTAAACTCTAAAGGCTTCGATGCCAGAAATGCGTGCATATCTTGTCACTGGTTAAGGACACTGGCAGAATGCAGAGCAGGCAGTGGGAAGTGGAAACTTGCTCAGCGTAACTCTTCCCTGCCCACTGCCCTGAGCAGCCACTCTTGGCTGGCTTAGAACAGCCAGATGGAGGGAAGGTGCTGTCTGCTCTTTCTGAGAGTCAGTCAGGTTGGAATTAACACAGTCGATAGTGATTACAATTAACAAGCCCAGGATTAACTGGGCTTCCCTGGTGGCTCAGATGTTAAAGAATCTGCCTGCAATGCAGGAGAACTGGGTTCGATTCCTGGGTCAGGAAGATCCCCTGGAGAAGGAACTGGCAACCCACTCCAGTATTCTTGCTTGGAAAATCCCATGGACAGAGGAGCCTGGCTGGCTACAGTCCATGGGGTCACAAAGAGTCAGACACAACTGAACGACTAATACAAGCAATGCATTAATAGTAGATCCAATACTATTACATGCCTATTAATTCTGTAGACTTACATTAATAAATTAGTACATGAGTGTCATTTCTGTGTATTTTTTATGGGTATAGAGATAATCCATATCTGCCTTAGCTGAACTCTAAGCTACTTGAAAGCTGCTGTATCTTCAATGCCTCACATGGTGCCCGGCACATAGTAGGTGCTCAACAAATATTTCTTGAGTGACTGAAACAGTAAATTGATGACTGAACTAATGAATTAACAAATGACACAAAATCTATGAATCTGTGTGAGTTTCACAAATGACAAACCTTGGAAAGGTGTAAAACATTTCAATCTTCTTCTAATTGTTTGAGTGTATGTGTCTTGTTCAGTTACTCAGCCCGACTTTGACCCCATGGACTTCAGCATGCCAGGCCTCCCTGTGCATCACCATCTCCTGGGGTTTGCTCAAACTCATGTCCATTGAGTCGGTGATGCCATCCAACCATCTCATCCTCTGTAAGGCTCTTTTCCTCCTACCCTCAGTCTCTCCCAGAATCAGGGTCTTTGCATCAGGTGGCCAGAGTATTGGAACTTCGACTTCAGCATCAGTCCTTTCAATGAATATTCAGGGTTGATTTCCTTTAGGAGCGGTCCTGAAAAGCCAGCACAGCATCAACACGTGGGCTAATTATAATTAAGATGTGATCCCAAAGAAGGCCTCCTCCGACACATCAGAGCTTTGGAAGGTTTTTTTTCTCTCTCACTTACTAGAGCTCTGTGTACTAGAAAGGAGGTAATTGAGAAGCAGGGGTGTCCCAAGTGGCAGGCCTAGGTCAGAGTGAGTGTCCTGGCTCAACATTAAACTCACCTAGGCACCAGAGCTCTTAAAAACAGTGCCAATGTGTGAGCATCACCCCCAGACGGATTGGAGAAAAAAATGGAGCAGAGGGCTAGTGTTGGTATGTTTTAAAACTCTTGGTTCATTCTATGGAGCTAGGAATGAAAAGCACAGATCTAGGTTGGTTCCCAAGTTGATATCTCACAGAACACCATCCCATGGAATAGCAATAAGTGCCGCATGTCTACAAAAAGTGTTCTGGTGAATACTCAACTAAATAAAGTTAAATAGTTGACTTTTCTGAGACTTCACACCCTCCTAGGCATTGTGCCTCCTCTGGTAGGGTACATACCAACTTTAGCCCAGCCATTTTTGACCACATCTCTGTCCAAGGCCACTGCTAATGGCGTCTGTAACAGATTGCCAGGTAACACCAGCCCGGGCACCCTCTGGCCTGGGTCCACACATCATCAAAGGAAGGAAAGGCACATAGATTCCTGAGAAGAATGAGTCGGGGCATCCACCAGGGGCCATGCTCTGTACTCTGAAAAGCCATGAAACATCCAAATCCTAGCAATGATACTGTTCAGAGAAAAAGCCTTTAATTGTTGTGCTTATCATTAAATAGTAGTTGCAATAAAGACTTGTCTCAGGAATTTCCAAAGAGCAAGTCACTTTAATTACAGCAATGTATATTTCAAAGCTGTTCCCATTTTTATAGTCAGTATTTCTACCCTGAAAAGAAAATGTGTTGCTGTTTTGAGTTGTAAATTGCTTCAAAGGTTGGGAGCTCCTTGAGATTCATCTTGCCTTAGAATATCCACAGACACCCAGAGAGCAAGGCTTTACCTCCAACTGGGGATCTTGGAAAGGAGGTAGAAATAAAACAGAATTGACAGTGATACCGAGCCCAAGTATGTGCAGGAATTAACGATGTACTAACTATCTAACTGCCTAAGATAAAAATTGGTAGCCGGTGATTTGTGTTTTACTGGGCAGAGGTGGCAAGGTTTCTTATGTGCCACTGAGATTATGTACTGTTGTAAATGAAACTCGACTCCAGTTTTCAGGGTCTGAAAAGGGAGCCATATGCGTCTGCATCTGCATCTTCCCTTCTGCCCAGGACATCCACTGAATATCTGACTTATTCCCTTTTCCAGTGACCTCATCATTTTTCCATTCACACTGTCAGTAATATATAACAGTCAGCAATTTCTAAGTCACAGTAAAACAGTGACTATACTCTGTCACAAGCAATCCAAGGACCTCAGAAATTATTCAGGTTGTGTGTCTTTAAAATAATAGCTTTAGCAATTATTATTATTACAGCCATCATTTATTGAGCACCTACTGTATCCTAGGCACCTTACATGTTGTATAGTAACTTAATCATCAAAATAATTCTCTGAAATTAGTGATTTGGCCCTTCTTGACCTGCTGGCTCATTTGAAAAGACCCTGATGCTGGGAAAGATTGAGGGCAGGAGGAGAAGGGGACGACAGAGGATGAGATGGTTGGATGGCATCACCGACTCAATGGACATGAGTTTGGGTGAACTTTGGGAGTTGGTGATGGACAGGGAGGCCTGGTGGGCTGTGGTTCATGGGGTCACAGAGTCAGACATGACTGAGTGACCGACCTGAACTGACCTGATGGGGCACTATAGTTTAGAGAGATAAAATGACTTGTTCAAGTCAGTATCAAAACTGGGATTGAAACTACTGTCTGTAAGTGTTCTTCACAGTAAGGTGTGCTCTTAGTTCAGTCTCTAAGTCGTGTCTGACTCTTTGTGACCCCATGAACTGCAGCACGCCAGGCCTCCCTGTCCATCACCAACGCCCGGAGCCCACCCAAACCCATGGCCATTGAGTCGGTGACGCCATCCAACCATCTCATCCTCTGTTGTTCCCTTCTCGTCCTGCCCTCAACTTTCCCAGAATCAGGGTCTTTTCCAATGAATCAGCTCCTCGCATCAGGTGGCTAAAGTATTGGAGTTTCAGCTTCAGCATCAGTCCTTCCAATGAATATTCAGGACTGATTTCCTTTAGGATGGACTGGTTGGATCTCCTTGCAGTCCAACGGACTCTCAAGAGTCTTCCCCAACACCACAGGTCAAAAGCATCAATTCTTCGGCATTCAGCTTTCTTCACCATCCAACTCTCACATCCATACATGACCACTGGAAAAACCA
Source organism: Antilocapra americana (assembly GCA_007570785.1). Lineage (NCBI taxonomy): Eukaryota > Metazoa > Chordata > Mammalia > Artiodactyla > Antilocapridae > Antilocapra > Antilocapra americana. The sequence goes on along the minus strand of ML660200.1, from coordinate 52,732,938 downwards.
TAGCCTTGACTAGATGGACCTTTGTTGACAAAGTAATGTCTCTGCTTTTTAATATGCTGTCGAGGTTGTTCATAACTTTCCTTCCAAAGAATCAGCATCTTTTAATTTCATGGCTGCAGTCACCATCTGCAGTGATTTTGGAGCCCAGGAAAATAAAGTCAGCCACTGTTTCCACTGTTTCCCCATCTATCTTCCATGAAGTGATGGGACCAGATGCCTTGGTCTTAGTTTTCTGAATGTTGAGCTATAAGCCAACTTTTTCCCTCTCCTCTTTCACTTTCATCAAGAGGCTCTTTAGTTCCTCTTCACTTTCTGCCATAAGGGTGGTATCTGCATATCTGAGGTTATTGATATCTCTCCCGACAGTCTTGATTCCAGCTTGTGCTTTTTCCAGCCAAGCGTTTCTCATGATGTACTCTGCATAGAAGTTAAATAAGCAGGGTGACAATATACAGCCTTGCCGTACTCCTTAAGGTGTGCTCCTAAATGTATGGCAGACCTTGTTCCATTAGTTAAGGGATATAGCAATTAATACAAAGGAGACAATGGTATATATTTATAACTTCATATGTGAACTCTTTCAGTATGTTGAGACTTTAATCTCTCAATATAATTTTACAGCATTTTTTAATTTTTAAAAGAATATTTGGCATCATATAATTGTGGCCCATATTTGCAAAATGGTTTAGGGGCTGAAAATAGCAGATTAGTGGATACGTATATATTTATACAGACGTGCCAACTTCGGTTCTATCTTGTGAGCATCCTTTGATGTCTTCATCAGGGGAAGATGACTTTCCAAACTCATCTCTGTGACACATTAACTCCTAGTTGTTTGGGGAGCTGTGATACCTGCCCACATTCCTTTAATGAGCCCTTTCATGATACATTTACTGATGAGAAAGCTGGCTGAAGTGAAGACCCTGTCTGTAGCCATAGAAAATAACAAAGCTAACTAGCTTCTTGATCTCACCGTCACCGCCAGGAAAGAGAAGAATAATTTTGACATCCTTAATCTGACTAAAATATGAGTCTAATGTTTGATGACCTCTGAAAGGAAGTGTTAGAAAGAACAATAACAAGAACCAGAAAAAAAAGCAGTTAAAAGATGAACTCATATGTCCAGCAAAAATAATGGTAGATGGTTACTAACATATTGTGTCTCATGAGAAACTAGTCTATTCTTGCCTATGCTTGCAATAACATATTCTGTATTTGACTCAAAGAAAATATCTTTTGGCATTTATCCACATTATTTTTCACCACCTAATTCAAAAGCAAAAAATTTCTAGTTATTTCGATATTTTTATTCCCCAGAAAACAGCTTCTGGTGCCAAAGAATAGTTTTATCAATATAAATAATCTACCTTCAGGTGTTTTATATCATATTCAATGACAAACTGTGAAATGTAACATTTTTCCTTTGACAGCCCATGAAATCCATCATCTGTTTTCATAGATCTTTCATTCAGAAAAAGATTTGAATTTTAAGGATTTATGGTCTGATCAGAAATATTTGATTTTAAGATTTGCAGCTTTTAAAGTCAATAACGGGATTTATTAGTAAAAATCTAAAGTCAGTGGGTGAAATGTTGTAATCATTTATCCTTTGTGACCTTTGAAAGAATAAAAAAATAACTGCTGTCTCATACCTATAGTTTATATCCAGTCACACTAGATAAGAACAAGAGGCTTTTTCCTTCACCTTGCATTCATGGCTCTTCCAAGAATTGCTCGTATACTGTTGCTAGGGGCTGAGCACACTGAATGATCTCAGTATTTAATAAGACATGAAGAGATAAGACAGAAAAAGGGCTTTACTCACCTGGTGTGTGTTTATAAGAGTAACTGGCATGATGAGAAATATGACCCGATTCGTTTTTAGAATATAAATTTATAATCCGTTGACTCTCTTTCTTAGATGGGTTAGTGTACAGATCTCCTATCTGGATCCATAAAATGGGTTCAATCTAAAGTTTCCATATGATCAAGTTATCATTGTAAAGGAAAACTATTCCCAGGGGTAATTACAAGTTTTAAGAATATTCTCTTTTGGATAAACTATATTATTTATTCTTTATTAGATGAATCAAAAGTATTTCCATGTGCTGAAATTTTCCCGGTATAGAAGTATAGCTATGACATGATTTTAAATGCATCATCTAAAATGGAAGTAGCTACGGAAGGCTACTGAGTAGGTCAGATCTAAGACAGAGATAGAGCAGAGTGCCCTGAATGTTTGTAAATCCTGCCCCAAACTGGAAGCTCTGGACTGGGAATCAGGAGAGCCTGATCCTAAATCTGACAACAGTGATTCTCACCTTGGGCAAGTCATTCAACCTCGCTGGCATTAGACTAGAAGGAACCAGTCTCCTATTATTTGCAGACTTTCCAAGTGGTATTCACACACCTATTCTCCTTTGTTCCTAATATGCTGAAATAAGATTGAGACAAGGTCCCAAAGGCTCTCCTGAAGTCCCAGAATGCTACAGGCAATCTAAAGAAAGTTAGGCTGCAATTCACCTAAGAACCCAAACATTCCAAATGGAGCTCAGAATTAGAAGAACCACAAGTAAGGATGGAGAGATTTATGTGGGCTTCCCTAAGCATTTTAACTGGTCCAAGAGAGCTGTTTGGAATGCTTTCCTAGAACAACTCTGTCCTGAGTTCCGAGGCTGGAGCCCCTGGGGCTTGGCCCAGCCTCTCCCTAGCGGACTCCCCGTGCTTCCCTCTGCCCATCCAGCAGTGAAGTGTGGTTACTCAGGCACAGGGAGGGCAGAAGCCAGCTGCTGGGAGTGCAGGGCCCGCAGCAAATGAGTTCAAAATGGAGCGCAGAATGGGCCAGAGCAGGGTGGACTCAGCCCACCTGTCAAAATGGGGCCCAGAGGGACCATGAGGTGGTATTTCAGGAACAGTGAAGCAGGTCTCTGAAAAAATTTCTGGTGCTTCTCAAGCTACTTCTTCTCCACTAGTGATAACGCCACCTCCAGCATAGTTGGTATCACATGGAAGCTACAAGTCAATGTTTCCCACTGCATCTTCCAGCCCCAGCTAAGCAGACCTTTCGGACGTATCTGCTCCCCTCCTCCAACCAGCTGACAGCGCGGGATGTTTTCTTCCCTGGTCTTCTCTCCTGTGCCCACCTACTTCATCTCCATCACCCTCAACCCTCAGTTTTGCTGTCAGAGTTTAATACTTTCTTGTGGATAGTTATTAGGTTTCTCCAGGCAATCAATATCTATCTTATTTCAGTAATGTTTGACACTTAGATAATCCCAGTCAATCTTTTATTGTCTGTCAATTAGACTGAGCTCTTTACATTGCAAGTTTCATCGTTTACCACCTTTTTCCTCTCCTCTTCATCTCTCACTCTCTCAAAATCTCTGTCCAGACCCACTTATTTGATTAGGGGCTCAAAATCCCTACCTAACATGAGTAGCTTTCTCTCTCCCTGGCAGGTGAAGCTCGTCTTTGCTGGGTGTAGGAACCTAGAGTTGCATTGTTTTGGTCTCACTTGTGCAGAGATGTTATCTTTTTGTATTCAACATTGTACTGAGAAATCAATACCAGTCATATTATTTTTCCTTTTTAAGTTACTCATTGTTTCTGCTTGGCAGCTTGTAGATTTGTTTTTCTTTCAACCTTAGATTTCAAAAATTTTATCAGAACATGCCTGGATGTAGGCATCCAGATTTCATCATTTCTGTAGACTCTGGTCTTTCTCCAATTTAGGAAAGTGGCCTATTTTGGTTATTTAATTATTTTCTGTCCTCAATAGGTTCCATATTCCCCTTCTGGAATTCCTGATGTTTGCTCATTTTCCTCCTGGATTTATCCTCCAAACATTTTGTTTTTCCCTCTAGATTTTCAAATGTTTGTGTTTTTCTATGTGTGTCAATATATTTCTTCTATGTGATCTTCCAACTCTCTACTTGAAACAGGAACCATCTTCTTTAATTTATCTACTGAATTTTGTTTCTAAAAATTCATTTTTGGCCCCATTTCTCTGCTGTTAATCCTTCAGTGTGATGGTGGTCATGGTGATAATCCTTAAATGTTGGCGATGTGTGTGCATGCGTGCATGCTAAGTCGCTTCAGTCGTATCTGACCCTGTGTGACCATAAGGACTGTAGCCCACTGGGCTCCTCTGCCCATGGGATTCTCCAGTCAAAGATACTGGGATGGGCTGCCATGCCCTCTTCCAGGGGATCTTCCCGACCCAGGGATCGAACCCACGTCTCCTACGGCTCCTGCATTGGCAGGAGGATTCTTTACCACTGAGCACCACCTGAGAACGCCCCAAGTGATGATGGTGACATGCAGAGTGTCTTCTGTCTCCTCCAGCAGCTCTGTTTCTCTCTGGCTCCTGGGTCTCTTCCTAGAGTTGCTCTTTTCTTCACTGGGGCTTAGGTCCAACTCCTGGGAGACTTCAGTAGCGTCAGTCCAAAGAGCACGGGAAGATGCAGAGACCGCCCCCCGCCCCGGGTGAGTGATGAGCTGATAGGCAAGTTTTTAACCTCTCTGGGGACTTCAGCAGCAGATCTCTTGGCTTCCTGGGTCCTTTGACTGAGTGCAAAGGCTGATGCCATTCCCGCTTCTCAGCAGTGGAGGGGGACTGAGCCCACCTGATAAGCCTGGGGAGAGGGTGAGGAGGAGCCTGGGAGGAGAGATATACTCATGCCTTTGCCATATCCACCCTCCCCACAAAGGGCCACAGGGGGCTAGGCGCTCCAGACTTGAGGAGCTCTCCAGCACTGGGCCCAGACTCGCATCTGGCCCAGAGAAGCCAGCCTCCAAGCCAATCTTGTCAGAATCCTGGCGGAGCCTGGGTTTTCCTAGCACCCTCAAGGGCCTACACGCCTGCCAGTGGAGGGGGGCTGGTGGTGGCTTCCCAACCCAATGTCTCATCAGCTAGAAAATAAGGATTCTAGGCCCCCCATCCTAGACTTACTGAATCAGAATCTCAATGCACAACCTGGAATCTGTATTTGTAATCTACTCAGGTGAATCAAGAGCAGAATTGAGTATTGAAACCACTGATTTAAGCTGACGCTATCACCTAAGGGTGCTAACAACCCATTCTAGATGTGCTAGGAGCTGAAGGTGCCCTGGTGAGAGTACTGACCCTGTAGTTTTACACCCAAGGGTGCTAACTCACTCAAAGACCGGACATACACTTAGACTCTTTTTCTTTCTCAATATCCAGTTTTCCTTTTTCTCCTTAGACCACAATTTTTCTATAACATTCAAAATCTGCTATAGTTTGGATAAGAATGAAAAGTATTCCTGAATGGAAACAATCATCCTTTACTATGGACACCAAACCTGTAAAGCCAGGGCAACATAAAGTGAGGAGAGGGTACAGAGGAAAGGGTCATTACAGCAACTTTCCTTAGGTTATATGGAGGAAAGAGCCACAACAAAGGTTTGTTCTAGCTCTTGTTATGCGTCAGCTGTGGGTCAACTGTAGCTCTGTGGCTCCTCCCAAGCATCTTCACTGTAGGATTCAAGCATGAGAGCTGTCAAAACCACACAACAGCCTTACAGATTTGCTATGTGTGTGTGTAGGCTGGGGTGGTACAGTCATCTCCACTCACCTTCCTTGGACCAAAGCTGGTCATGGCCAAGCCTGCAGTCAATGGGCAGGGAAGTATCTCCATTCCGTGGGTGGAGCTAGGTCATTGGTGGTACAAGGGCACACTGAATCTTTTCACATGGACATGGAGGGAGCAAATAATCAGGGGCAATAGTGCCATTCGTCGTACTTACTGGGCAGGAAGACATCCCTTTCAGAAGTTATCCAAATTAAGAGGCCTGATAAGGAGAATTACCTGATAGGCAGTGACTGAAAATGAGGACAAGTGGCCTGCTGTTCCTCCCAGCTGGTGGACCTCAGGTCCTCTGTGGTTCAGGAAGAGGGGAGATGTTCTTTCTCTTCTTGCCTTCCACAGTGTGAATGCAGAAAAAGGAATTCAAAGAAGGTTTGAACATCCTCTGGGTTCATGCTGAACATTCTACTATTATTATACAGATAGAAAGAGCACGGAGCATTCAGAGCAGTCCAGCTCGCCACCACTGTCCCAGAGCACACAGCATCACTGTCAGACCTTAGGGACATCCCACTAGGACACCAGGACTTAGTTCTTCTCTTGCCTCCCACTCAGAGCTCTCCTACACACTCTTTTCTTCCCCTCCCCCAGTATCTCAGGTTTTGCTCGTTCTAGCCCTTCAAGATCCCTTCCTCCCTCTGTTTTCTTTTCTTTTTTTTTTTTTTTAGTCTTTTTTTTTTTATTGTTTTTGCCATACATTGTCATGATATCCCCATAGGTTTACATATGCTTCCCCTCCAGATACCCCCTCCCTCCTCCCTCCCCCCCGGGAAATC
>ML660200.1:52430712-52726453 GCA_007570785.1 Antilocapra americana | reverse complement strand
CTGGGCTGGCGATTGATTAGACACATGACAATTAACATGCTTCAATGTCCTTCTCCCATATCATCCCACCCTTACCCTCATCCACAAAGTCCACGAGTCTATTCTATACATCTGCGTTCCTTTTGTTGTCTCCCATGTTGGGTTCTCGTTACTGTCTTTCTAAATTCCATATATATGTGTTAATATACTGTATTGTTGTTTTTGCTTCTGGCTTACTTCACTCTGGATAATGGGCTCCAGTTTCGTCCATCTGAGTAGAATTGCTTCAAATGAATTTTTTTTTAATGCTGAGTAATATTCCATTGTGTATATGTACCACAGCTTTCTTATCCATTCGTCAGTTGATGGGCATCTAGGTTGTTTCCATGTCTTAGCTATTGTAAACAATGCAGCGATGAACATTGGGGTACACGTGGCTCTTTCAATTCTGGTTTCCTCGGTGTATATGCCCAGCAGTGGGATTGCCGGGTCATATGGCAGGTCTATCTCTCCCTCTGTTTTCTAAGCTGGTGTCTCCCTTTGGTTTTAGAAATGTTTAAGTCTCCAGCCCAGCTCTTCCCTTCACTGCTGGGCAGGGGCAGAGGAGGAGGGGAAGGGAGGAAAGCCCTAAGGTGGTCTGGACGCCAGGGAAGCGATCCAGATGCCTAAAATCATGAGCTATCTCACCCAGCCAAGGCTGACATAGACCGTAGACTCCCCTGCTCACACGTTCTCTCATTTCCAGCTTGAATTTCATGCTTGGGCCTGTTCCATGATCTCTTCCTGATTCTTGGCTGTGAGAGTTACATAACTGTCCAAATTCTTACTCTGCCACCACTCTCTCCTTTCCCTTTGGATTTTTCACATCTTTTAACTTGTTCAAGCTTCTTATCAACAAGTTGGTTAATCTCTGTGAGCCTCATAGGGGTGTGATATTCAATGAGAAATTCATTGCAGGTGGCATGTGTGTGTGTGTGTGTGTGTGTGTGTGTGTGTGTGTGTGTACACACACTCAGTCGTGTCTGACTCTTTGTGACCCCTTGTACTGTAGCCAGCCAGGCTCCTCTGTCCATGGAATTTTCGCGGCAAGAATACTAGAGCAGGTTGCTATTCCCTCCTCCAGGGGATCTTCCTGACCCAGGCAGCCACTCAGAAAATGCTAATTCCCTCCCTATTTCTCTTCAAAGAATCTGAGTGTACCGCGGCTTCTTGGCCATCCTGAATCAGATGAGGTTGATTTTAGAGGCATTTCTGCACTGTACTCTCTTATCGGATGCTTGCACAGTTCAAAGCATACAGTAGGTGCTCAGTGAGCACTTAATGAGCCAGTGTCCTCTCCTCCTCCCTCACCACCCTTCCCCTTACCTCATCAGCTCTAAGCCCCCTCTCTGCAGATGTCCTGTTCTTATCTCCGCTCCTTCACAGAGGAAACCCACTTGCACATTTGACTCATGGGTGGGGCTCACAGTCTGTGATGCTAATGGTCAGAAGTTATGAGAGTTTAACAGAAAATCAGGAAGGCAGTGAAGTACCATTGTTTAAATCTTCAGTTCTACTTTCGGTGTCTGTAGTGAGTGTCTCTTTATTACGCTTTGACTCTTCAGTCCCTCTCCTTGTCCCAAAGAGAACCAAAGAAAAACCAGCATAAATGGCTTTATTAAGCAACTTTTCACATCATTAAATCACTTGGCTGTTAATGTGGTAGCAGGACACAAATTCAGAAACACATTACATACAAATTGGAGTAGCAGCAGAGGAAAGAACAGCTGCTATAGAGCCGCCTGGTAACTGTGGATGGGGTTGATGATGAGGTTGGTCCCTAGCATGCCCCTCAAGCTGGGTCGGCCACATCCCCTCTGAGCCAGGGTCCCCTCTTTTCGAGTAGAAATAGAGTTGAAACCTCTGTTACCTCTCTTGCCCGTTGGAAATGGAACTTTTCCTCAAAACCCAAGATACTGCCTTCTTTACTTTCCTCACCACCTCTTCCTTCAGAGGAAATTGTTCTCAGAGAAATTATCCTTGTACATCTGTCAATCAAATTAGGCTAACTTTTAGGTAAAGCCATCCGGATGGTACGGAAATGAACCTGACACAGATCTGTTCTGTCCTGCCCTCCAGGGGGTCCCTGTCTAGTAGGATGAATGAACACACATCACTCTGCAAGTACCTGGCATACAGGAAGCCCTCGCTAAGTATTTGTTGAATGAATGAGCGAAAGAATGACTGCACAATAATTTTGACAGATGATAGCCAATGCTATAGAAGAATAAAGGATAAAATATACTGGGGGACTTGACTTGAGAGATGTGCTGGTGGTTAGAGGCTTTGCAGTGGGCTTTATAAAGGGAGACAGATAAGACCAGAGCCTGGCAGATGGAGGCTGTTGAGCCTGGCAGAGTGAGATAAACTGAGGGTGGCATACCAGGGCTCTCCTGGGAGGAGGAATCTTTCCTGGGCCTTTTCTCAGCAGCATAGCCATGCAGTCATTTTCTAAATAAGGGAAGTACCACAATAGGAGCACAGGGATGAGGAGGGCTCACTCAACAAGATATTAGGCTGAAGCATAACACGGTTGCCAGTTCTCCCCAAGAGGATCACAGCCCTGGGAGGAAGGGCAGCCTGATTTCAGATTTGACAAGGTTACAGCCCCCTTGATCCTTATCTTTTGAGATGATGAACTTGAACTTGATGAATCATGTTTTTCTCCAATGTGTTTTGGATATCCAAGCCCAGAATACATTTCTTTGCAAGAGTGGATATGGCGCAGTTTGCTAGGGAGAGGAAGCCTTTCTTGATTGCCTTCTCTAAGGAACCAGGGAAAGACAAGCCTAGAAATGTCATTAGGATACTTTGGAAGAGGGCCACCATGGATCTGGCATGAATATTTATCTTGAATTCCTGGAGACTTAGTATTCAGTTCATCTGTGATAATGATAATTATCTGTTCTGGATCCAACCCCTAGTACCTTAGAATGTGACTGTATTTAAAGATAGGGTCTTTAAAGAAGTAATTAAGTCTAAAGGCAATCATGGAGGGAGGAGGGTGCTAGTCCAAAATGACTGGTGTCCTTATAAGAAGAGGAAGAGGCAGCAGCGATGTGCACACACGCGCACATACACACACGTGTATGTGCACACACACACACACAGAAGAAAGGCCGTGTGAGGACAAAGCAAGTCAGGAGCCATCTGCAAGTCAAAGAAAAAGGTGCAGGAGAAACCATGCTTGCCAACACCTTGATCTTGGACTTCCAGCCTCCAGAACTGAGAGAAAAGGAATCTGCATTGTTTAAGCTGCCCAGTTCAGTTCAGTCGCTCAGTCGTGTCTGACCCTTTGTGACCCCATGAATTGCAGCACACCAGGCCTCCCTGTCTGTCACCAACTCCCAGAGTTTACCCAAACTCATGTCCATTGAGTCGGTGATGCCATCCAACCATCTCATCCTCCGTCGTCCCCTTCTCCTCCTCCTCTCAATCCTTCCCAGCATCAGGGTCTTTTCAAATGAGTCAGCTCATAACATCAGGTGGCCAAAGTATTGGAGTTTCAGCTTCAACATCAGTCCTTCTAATGAACACCCAGGACTGATCTCCTTTAGGATGGACTGGTTGGATCTCCTTGCAGTCCAGGGGACTCTCAAGAGTCTTCTCCAATACCACAGGTCAAAAGCATCAATTCTTCGGCATTCAGCTTTCTTTGTAGTCCAACTCTCACATCCATACATGACTACTGGAAAAACCATAGCCTTGACTAGACGGACCTTTATTGACAAAGTAATGTCTCTGCTTTTTAATATGCTGTCTAGGTTGGTCATAACTTTCCTTCCAAAGAATCAGCATCTTTTAATTTCATGGCTGCAATCACCATCTGCAGTGATTTTGGAGCCCCAAAAAATAAAGTCAGCCACCATTTCCACTGTTTCCCTGTCTACTTGCCATGAAGTGATGAGACCAGATATCATGATCTTAGTTTTCTGAATGTTGAGCTTTAAGCCAACTTTTTCACTCTCCTCTTTCCCTTTCATCAAGAGGCTCTCTAGTTCTTCTTCACTTTCTGCCATAAGGGGGGTGTCATCTGCCTATATGAGGTTGTTGATATTTCTCCCGGCAATCTTGACTCCAGCTTGTGCTTCCTCCAGCCCCGCGTTTCTCATGCTGTACTCTGCATACAAGTCAAATAAGCAGGGTGACAGTATACAGCCTCGACGTACTCCTTTTTGGTACGTGGCAACCCTAGCATGTGAATACACTGATGTACACTGAGGGCCTCCTTTGAACCTGGCAGAAGTATTTTATCTCAATTTTTTTAATGACTATGAAATATAGTTATTGTTACGTTCCTTTTTCAGAAGAGAAAATAGATGCCCAAGGCTACAGCTCTAGCAAGTAGGGCAAACTCGGAGGCTAAGGCACGTCTGTCTGGCTCCAGACATGATGCACTTAGCATACCACCAACCCATTTTTGTGATGTACCAGTCATGAAAGAAATACTAGGCTCTAATAACTGCTGACATTTGAGAACTTAATCTTTTCCTTATGGAACTTGTCAATGATGAGGGACAGACTTATGAAGATGAATAAATAAGTACTGCCTGGACCAGACCGTCTGGACTCAATAATGTCACGGCAACACCACAGTGAACCTCAGCTGAGAGAGCATTCAAATGATTGTGAAGACAGCATAAGGGAGTGGCTGCAGACCTGGGGGCTGGGGGAGATTCAGCAGCTTTCTAGTTATGGGAACTTGGGCTTTTATTCTTACTTATATCCTTAACCTCATCAGTTCCCTCATCTGTGCTAGGGGGGCTAAATTGGGACTAATGGTGGAATATTACCCCCTGGGTTGTTGGAGGATTAAATAAGATAATATAAAGCACTTTTCGTGATGCTTGGTACATAGTACATCTCAATAAATGCACCATGGTGGGAAAAAACATTCTTCCAATGCATATCTTACTAGGTACTAACCCATCTTACTAGAGCCAACCCATCTAAATGTGTTTGAGTTCCTGTTTAAACGAAAATTCTAAATGTGGTTAAATTTATGTATATTTTTACTGACACTTATATGTTTTCAAATATAATTTTGTTTCCAAAATATGTTTGCCCTCTCAGGACATTCAGCTTAAATAAATACCAACATATACGATCACCAACACAGTCAAGGCAAAATTAAAGAGTTCATCAGTGTGGAAGGACAGTCTGAAGAAAGCCAAGACAGAGAAGACTAATAAAATACCGATAGAAGTCAGAGAAAATTAAAAATTGTGTGTGTGTGTGTGTGTGTGTGACACTACGTGCATTGATGGACATGTGAATGTATTTGGGGCACACCTGTGCCCATTTGAGAATAAATGCAGGCACAATTCTAGACAGTGAATTGTGCCTGGGGAATCCATCCTGCACCCTGCATGCCTTACTTGATAGATTATTTCTTCACTGCAGGTGATTGCTTTATTCGGCCTGAAGAGTAGAAACTTTTTTATAATGCTTCCTGTGCTTTTATAGTAAGAACCAATATAAATATTTACTGGATCTATAAGTAAAAGAGTGTAAAGTCTTATTTATCTTGCTGCATAGAGAAACCATGAAAAACACGTGGAAAGTTGAATCTATTTTTCTCCAGGAAGACATTCAACTATATGCTGTGGCAAAGCAAAGATGCTTAGTTTCAGAGGTGACAGAGGGACTCATATTTTTGGTTCACAGGATTTCCATTGTTTCTGCATGTGCATGAATACTGAAATATTTCTCTGACCAATTCTTGGAAAATTATATTGCCTGGCCAACCACATGTGTTCGCAATGACAGGTTGCATTCCCAACCCCAACTAATAGGCCACAATGAGGGGGCTTCTGATGTAGAACAAGGGGAGAGAAAGTGGGATCAGGCCAATGGCATGAATGGGATACCCAAGCAAAGCCATGTCCTGGTCAGCCCCACAACCTCCCTCCCAGTGTGGCCCCACTGCTGCCATCAGCTGTGAGTTCTAATCCCAACAGACAGGTTTCGCCCCTCCCTGGTTCTGCTACCAGGGAGGGGTGTGGAACTTTGTAACAGTGCATTGGGACCCATCATCCCAGCACACGAGGGTAAGATCAGGTGGGACTTTTACCAGAACCACGAAAAGGGGAGGTTGAGGTTCCAGTTCCCTTTGATCCCCTGCGTTGTCCTTCTCTACTGCTTTGCAGGTCTCCAGGCTCCATCTCCTTGCTGTCCCCTCTGCTTAATGTTAGAGTTCACTTATTCCTGTGATTCTTATTAGTGGAAATCCTTTGATAAACCTGTAATGTCAAGCTGCAGAAACAAAACAATGTGATATTCCTTAGTCTTTAGCTGTGTGTTAGTTCACTCACCTGGTCCTTATTGTGCTTAGTCGCTCAGTTGTGTCCGACTCTTTGCGACCCCATGACTGCAGCCCACCAGGCTCCTCTGTCCGTGGGGATTTTCCAGGCAAGAGTATGGGAGTGGGTTGCTATGCCCTCCTCTAGGATTACCAATTTCCAAACCCGGATCTGTAATCAAGAGCTGATGTCCTGGACAGCCTCAACTCTTTCTTACAAAAATTCTCTCACTTTCTTTCTCCTTCATTCTTTTCTATCTGGTTGTCAAGTTGTTGTCACATTTCTTAGGGAATTATTCTCATTTTCTGTCCTGCTTTATGAGCCTTTCCTTCCACCCCATTGCCTCCAAAGTATTTTCATTTTAATAGAGAATAATTCTCTGATTTATGTTAATGAAACTCTGATGATGCTGTTTCAGGCAGGCGGAAGAGAGCCCTCACCTGGAATTTTAGATCTTTCCTCCCAGCCTGGAATGTAAACGGTTATCCTTTCAACCCATGTTGAAATCATATTTGTGCATATAAAATTGCATTTTTTCCCCTTTGCATCATTCCCACCAACAGTTGGGAATTTCTGACCATCTTTTATAAGTTTCTATTTGTGAAATTAACATCTGAGTCTGTTCACTAAATTCAAACCTTTAGAAAAACTGCAGCATGCTGAGGCTAATAGCAGAAAAGTTAAAGGTGTTGGGTGAAGTTTTAGTTTTCTAAGACACCTAGATTGTTCTGAAGCTAACAAAGAAGGGCTGTTGGTTAGAGTAGTTAGTATTTAAGCTATAGGAAGCCAACGTTTGAAGTGTCTTTTTGTAAATAGAAGCAATGTTGAGTAAACCTGTATTATTCATTACAGACTCTGTGTATGTATTATTTCCTAAACGATGGCCAAGGTTATCATCTATAAATCTCTTTAGTAATATTGTTTAATTCCCTACCCCTCTTTTAATACTCTTCAGGTGGACTCAGAGACTTAGATAAACTACCAGTGAGCGCAGAGTATACCCCCATCCATCACACAATTATAGAGTCCCTGCCATGTGCCCTGTAAGCTACCAGGCACTGTGGAGCATGGACGAAGCACATCTCATGTGAGGCTGCAGCTGAGAGGGCAGCAAGGACTCAAGCAAAACCCAGAGCTCAGCACGTTGAGGTTGAGGTGGGCGGGAAGCCATTAAGGTCCATCCAAGGGGATGAGCCAGAGAGGCAGTGTACACACGAACGGTGGCTCTGTCGGAGCCGAGACTGAAGGCGACCGTTCACGGGGCTGGAAAGGCCATGCTGGACAGGCAGCACTTGCTTTAGGGTGTTCTCATCTCACGACTTTCTAACAGGTTGCCAGGTGGTGTTGATGTAGTTGGTCTGGGGTCCAACTCTGAGAATCACTGGCTTGGGAAACTTTTCCATGGAAGACACAGATGTTTCTCCGTAGATTCAGAGGTAGCATAGCTATGTCTCTGTGGGTTTCCTTTGCCTCTGCTTTCTTAAAATCTTTTGAACACTGTAAATCATCTAATATATCCAATTATCTTTGTAGCAGTTATTAAGAAACCTGCAGATAAATTTCCGGCTATCCTTACAGATGCATTGATGCTGTGGCATGCATTTTGTCTAGTAACTTCACTTCTGATCATGTTTTACATTCCTATCCTTAGTTTCCCTTTGAATTGTCTTTCTGGCCTATTTTTAGTTTCTCTTTTCTCTGTTATTGCCTGGATCTTTGAAATCCACATTAAACATTTTTAAAGACGAAACAGGTTATGTCTCTTTCACTACCACCAGCAACAACAAAACAACACTCTGATATACTATATTAAGTAAACTTTAGTAAGAAAGCAGTAAACTTTAATAACAGAAACAACATTTTTTTCAAAGAGAAATTACTTCGGAGTGCCAGCCTTACTTAGGGACCATAGGCTAGATGAGCAGACATTTGAAACTAAAGCTTCAGATTAACTTAATTTGAAATTAAAGTTTCAACACATCATCTTCTCTTAGAGCTGGTTCTGTTTACCAGATACAGTGCTTACTGTGACATACAAAATCCGAGATGGATTGATCTTGTAATCATACTTTTAAACAATCTTCTTTCATAAGTCAACTATGGAAAGCATGGAAATATATAGTTATATACTATATCAACTGCATGTGTTAAAGAGGAAACCCTTGATACCTTTCTTTTAAAAACTTGTACTAAATGGTTTTTAAGTAATTTTTATTTACTTGTTTATTTGTGGCTGTGCTGGGCCTTTGTTGCTACGCGAGCTTTTTCTCTCATTGTGGTGAGCAGGGTCTACTCTCTAGCTGCGGTGCCCTGGCTTCTTGTTGCCATGGTTCCTTTCATTGCAGAGCACAGGCCCTGGGCACCCGGGCTTCAGGAATGGCACCACGTGGGTTCAGCGGTTGCGGCTCCTGGGCTCTGGAGCACAGGCTCAGTAGTTGTGGTGCAGGGGTTCAGTCGCTCTGAGGCATGTGGGATATTCCCAAACCAGGGATCGAACCCGTGTCTCCTCCATCGGCCAGCAGATTCTTTACCACTTGCCCACCAGGGAAGCCCAGTACTGAGTGGTTTTCTACTTTATTTTAAATGTTATATACTAAGAAAAAAGAAAATCTCTTTTGAAATGACTTGTTTCTGTTGGAATGCCTTATTTAAATTTTCAGTGCTGCTAATGAGAACTGTTTCTTTGACAAACATAAATAATGAGGGCACATTATTAGTAGAACTCTCCAAGAGCCATGGTTGAAAAGACAGTTCACATAAGGGAAAGTTTCTCTATTTCAAAAGGAGGTGGTCACCATGATGTTTCTCTTTCCTTTGCTTCTCACCATGACAAGAGAGATATGTGGGAATCATGCTTTCTCATGAAGGCTGTGTTGCTGCATGAAAGATAACAAAGGCAGTTTCTGAGATGAACAGGAAACAGTTATAGATAAGATTGTTTCACCAAAATAGCTCAAGCAGAAATAAAGGAAAGGCCCTATGATTTTTAACTTAAGGTGAAATTTCTGAAAATCACATATGAAGAGATGATAGAAGTTTCATCCTCCTGTTAAGAGGATCAAAGTAATAGGTCTGTTCAAGCCTAGAAAACCAAAGTGAATTATACAATAATTGAGAATAATTAAATTTTAGCAAGAGAAGGGAAATGTTGCACCCAGAGTTTGTATTTCTTTAAACTTGACTCTCTTTTTCAATATAGTGATATTGACTACTAATCTTCCTTGCTTTTATACACTTAAAAAAGACAAATATATAAAATGCCATTTGACCTACTTAGCCCTGTAATCAGATAAGGCAATGGCACCCCACTCCAGTACTCTTGCCTGGAAAATCCTATGGATGGAGGAGCCTGGTGGGCTGCAGTCCATGGGGTCACTAAGAGTCGGACACTACTGAGCAATTTCACTTTCACTTTTCACTTTCCTGCATTGGAGAAGGAAATGGCAACCCACTCCAGTGTTCTTGCCTGGAGACTCCCAGGGACGGGGGAGCCTGGTGGGCTGCGTCTATGGGGTCGCACAGAGTCAGACACGACTGAGCGACTTAGCAGCAGCAGCGGCAGCCCTGTAATGGGAAGCTCTGCCATTCCATGGAAAGCTTAGGTATTCACAGGTACCAAGACACTATGGGCAAACTGCCTCTAGGGAAGTTCTTCTCAAACACAAGTGCATATAAGGATCACCTGGGGATTGTGTCCGGTTAAGAACCCATGTTAAACTACAGAGGAATCAGAAGAAAGCTATGGACCTCCTTCCCCAAATCACACATAAACACATTCAAGCCAATCTGCCTACATGATTCAGGAACCTAATTCCTGAGTTAAGGGGTATATTTGAAAACCTCAGAGTATAAAGTAACTATAAATATTACAGTGATCTATACAACTACAGAGAAGGGCACGGTCACTGTGGGATAAGAAGGAACGAGTGAATGGGAATGAACGTCTACAGAAGATGAGACTTGAATTTCAACTGGCAGAGTAAGGAGGAAGTCAAGCCCTGGGGGTGGAAGGGTAGAATAATCTGAAGCCATGGAGGTAGAGATGAGAAAAAGGAGGATAAATTCCCCAGCCTGATGCTTCCATGGAAAACTAGAAGATGAAAACTGGATGGGCAATGTGGATCCAGTTGATGAAAACACTTGGATGCCAACCAAGGCATTCACTTCATTCAGCAGGCCACACTCAGTCCTTGAAGACATTTAAAGAGGGAGGGACACAGTAAAAGCAGTATGGGCTGAATTAAAAGGATAAAGTCTAAGTTTTTACATATAAACATATACTATGCTTATTATTGGCTTTAGCATGAGATAGAATAGGGCCTTGTAATTCTTTTTTAAAAGCTATTTCTTGGCAATTCTTGGACATTTATATTCACTCTTAGGTTCTAAATTTTATGGCTTCTGTATATACATTTAGCCCGTGAACTGCAGGGTTTGACTATACCATTGTGTGCCTGGCCCCAAGAACACGAGGACTCAGATCTTCTCATCCCTGCCACCTGTGCCACCAGATGGCTCCCCAGCCTTTCGTAGCTTCTGTGTTGTGTGTAGATGAGTGAGCCTGTGTAGCCTGCGAATGTGTGAGGCCCGCACCTTCTTAGTCAACTGATGGTGCACTACCTAAGCTTCATTGCTCCCTCTTTTTGGGATTCTGTGTCTTTCCCAAGTTTCACATGCAGTAGATAAGCCTGTGAAGCATCTAAATACTCCAGCTTTCCTTCTTCTGAACTTGGTATAACTTGAGTAAGCAGCCTCATATACTGTGTTGTGCTCAGTCGTGTCCAACTCATTGCAACCCCATAGATTGTAGCCTACTAGGCTCCTCTGTCCATGGATTTCCCAGGCAAGAATACTGGAGTGGGTTGCCATTCCCTTCTCCAAGGGGTCTTCCCAACCCAAGGATCAAAGGATCGAAGCCACGTCTCTTGAGTCTCCTGCATTGGGAGGAGGATTCTTTACCTGCTGGGAAGCTCTCATACTGAGATTCATAAGGAACTGTGTCCTCCTTTCTTGAGGAAGAATAAAATTAGTTACAATTTCTTCCTTCACCACCGGAGAGGGGACTAGGTACCATCCAAATTACTAGTTACTTCTGGCTATCCTTACAAATTTCTAGTTACTTCTAGTCTCTCTAAAGCCTGAGTGCCTGTGTTTTGAGCATATCTTGGCTGTGTCCCAGATGTCCAAGAGAAACCTTCCCAGAACCCCATCTGGACAGAAGGATCCCTCATCTCCACCCTCTATCCCACCTGCTTGCCGCTTCCCTTATTTTACTCTGCTACCTTGCCCAGCCAAGCGTGGTGTCAGAGTCCCAGCAGTGCTCTGCTGGTCAGTACGAGCTAAGGTCCTTTGCCTGAGTCTGCCTCTGCTCCTGCAGAGGACAAGTTAGTTTTCTCAGGATGGTCTTAGAGTATTGAGCTCATTGTGTGTTCACGTTAATCAAAACAGAGCTAACACCTGGAGCTTATTCCAAGAGTAGTTGTGAGTTTAGAGACCTCCCCAAGTGGATTCATCCAAATACAGATCAAAGCATTGTCCCCTCAAATGGATTCAGGTTGACCATCATAAAAAATGGATCAAGAGGCTCATCATGCAGGACTTCCAAGCACTGTTCACGGTGCATCTAAGTTAGCTGCCTAATGCAGGCTTAGGAAACCCTTTGGCTTGGCAGTGGTCTGTTTTTAGAGGCAGTATAGTAGTTAGGATCCAGCCTCTAGAAAAGATGCCTCGGGTTCAAATCCCGCTCTACCAGTCACAACTGTGCAAGTGTGAACAAACTGTCTATCATCTGTTTCAGTCGCCTCATCTGTAGCATGGGATTAGGAATATGCCCTGCCTCTAGGGTCCTTGTGAAAGTCAAATGAATTAATATGCATACAGTGCTACAAGAGTGCCTGTCATGTATGTAGTAAGTGCTATAACAGTGCTGGCGAAACAAAGAACTTTGCAGTCGCCCCTGGATCACCACAGTCCAGGGTCCTGTCTTCATTGCTTCATTCATCCCAGGATCTTCTTGTCAAGAGGGATAAGTGGATGAGTGGCTCGGACTGGCACTGGCGACACAGTTCCCCTTTCAATTGCTAGGGCAGGACCACCATCCACTTTGTTGTTTCTTCCCATTTTCTGAGCATCATAAAATGTAATATTCATGTGTCAAGGGATCCAGGCTAGTATTTTAACATTTTACAGCCTCTTTGTAAAGCTACCTTTTCAGTTTTCGAGGAGGCAGTTTTATGACTCCCTTTGATAACCACTTAACTATGAAGACCCAAACAAAGAAGAGGAATGGGCAGGGGCTATCAGGAACTCCCAGACAGCTAGAGTCCCACTTCTTGAACATTATTCAAATTAGCTCCAGGACTCATAATTCTATGTTTTCATTTATTGCTGCAATAAAGTAAATGGTTCTTTTATCCAAATGTTATTTCCTGGCTATTAATTCAGTAGCTATTTTGGATTGTAGCACTCCTCTTTGACTTAGGGAAATGGTACCTTATAAATATTTAAAAGTTGAAGACTGACACTTGGAGAAATTGACTTTGATTCGTTTTGTTAATATCCTATGGCTAGCGTCATTACAGGTTTGAAGGTGTGGCCCCATTCTCTACTTATAAAGGATGGGGTGCTTGTGGCTCTATAACAAGGAAATTTGGGGTGCTCTTCTCAAATCTTTTGTGGACTAGATCTCCCTATACACTTCCAGGGGACACACACGACTCTTTCTTCTTCATATATTTCTCCAGAAACTGCTCTTGAACCCAAGAATATAGTTGAAAACTAGCAATACTTCTCAAAATAGCTGAAAATGGTCATAGGTTTGGGACTTTCTCTGCATCTACGAGCGTCAGCAAGGGTTTACGACAGGGCCCAGGATGATCTATACACCGGTATGATTTAACCATGGATCAATCAACCTGTTAGGGGAAAAAAGACAAGGTCAATAAGGATGGGTCTCGGTGAACCAGAGGTCATCCTACATTTTTCAACCTAATGTTCTTATTTCCTTTCCATTAACATTTCATAATGAAAAAATGCCTATATTCTTTAATTTTTGAGATAATTAAGTGAATTTAGTGCCTTTGAAGGACAGAGGATTTATAATGGCATCAGGGAATACATTATAAATAACCCACGAGACGAGGCCCACCTGGGGAGCAGCAGTGCCGTCCCCATCGTCATTTCTGCCTCTTGGCAATGAGCTGTAAGAGGGTTGTCTTCCTTGGCCAGTGCAGAACCAAACTCCTCTCCTTAGACCTCAAAGACCTGCATGTTCTGGGACAGGGCTTCTACCCTCTCGGGAAGTGGTTTTCCAGCTGTATTTAAATTTGAACAAATTATAACAAACATAGAACATTCTAAGTCTGTGGCATTCTCTGTATGCGAAGCCCTGAAATGGGTGATGGAAGTAGACTGTCATTCTGGAGCTTCTCTAAGGGAAAGAAACATGCCATCTGCCTCTGAGATCGTTGCAGCCTAGTGAGTGAGGTCAGGATGACGCAAGTGAACATACCAGGGCACAGAACAAGGGAGGGAGGTCTACACGGTTGCAGCCAGGCTCGTGCGCATAGATACAAAGGGCCTTAGTCCAAAGGCCGGCTTACCTGTGAGCTCTCCGAGCTGACCATTTAAGACACTGTTTAATAAAGATCATTTCGATGATTACTAGATAAAGATGGTAGAGTAAATACACTCATTTTCTTTTTCTTTCTTTCTTTTTTTTTTTGGTGTGTGAGCTTCTTTTATTTATTTTTTTTCCTTTTTTTTTATTAAATTTTCTTTACTTTATTGTGTTGGTTTTGCCATACAATGACATGAAACCACCATGGGTTTACATATGCTCCCCCTCCAGAACCCCCCTCCCTCCTCCCTCCCGATTCCCTCCCCCTGGAACATCTCGGTGCACCAGCCCCGAGCATCAACCCTGGGCTGGCGATTGATTTCACATATGATAATTAACATGTTTCAGTGCCATTCTCCCATATCATCCCACCCTTGCTTTTGTTCAAGCCCAACTAGAATAACAACAAAAGGACATTTTTTAGGGCATGCATTCTCAGATATAGAAATTTGGCAAGGACTTAACAATGATAAACTTTTGAAAGCTAGAAAACAGATGGATAAATATTAAGTAATTCAGCAAACCCAAGAAAGACAAAATAAACTATCAGTGAGAAAAGCTGAAAGGTAAACAGGTTTATACCACAGACACCTCCCCATCAAACAGCTCAGGAATTGGCTAAGTAAGTACCTTTGGAAATAGAGATGAGGGAAGGCTATAAACAAGAAACAGAGAATCTAAGAAGCAGTTTGACCTCCAGATTTTTTATCCCATCGTCCCATCTATAAAGACTAGAGGCTTATCCTCTGAAGAGGGTATAACAGCAGGTCTCTAGGATGGGGTTAAACAAGTACAGAGCTTGGGGGTAGGAATGCAAGCTGAAGACAGGAGGATTAAATGAAGTTATAGACCAATGCTGAGTTTCTTCTCCAATCCCTGTTCTTGTAATACCAGAAGATTCTTCTCTGGGGGAACCTGAGTAGCTAAAAAGCAAAGATCCAAAGGTACAGACATTTGATGGCTTTCCCAAGGAAAGGGGTCAGTCCTGTCCAGAGAAGCCCCTACAAGCTCTGCTAAAAGGAGTTTTTAGGGCTCTGCTTTTAAACAGGGACAGCAAACCAAAGATCACCACACAGCTGGGCAAAATCTCTATTACCTCTGAAGCCTTGACTATGTTAAAATGATTTAAGGAAGGATAAGCTGATTGAGAAAGAAACTAATCTATCTACCATGAGTGGATTAAGAATGTATTTACCATCAAGCCGAATACTTAGAATGGAATATTATTCAGCTTTTAAAAAAAGAAGGAAATACTTTCCTATGGTACATTGTGGACGACCCCTGAAGAAATTTTGCTAAGTGAAGAAAGCGGATCACAAAAGGACAAGTACTGCATGATAACACATCTGAGGTATCTAAAGAAGTCAAACTCATAGAGACAGAAATAAGAATGATTGTTTCTGGGGGAGGGGGTGGGCAGGGGCTGGTGGTGGATGGAAAGTTGTTCATTGAGTACAGTTTCAGTCTTGCAAGATGAAAAAGTTCTAGATATCTGTTGTACAATAATGTAAATACAGTAAATAATACTGTGTACTTTTTAAAATTTGAGAGGATAAATTGATGCCATATATTTTTAAGGGAAGCCCCAGTGGCTTGGTGGTACAGAATCCTCCTGCCAATACAAGAGATACAAGAGACGCAGGTTCTATCCCTGGGTTAGGAAGATCCCTTAGAGAAGGGAATGGCAATCCACTTCAGTATTCCTGCCTGGGAAATTCCATGGACAGAGGAGCCTGGCAGGTTACAGTCCATAGGGTCACAAAGAATCAGACAAGACTTGGGGATTAAACAACAACAATGTATGTTTTGTTTAACCGCAAAAAAAAAAAAAAAAAAAAAAAAGAGAGAGAGGCAAAAACAAAATGAAGACAGTGACATAAACTCTGAAGGGACAAGAAAATGTCAAGTAGAATTATTGACATCCTCAGAGTGGTAAGAGAAGATATTGCATCCATGAAACAAAATTCAGGTGCTATTAAAAAATGATTAAAAAAAACAGACAAAAAGAAAACTCTTAGAAATGAAGGCTGTAGTATTAAAATATTAAGGAGAGGCTATATTTCCTAGAAAGAACAAAAAGAAATAAAATGAAATATAGGACAGGAGGAAAAGGAAAAAATAAAAAACAGTCCAAAGTTCAGATAAAGGGAATTCCAGAAAAATAACAGATGGGAAGAAATCATTAAAGAGTGCATTTTTCCATTTTTTCTAGAATTGCAGTTCATGGTTTTCCAGATTAAAGAACACACAAAGTACCTAGGGTTATAAATGAAAGTAAACTCCCACCTTGGCACATTTTCATGACATTTCAGAACTCTGGAAGCAAAATGACGATCCCACAAAAACAGAAAGGGAGAAGGAATCATTTCCGAAGGTAATGGGTTCATATAGCTTCTGACTTCTCCAAAGTAGATCTAAAACTAAAGGAGAATACCCTCAACATTCTATTAGCATGACTTCCAACCTAGAAACTGATATCTGGACAAATCTGCAACCAAATGTGACAATAATATGAAAACATACCAGACATGCATGCTCTCATAGATCTACATAGCACATACATCTTTTCTTGGGAAGCACATACATCTTTCTTACACATCCTGTTGTAAGATGTGTCTCACCAAAATAAGAAGAGAGCCAGGAAAGAGAAAGATGTGGGGTATAGAAATAAAAAAGAGATGAAGGCACCACTAAAATTGTGGTGAAGAAACATCTAGGATGAAAGCTATATACGAGGCAGAGAAGACGGCAAGTCCCGATTATAGTTCAATAAGTTCCAACAGACATTTCTTCATAAAACTGATGGAATACCCAAAGCATCTGAACACTTTCAGATGAGATTTAGATAATTAGTGGAGTGTTTAGAGGTTGAATTAGTGATCGGGGTGGAGAAAACCAAACTCACATTAAAGAAGACAGTTCTTAACTGTGAGAATACAAAATCCTATCAAGGAAAAGTAACCATAGTAAATTGCATGATTTGGCTGTGAATTTCTTTTACAGTCATTACACTATAAATCCTGAATATTTCTCTAAGCAAAGTTACTGTATTATTGTACTGAGGAGTGAGAAGGGATGGTATGTGAGGTAGCAAAAATTGATACATACAGAATAAGACAGCTTCATCTTCATCTTCAACAGGGAGGAAGCTAATAGATAATGCTTAAAACAAAAAATCATTTAAAAATAAAATCACAAGCACCTTACTTAGCCAAATTAAAAAAAAATGTATCTAGATGATTTGAAACTGGTTAACTTGTCTACGGCCATACCACCCTGAACGCGCCCGATCTCGTCTGAAACTGGTTAACTCTAAGTAAGGGGAAGTTTTGGCACCCAAAGAGCTCTGCTAGTGTGTGTGTCACTAACCTTGCAGATCTAACTTACTCTTAAAACTATGTGCATGTATTACTTTGCTTTTAAATTATTTCCAAAGCAAAAAAAGAAAGAAAAAAGAAAAGATGATAAAGTGCTTAGCATGAGTCCAGGAACTCCAAATAAGGACACCTCCACACAAAGACCATTTCCATCACCACCGTGTTGGAATTTCACAACCTTTACCTTTTTCACTCCAAGGAGTTAGATTCTACAAATATGTTACTATAGTAAAGTGATTCACTGAAAGATAAGCCGACTAATTTTTTTGAGCTACTGCTTTGAAACTGTATTTATGTATTCACTTCTGGCTATCCTGGGTCTTCCTTGCTGTGCGCAGGCTTTCTCTAGTCATGTGCGGGCTTCTCGTGGCAGTGGCTTATCCTGTTGCAGAGAAGGGGCTCTAGGGTGCATATGCCTCAGTAGCTGTGGTTCCCAGACTCTAGAGCACAGGTTCAATAGCTATGGCCCAGGGACTTAGTTGCTCTACAGCATGTGGGATCCTCCTGGATCAGGGAGGCAACCTGTGTCTCCTGCATTGGCACTGAGTCCCAGGGAAGCCCCCAAGCTGATGAATTTTTAATAAAATTAGACAGCAGAATATCAGGCAGATAGTCTGTATGTAGTTGTTCATTGTTCTTCCACGTTGAATAACCAGTGCTTGGATTTTAGCCTAGAGATGTGTGTTTCTGTGGAGGAGAATGGGGCTGGGAAGGAAGGGTTGATTCAGTGGTTCCTGGGATGCTTACAGGGAGTAGAACTGGATTTTATTGCTCAGTCTAAGTGGTCCTAGAGCATAAATTACACCTTGGATAAATTACACCCAGTGAATAGACTAGGACTATGAAAACAGAATGGTCCCTGATAATCTGCAAACATAGAAATGGTTCCCTTACCAAGCGTGGCCCAAAGAATATGGTAAGCCCAGTGAAACCAGAAAAGATAAAAATATCTCCAAAGAATTTTTCTTGCCTTTAACAGATTGACAGCTGCCTAACATGATTGTTTTGAAAACACTGAATCTGTATGACCAGTATTATAACAACATTGTGATGTTTTTATAGAATGATACTAAACTGTATTGCAAATTTATTCCTTCAATGAAACATATGCCCTCATTAACCCTCGAAACATCTCTATCCTATGAAGAAACACATTTTGCACTAGAGATGTATTGTCTAATCCCTTCCATCTTTCTGAATATACAGAACGTGTGTGTAACAAAGAGCAAGTGCTCAGCGACAGGATATAAGGCTGCAAGAAACACGGCAGAGTGCTGTATTCCCCTGTCCTTCTCCCAAATAGCAGCAATTAAAATTCACAGCTGCTGGCTGCCCAGATGTTTCTTGCATTCAGTGCTCTGTAATATGCATCTGAATATACTGTCTGACTGCAGTTTCAGTAAACTAGACAGCTTTGTATTCTAAATTCAGCGGACTACATCCAGTGTGTATATTTTTTCTCCAGATTAGCTTCCCTCTCCTTTTTCCCCTCCCCTCCTCTTTGTTTGCTTGGGGCGTTAGCAGTTCAGAAACAAAAGACATTTCTAGCTCAGAGTTTAGCTGTATCAGAGTGTAAGTGCAGGTCAGGTCTGATTTATGTGGCATGTCTGATAAGCAGGAGAGGAGAGCAGAATGAAGGGCTTGGAAAAGCTGGTGAACTTGGCTTGATTTATATCTTGTGCTTTTGTAGGCAGCCAACATCCCCCTGGTGTCAGAACTTGCCATCGACGACATACACTTTGATGACTTTTCTCTCGACGTTGATGCCATGATCACGGCTGCTCTTCGGATGTTCATGGAGCTGGGGATGGTACAGAAATTTAAGATTGACTATGAGGTAAGATGTTCAGTCATGAGGATCCCAGGAGTGCACCCAAGAACAACGTGATAGCCACTTTGAGCCTTGGATTTCCCAAATATAAATTGGGGGTGATCATACTCTCCCTGGAATGGGTGAATTTAACTTATATCACCATTATATCTACTACTGTGGGCAGGAATCCCTTAGAAGAAATCAAATAGCCATTATAGTCAACAAAAGAGTCTGAAATGCAGTACTTGGATGCCATCTCAAAAATGACAGAATGGTCTCTGTTTCCAAGGCAAACCATTCAATATCACGGTAATCCAAGCCTCTGCCCCAACCAGTAATGCTGAAGAAGCTGAAGTTGAATGGCTCTATGAAGACCTACAAGACCTTTAGAACTAACACCCCAAAAAGATATCCTTTTCATTATAGGGGACTGGAATGCAAAAGTAGGCAGTCAGAAAACACCTGGAGTAACAGACAAATTTGGCTTTGGAGTACAGAATGAAGCAGGGCAAAGGCTAATAGAGTTTTGCCAAGAGAACGCACTGGTCATAGCAAACACCCTCTTCCAATAACACAAGAGAAGACTCTACACATGGACATCACCAGATGGTCAACACCGAAATCAGACTGATTCTATTCTTTGCAGCCAAGATGGAGAAGCTCTATAGAGTCAGCAAAAACAAGACCAGGAGCTGACTATGGCTCGGATTATGAACTCCTTATTGCCAAATTCAGACTTAAATTGAAGAAAGTAGGGAAAACCACTAGACCATTCAGGTATGACCTAAATCAAATCCCTTATGATTATACAGTGGAAGTGAGAAATAGATTTAAGGGACTAGATCAGATAGACAGAGTGCCTGGTGAACTATGGACGGAGGTATTGTACAGGAGACAGGGATTAAGACCATCCCCATGGAAAAGAAATGCTAAAAAGCAAAATGTCTGTCTGAGGAGGCCTTAGAAATAGCTGTGAAAAGAAAAGAAGCAAAAAACAAAGGAGAAAAGGAACAATATACCCATCTGAATGCAGAGTTCCAAAGAATACCAAGAAGAGATAAGCCTTCCTCAGCAATAAATGCAAAGAAATAGAGGAAAACAACAGAAATGGGAAAGACTAGAGATCTCTTCAAGAAAATTAGAGATACCAAGGAAACATTTCATGCAAAGATGAGCTCAATAAAGGGCAGAAATAGTATGGACCAAACAGAAGCAGAAGATACTAAGAAGAGGTGGCAAGAATACACAGAAGAACTATACGAAAAATATCTTAATGACCCAGATAATCACAATATTGTGATCACTCACCTAGAGCCAGACATCCTGGAATGTGAAGTCAAGTGGGCCTTAGAAAGCATCACTACGAACAAAGCTAGTGGAAGTGATGGAATTCCAGTTGAGCTATTTCAAATCCTAAAAGATGATGCTGTGAAAGTGCTGCACTCAATATGCCAACAAATTTGGAAAACTCAGCAATGGCCACAGGACTGGAAAAGGTCAGTTTTGATTCCAATCCCAAAGAAAGGCAATGCCAAAGAATGCTCAAACTACTGCACAATTGCACTCATCTCACACGCTGGTAAAGTAGTGCTCAAAATTCTCCAAGCCAGGCTTCAGCAATATGTGAACTGAGAACTTCCAGATGTTCAAGCTGGTTTTAGAAAAGGCAGAGGAAACTGAGATCAAATTGCCAACATCCGCTGGATCATCAAAAAAGCAAGAGAGTTCCAGAAAAACATCTATTTCTGCTTTATTGACTATGCCAAAGCCTTTGACTGTGTAGATCACAGTAAACTGTGGAAAATTCTTAAAGAGATGTGAATACCAGATCATCTGACCTATCTCTTGAGAAACCTGTATGCAGGTCAGGAAGCAACAGTTAGAACTGGACATGGAACAACAGACTGGTTCCAAATAGGAAACGGAGTACGTCAAGGCTGTATATTGTCACCATGCTTATTTAACTTATATGCAAAGTACATCATGAGAAACACTGGGCTGGAGGAAGCACAAGCTGGAATCAAGATTGCTGGGATAAATATCAATAATCTCAGACATGCAGATGACACCACCCTTATGGCAGAAAGTGAAGAGGAACTAAAAAGCCTCTTGATGAAAGTGAACAAGGAGAGTGAAGAAGTTGGCTTAAAGTTCAACATTCAGAAAACTAAGATCATGGCATCTGGTCCCATCACTTCATGTCAAATAGATGGGGAAACAGTGGGAAGAGTGTCAGACTTTATTTTTCTGGGCTCCAAAATCACTGCAGATGGTGACTGTAGCCATGAAATTAAAAGACACTTACTCCTTGGAAAGAAAGTTATGGCCAACCTAGATAGCATATTGAAAAGCAGAGACATTACTTTGTCAACAAAGATCCATCTAGTCAAGGCTATGGTTTTTCCAGTAGTCATGTATGGATGTGAGAGTTGGACAGTGAAAAAAGCTGAGTGCCAAAGAATCGAGTCTTTTGAACTGCGGTGTTGGAGAAGACTCTTGAGAGTCCCTTGGACTGCAAGGAGATCCAACCAGTCCATGCTAAAGGAGATCAGTCCTGGGTGTTCATTAGAAGGACTGATGTTGAAGCTGAAACTCTAATACTTTGGCCACCTGATGCGAAGAGCTGACTATTGGAAAATACCCTAATGCTGGGAAGGATTGGGGACAGGAGGAGAAGGGGACGACAGAGGATGAGATGGCTGGATGGCATCACTGACTCGATGGACATGGGTTTGGGTGGACTCCGGGAGTTGGTGATGGACAGGGAGGCCTGGCGTGCTGCGGTTCATGGGGTTGCAAAGAGTCGGAAGCGACTGAGCAACTGAACTGAACTGAACTGATAGTTTCCCTGTATACCTGGTGGGATTACTGTGGGAATCGTAGGAAATGTTTGTGGAGGGACCTCAGTGTTAAGGGTTCCTCAGACATAAGGTCTCGTTTAGATCATGGCCCACTGGAGGCGCATGCAGCTGCCTGGTGTAAACTTTCCCTTCCCATTTCAGACACTGTGTAGATGGCTTCTGACAGTCAGGAAGAATTACAGAATGGTTCTGTACCACAACTGGAGACACGCCTTCAACGTGTGCCAGCTGATGTTCGCGATGTTGACTGTAAGTGTGTTCAGTGACGGTGGAAGGTCACCCGTCTCTTGTGAGGACCTACTGGCTCCCCCGCCACATTCCCATTTCTCTCACAAGCTGCCCTGTGATTAACTTTACATTGGAACTCACCTACCCCGGTGATGGGAGTGTACATTTCACAACAACCTCTGAGCTTTAAGGCTGCAAAATCACTGACACCCTGGAGCAGGTGTAGTCTTTAAATGACTGCTTGAGTCTCTTTTTAATGTTTTATCTTGGGAAATTGGGTTTTTTTTATAAACAAAATAAATGCTTGGGTTTTCAAAGCCACCTTTTTTGCAGAGGATATGGAGATGAATGACTAAACAAAGAGATCTGCTGGATAAGACCTCATAGGCTGGTGGAAAGCCAAAGAAGGGATGTGTGAACATTACCCACAGGGACAAGGGAATCCTGAGAGATGCTTATCTGGAGAAAGTCCAGGGAGGCCCTGGGAACGAAGAAGTAGGAGTGTATGTCCTCAGGGTTTAGGGCATACTAGGCTTCAAAGCTCTGCTCCAGGCACTGTAACCTAGTGAAGGTGGCCAGTCTGTTTTATAGAAACAGCTGGGGCAGCTGGCCAGAGGTAAGCCTTGGAGTTTAATCCAAAAGCAAATGTTTGTGGCAAATACTGAAACAGAATCCTCTCTTCATCTCCATTTTCTGGCAAGAAATAACGCTCATTTGGTCTTATTTCTACTCACACTGTCAAGCAATTATCAATTAAAATGGTTTCTGGCTTAAATATATTGGTTTCTTTAGCCTCCAGGTGATGTGTCCATACATGCGTGTCCATATGCGTGTATGTAAGCATCCCTGCCACACAGAAAAAGACAAGACGAGTTTAAGATTCTCATAACGTAAGTCTAAATACCTGACATCTTTGCACCCAGATTAAAATTTAAACCCGAAAGAGGGAACTCCCAATGACAAACATTTTCCTTTGGTCCATGTGAAGGAAGATTTCTGCTCCTTCCTCATGAAGTACTCTGTGCTCTTCTCTGTCTACTAAAATTTTTGCTCATTCTTTAAAATGCATTTATCTAATGCTGGTTTTCCCATGAAGTCTCTCCTTTTCAATAATCATCAGTAATTTCAATAATCATCAGTAATCATCACTAATGACTTATTTCTCTGCACTGTGTCTTGTACAACACACCTTTCTTTCTGCTGTGTATCTAAAGTTAAAGATCTCTCACACTCCTCTAAAGTAAGCAGCTTGGGGCTAGCTAAAGAGGTCATTTCTTGTTCTTGCAATAACCTTCGTCTATTTGCCCAACATCAATCTGTTGAGCATGTCACCAGCACCCTCTACTCAATCCTGTACTTGGTAAGCTTTCCACAAATTTGTATTGGATTGATTTGAACTGACATATGCATATAGCATAAGAAGATGGGACCAAATGTCTTCACTTTTACACTCAAGAACTTGTGTTTTTTTTTTTTTTTTTTGGCGGGGGGAGAAGGGTGTCCACAACTGCTTACGGAGCAAGAAAAATAACCTGGAAAAACTGGACATCTCACTGTAACATACGTCATGAAAGCAGGCAGCCAGTCAAATGAGGAAGGAAGAAGCTTTGAGCTATGACCCTTAAATGTTTACGAACCAATGTTTCATGAAAAAAAGAAACCTCTCATTTTACTTTTCCAAATCAGATCTCATAGACAAGTAATAATTTTTTGTGTTCAGAATTCATGTATATGGCTCACAGAGGACATCCAATAAATAAATTATTAACCTATTATTTTGGAAAACCTATGGATTTATGATGAATCAACAAAATAAATAAGCAGGGACCTTGTTCAATGAAGGACTGAATTGTGTGAAGTGTTAGTCGCTTGTCTTGTCCAACTCTTTGCAACCCCATGGACTGTAGTCCAACAGGCTCCTCTGTCCACGGAGTGGATAGCCATTCCCTTCTCCAAGCAGGAAACTTGTTCAGTGAGGGATTAAAGATGTCATGAACAGAAACAGGTTTTACAATAAGCCTTAAAACAGTCCATCCTAAGGAAATCAGTCCTGAATATTCTTTGGAAGGACTGATGTTGAAGCTGAAACTCCAATACTTTGGCCACCTGATGCAAAGAACTGACTCATTGGAAAAGACCCTGATGCTGGGAAAGATTGAAGGTGGGAGGAGAAGGGGATGACAGAGGATGAGAAGGTTGGATGGCATCACCAGCTCTATAGACCTGCGTTTGAATAAGCTCCAGGAGCTGGTGATGGACAGGGAAGCCTGGCGTGCTGCGGTCCATGGGGTTGCAAAGAGTTGGACACGACTGAGCGACTGAACCAAACTGAACTAAAAGAGTTGGGTTAGAGGAAACTGGTAAGAACTGCGTGGTCAAGTGGACATTTAGGAGAAAAGGGAATTCATACCCAGTTTTCTTTAGCAAATTTTTCCACAATATGGACAATCTTGATCCTTTTCAAGAAACTGAAGAAAGCCAAGCTCTCAGAATGTTACCACAATGGAGATACTCATTCTGCCTGCATATTTCAAGGGTAGAGTTGTTTTTGCAAGTCTGCTCAGCAATCTTGAAGAGTATCACTGTTTGAGAAAGTCTGGGTTTTGTTTTTGTATTAATGCTAGCTCAAAAAGAGAAGAATTTACTCTTAAAATTCTCTTGGCCAGGGGGAGAAGGGGATAGAGTTTGAAAAATAAAAGCATGACTTTGGAAAGAATACCTTGGTGAACGTAGTTTTTTTCTCCTTTGCACTGAATAGAATAGCCACATTTGGAAAATATATTATTTTGTCTTCATTAAATGTTTCTGAATTAAGGGTTACAGTAGGTTGAAAATGTCAACTTTGTCCGTAACACGAGCATTCTCCTCTCCAACTTGACCACAGTCAGACTGGTTAATCAGAATTCTTTTTCACTAAGAAAGTAAATATTGAGAGAACAGAGATTGCTTGATCAGGGACAAAAAAGTGAGCATAATTCACTCGTCAATTCTAACTTCTGAAATACGACCTTGGCAGGCAAAGTAAGCAAAATGATAACTTACTTATTTCCATGAGTGGGCCACTAAGGCTTCAGGCTTCAGGTACTCCTGAAGACTGTTAGGGTCTTTCACTGTTTTGATCTCATCAGTGATTTTATTTCCACTATAGTTATCTTATATTCCACTCCACGTGTTGAATTAGAACTAAAATTTTCTACTAATATGAAAGAAAAGTTGTAATTACCCCCTGGATTCATTCAGCTAGAGTTAACAAAGGTGAGCGAGCACGGCGCATGTGCGCTGAAATTTCCTCTAGATGGCGCTCCAAGGCAAAGTTTCCCAGCCAGTTGCTTGGCAAGAAAGGGGGTGGATGGTGTTGATCTTACCAATATTCCCTGAAAACGCTTCTTTTCTTCTAAGACAAGAAATACTGAGGCACGCACCCCACACTCTTTTCTTAAAAGAAACATCAGCTCGGCCAGTGTGTCTGAAAAGAACCCTCCTATCAGGACAGAGTTGTGTTTAGGGCTGTCTCCTTGCCTGCAGAGCTATTAGCGCAAATGGTACAGCACTCTCCTTGTGTCTTCCTGTGGGTGTGTATTTTTCCAAGCCCATTGTCTCTAGAATGGGAAGATGCATATTTGTGTGTCACTGATGAGCACACCATGACACGAAGTACAACAGAGCAAGCAAATTACATGTAAGAATCAGCTTCCTAACCTTTAACTCTACAATCATTTCAAGCCCAGAAAACAGCTTGATTCAGAATAGTGTTTTGCAGAAGTATTCAAGCTCATGTATAGGTAACAAAAAGGTCTTGTTCCTTTAGAAGTTATAAAGAAAAAGAACAAATTGCATCGTCGAATAGGCAATTTGATGTATAATGGTGGAAATTTAGTTCACTGAGAACCCTGTTAATGACTTATTAATTTATTACAAGCCTCTGGTGTAGAATTCCAAATATTAAAATGAAAGTGTCAGCCTTATTCTTTGCTTCCAAAGAGAAATTTAGGTAGTTAAAAATTACCAAATATTTTTAATTCCTCAGATAAATGCAGTATGGACTGCCACTTACTATTTGCAGTTAAAACAGGGAATAAAAGCCTGCAGATAGATCAAGAATAATTATACAAATTCTCTTTATTTATAGAAGCTTGTAGAATAAATATTCCATCAAGCACATCCATAATGAAAGATAGTAAGCACGTTTCTTATATGTACAGTGTAGACCAGATGAAGGAACCGACTGTGCTTTTGTTTGTATTCTGTAAAATAAAAAGGCTTGTGGTGATGCCAAGGTTGCAGAGACGTTTTAAGGTTTTATAAATGATGTATGAGCTCTGACAGATTTTCCAGGGGGATAAAAAAGGTTTCCTTAAGAGTCAGTATTCTTTACTATCCCATAAATGTACTCATTAGCACTTTGGGCCATGCCCTATATCCTGTAGGGCTCAATAAAGATTCATTGAATGAGTGGATTTAGTTTAGGGTAATATTATTCAGGGAACTATGCTGCTCAGTGTCCAGTTTTTTCAAAAAACTATAAAATGATGAACAACTATCATTGCTAGAAATCTTGTTCTTTCTTCATATCACACTAAGGTTCAGCTAGGGTTCATATAGAATATTATGATCTTGCAGAATTCACTGGATATGAAAAGAGACGAGCACATGATCACATTAAAATTGATGGCGGTGCTGGTGGCTTGGTGCGGGTGGGGAAATGCAGTTAAACACTAATAATAACCAAGTATCGCGGCAAACACACGGACACCTCCTGACATTTACGGGGGCTTCTTAAATCTTAAATGTGGAGGTAGCGCGTTTAAGTCCGTATTTGGATTGTCAACAAGGTTATTTTCAGAGATAAGCCAAGTCGTTTTATGGATAATTCAAACTAGAGAGCAGAAGGGATGTTTAGGAAGAAAAATCCATCCTGTTCACTAGCTTGAGGATAACGTGCTGTCCTCTGTCTGCCGTTTTCAGGGAAGTCCTTGATTTTTGAGGTAGACGATTTCTTCTGCAAGGAGATCTTAGGCACGCAATTAGAATTCCTTTTCCTCTTAACTCAAAGAAGGACAGAACTAGTTGAATTTTCAAATAAAATATTTTTGCTCTATAACCAGACTCCTAATCTCAACAGAAATCTAATCTCTTTGTAGATTGTAATGTTGTAAGGTACAAAGAGATCTATGGTTTTATTCTGTAACCGACAACAACAAAGTAACAAACAATAATTGCATTTGTAACCATCAAACATCATTTTTACATTATATTTCCTTATCAATATAAGTAATAACTAGTTATATTTACTTGAAAATAAATGGCAACATTATCCTAATAATACAATAAAATCTGCATATTAGAAAAAACAATTCTTTGTCATGTAAGTATACCTTGATTTCTGGTGTAATTTCAAAAAAAGCACATTTTTAATTTAGGAAAGGAGTGATTCTTTTATGTTTTTGCAGAATATGAGCACTGGGTGCTATAAATTAACTAGGGAGCTGATCAATTTGAATACTGTGTCTAAATTACATTTAAGACTCCTGGCTTTTAATCATTTAAGAAGGTTTCTAATTTTATTCTCTCTGGCCACCTCTCAGAGCTCCAGTGAGGCACTCCATGCTTCTGGCTGACACTCCCTTTATCCACATTTATTTTACAAAAGGAAAAAGGCAAAGCAGCACATAATTAAGAAACTGGTGTGCTAATAATCAAACATACAATTGGGCAGAAGGATAATCCAATCCACTTCCTCACACAGGAGAGTAACCTCCATAACTCACTTTAAGCGCTGCCATTCATGAGTTATGGGTCATTCCCTTTCTAGTGAAAATAAATTCTCCCGCACCATCAGCCAGAGCTGAGTATTTTTCTTAGGACATGTAAATTGTAAAAGTGTATGAACATAATCATGCTGGCATTTGAGGGGAGTGCAAGCTCTTACCCGTGGACACAGGCTTGTAAGGAAATGTGTGTGGTTTCAGGGCTGCAGTTGCCTGGTTACAATATAGGATTTTTTATTAAAGTGAATTTATTCCTGAGATTTTTACGATGTTGGTAAACTGCTTAATCTGTCGCTCTGTATTTTATGACTCCAGCCAAATCCTGCAGGTCAGGGAGACCCAGCAGCAGAGCCGTGATCATCTATCACAGCCTCTATTTTCCACAGCTGATGACTCAGTAGTGGCAGCTTCTTGAGGCTGAATGAAACCTGGCACCTAAGGGTGTCAAGCTGGGGACTTTATAAAGTTATAATTTTTTCACTAGTCTCATGTTCAAGTTTAGCTCAGTGATGACTAGTGAAAATTTGGGTAAGTTCTGAAGAGGTCTCATATTCTCAAAATTCATCCACCTGGCTTCTTTGTGCCGTGTAAAGAGGACTGTCTCTCTGCACAATTAATGTTCACCAGGTGATCGCCTTCATTTTCTGTGCTCACACACCGCATGTTCTATTCAATTCACTAGTAGTTTATCATAAAATGTAAACTATATTTCTAAACACGAGAAAGCAGTCTGTCTTTATCCTTAAAAAGTAATAAAGCATATTCTTAGTATTGAAAGCAAAAAATGTTTAACATCTAATATGTTTTTCCTTTTGTCTTTTTTTGAATTACGGTATGCTTGTTATATACATATATGTGGCTTTGCTTTTGTAGTACCTAAATTAAAGTAAAAATTCAACTTTTAAAGGCTTATTAGATATTAACTCCTTTTGTTACCATTTTTCTTTTTACCATTTGTATTTGCTTTCACACATTTTATCAAAATATGAGAGTAGAGATACATTGACCGATTTTTATTTGACCACATCATGACTTCCTGAGAATGAAATGAAGAGTATTGACAGATGCCAGAGGTTTGCTTTGAAGCAGTCTAGCAAACAAACAAAGCAGAACATGTGAAGGGATAAATGAATCAAGGCAGCAGAACATGGCTTCCTGCTAAAGTTAGGCAGCGAGTACTTGGGTATTCAATACAGTATTCTATTTTTCATGTTTTTAACTTTACAAAATAGATAATTTTTTTAATTAGGATGACAAGTAGGTTAAAATTAAGTCAAGGAGGTAGTTAAAACTAACTAAAATTATTAAAGTCAATTCATTTTTTAAATTCATGTAACAAACATTTACTCAAACATATATAATAGGCATGTACCAGTTTTGAGAGGCTTCCCTGATAGCTCAGTTGGTAAAGAATCTGCCTGCAATGCAGGAGACCTCGGTTTGATTCTTGGTTTGGGAAGATCCCTGGAGAAGGGATAGGCTACCCATTCTGGTATTCTTGGGCTTCCCTTGTGGCTCAGCTGGTAAAGAATCCACCTGCAATACGGGAGACCTGGCTTCCTTCCATGGATTGGGAAGATCCCCTGGAGAAGGGAAAGGATACTCACTCCAGTATTCTGGCCTGGAGAATTCCATGGACAGTATAGTCTGTGGGATGCCTGGCCATTTTGAGTCTTACACGAGTAAGCACTTGTGATATTATTTGAGATTCAGAGAGAAGTTGTGTCCAAAACATGACTTAGATTTTGCAATTTGATAATAAATGCCTTCAAGAAGCTTCTGGTTGTAAAAGTATATAAGTGTAGACTGTAAGGCCTTCCCAACTCTGAACTTTAAGCAAAGGATCATTGCAGACTTAAATCAGTGTTTAATTAAGGCCAAATCAATATTTGACTACATTCATCTTGAAAATGAAGAGAAGCAAATTTGACCAAAACTGTCCCATGCCTTGTACACCTGAAACTAACCACAACATTGTAAATAAACTATACTCCAATAAAAAACAAACAAAGAAAAAAACCCAGGTTATCCTACTCCCATGGGAACTAGACAAACTACAACTGGTTTGTATTGTATCACATGCTTTGGTAAAGGGGCCGTGTAAACATGGTGTTGGTTGGTGGTCCCCTAACAGCTGGAAAGGTTCTGGTTTCTAGACCACAAAATAGGACTGAAGTGCCATTTCTTCAGCCTTGCAGATCCAAATATTGGCAGACAAACATTACTGTAAACACCAATCTAGATCTAGATTTAGATGCAACCTAGATCTAAATCTAGATGCAACAGTTTATCTAGCAGGGTTTCTTTTTTAACAATTCTATTTATTTACTTTTTAGCTGTGCTGGGTCTTCATTGCCATGTGGGCGTTTCTCTAGTTGCGGTGATCGGGACCTACTCTCTAGCTGTGGTGCAGACTTCTCATTGCAGTGGCTTTTCTTATACAGCAGAACATGGGCTCTAGGGCACGCAGGCTTCAGTAGTCGCAGCTCCTAGGCTCCAGAGTACAGGCTCAATAATTGTGGTGCATGGGCTTAGTTGTTTTGCAGCATGTGGGATAGTCCAGGGATTGAACCCAAGTCTCCTGGATTGGCAGGTGAATTCTTTACCACTGAGCCACCAGGGAAGCCCTCAAGTAAGGATTTTTTTCCCCACAATGGAAGATTGCTTTGTGAATACCTGTTATTCTCCCTCTGAGCTTTCATCACCCACTGTCTTTTGTTGGCAAAGAGAGGATCTTTTTTAAAATGAAAATAGGATATGGCATCAAGTATAAATTTATTCATAAGCACTCTTGGTAAGCAAGTGAAATCTACTTCCATCTTAAAGCTTGAGAAAGTCCTCTGCTTAAAACCATTACTTTGGAGCAAATTGAATAGGCTGGTATCCATCAACCTACCCCCAGGATCTACATGTTATGCATGCAAGTTCGACTCCTTGCAACCACATGGACGGTAGCCCACCAGACCCCTCTGTCCACGGAATTCTCCAGGCAAGAACACTGGAATGGGTTGCCATTTCCTCATCTAGGGGATCTTCGCAACACAGGAACCAAACCCACATCTCTTGTATTGGCAGGCAGGTTAAGCTCGTACATTGGAAGGTGGCCATTCCATCTTGAAGTGAAAAATAGAGTCCCAGAAAGAAGCATGCTGGCTTGGCTGCAAATGCCCGTGAAGCCCAAACATGTGCCTTAGCAATTCTTTTACTATCTGATCCACTCAACTGGGATGTGAGCTGAATTCGGAGGGTGATTGAGGCACCATTCTCATAGACTCTTCCGTCCTTGGTTGGGAGATCTAACTTTCACGGACAGACACCGCTTGTGACGGCTGGCCTAGCACAGCTGGGCCAGCCATCGGCATTGCAGTCTGGGGTGTTCTTTGGAAGACCTGAGCACTCTGTATGTGGCACTCATGATGAAACCCTCAATGAAACGAGCAGTCTTTGGCTACAGTAAATGTGATTTTAATAATGTACCAAACAAAGGCTGCAGACAGGGCCCCTGCAACACTGCGTACCAGAAATTAAGAAATACCAGAAATTAAATGCTGCCTTTCAGCCTCAAGCTCACATCACTCCTAGGGTACGAAGTCATGCTTAGATCAGTTGAGACATAGTGACACAGTTAGGGATACAGCATGCAGAGTCTTCTAGAGGAGGCACTTCCTTATTAAACCACGTTCTTCAAAACGCCTCGGAATGGTCTGAGTGGCCCTCTTTGCTCTTCTTATTCAGAAGAAAGAAAGATGAAGAGGAGAAGAAAGATTCTACAAAAGCCCATCACGTTCTCTCTCAGCCTCAGCCAGTCAGCTGATGGCTCCATGGCAATGCCTGTCGCCAGCATCCACGGAGGAGCAGTTGAGCCGAGGACCTTCTGGGACTATTAGGAATTCCCAGGACACCACTGGATTCCCTCCCTCTTAGTCTACCACCTGCCAGATCTCAGAATCAGTGGGATGAACTTGGGAAATTTCTCATCATTCAGTACCTCCCACAGCTGGGTTCAAGAAGAAACGTGAAGGCAGCATTTCTGGCATCACCTTCTCAGATTCCTGCACTGTGGCTGCATACGGCACACCATCTCCAGAAACAATAAAGCAGCAGTGGCTAGCCACGCTCATTGCTTTCTTCCACAGATTGCCACCGGTATTGTGATATCAATAGTTTCTCACTAGAAAAGGGGCGTTGTTCTGGTGGGCACAAGGCACGACCAGACTATACACACGATAAGGGCCAGACATGCCTGTCTTCAAGGCTCTGCTCTAGCCTGCAAAGGAGTACATGTTGAATCAACATTGGCTCAATGAA
The DNA here is from genome assembly GCA_007570785.1 of Antilocapra americana. Lineage (NCBI taxonomy): Eukaryota > Metazoa > Chordata > Mammalia > Artiodactyla > Antilocapridae > Antilocapra > Antilocapra americana. Next base: position 52,694,160 of record ML660200.1, on the reverse strand, counting down.
TGAATGAATGGACACTTCTTAGGATGTCACTATTTTATTCCAAGTTAGGACAGGTTGATGAGACATGGGCTTATTTCTAAAACAAAAAAGGATCTACACACACAAATTCTGGAGTAGGTAGCCTATCCCTTCTCCAGTGGATCTTCCCGACCCAGGAATAGAACCAGGGTCTCCTACATTGCAGGCAGATTCTTTACCAACTGAGCTATCAGGGAAGCCCTACACATACATGAGGTATATATACTCTAATGAATAAACATTCTTTCAGGAAATTTGCAGCACAAAGGAAAAAAGCTAAATTCACCTATGATCCCACTACTGGTAACATTTTGAGGTATATCCTGACAGTCTTTTTCTATGAATGTATTAAGACATTTTGTAAAGCCGGGTTGCTGTACACAAACCATTGTATCTTTCTTTTCTTTCTAAACCTCATTTTAAATCACTATATATTATTAGCCACATCTTGATGCACCAGAGCTGTGTTTGGCTCAAGATGTCCAGTGGCTCTGCAGTATTAACCTCTTACAATTCAGAAATAAACATCCGTTGTTGAAAGTTCCCTGGTGACCTAGGGATTAGGATTCTGGGCTTTCACTGCCTTTGGCTCAGGTTCATTCCCTGACTGGGGACCTGAGCTCCCCCAAGCTGCATGGTGTGGCCAGAAACAAACCTGAATAAATAAACCCACTAAAAACTGAATAACTTTCGTGGTGGACTAAAGCACACTCCAAGTGATTCCTTAATATCCTGCCATCAGTCTATCATTACAAGTCTTCAAAAGCTGTACAACTGCACAGACACTCTCACCTTAGAGGGTGGGTGGCACAGTGTGTGAGGACACAGACCCGAGTAGGTTGCCTAGAGTCTAATCCTGTCTCCGTTTCATTCCATTGGTGTAGTCTGGCGCTTCAATATCTTCATCTGTAAAATGGAAGAGATCAGAATGATTTCTCCTTCAGAGAATTCTTGTAAAGATTAGACTTATAAGGATTAGATGGGTTAAGGTATTTCAAGGTTTAGAACAGTGCCTGCTGCTGCTGCTGCTGCTAAGTCGCATCAGTCGTGTCCGACTCTGTGCGACCCCACAGACGACAGCCCACCAGGCTCCCCCGTCCCTGGGATTCTCCAGGCAAGAACACGGGAGTGGGGTGCCATTTCCTTCTCCAGTGCATGAAAGTGAAAAGTGAAAGTGAAGTCGCTCAGTCGTGTCTGACTCTGTGCGACCCCATGGACTGCAGCCCACCAGGCTCCCCCGTCCATGCCTGGCACATACTAAATGCTATAGAAGTAATGTCTGTTGTCAGTATTATCCCAAGCCTCTTTTCTCAGATAGATCAATTACTTAACACACACTAGGGTTGGTTGCTCAGTTGTGTCTGACTCTGCGACCCCATGGACTGTGGCCCACCAGGCTCCTCTGTCCATGGAATTCTTCAGGCAAGAATACTGGAGTGGGTTGTCATTCCCTTCTCCAGGGGTCTTCCTGACCCAAGGATCAAACCTGGGTCTCCTGCATTGCAGGCAGATTCTTTACCACTGAGCCACCCACGAAGCCCCGCAGAGTCGAAAAGCAACTGTCAATTTTTCTCTGGCCATTGTGTTCCCCTGTTCCTCTGACAACCATACAGGATCAGCTTTGACATGGTGGTGTATCCTCACTGGCTTAAATTTTATGTTGACTGAATGGTAGGAAATCACTGGCTAGTTTAAGAAACACTTCAACTGAGTCTTACTGTTTGGGTCCTTTGGAGTCCCAGTGATTAAATACTCTAGTGGCCGGGGGCAGGGTTATCCCAGCATACGTTTAACCCGACAGAGGGCTGTTACAGGAGACCTGCTCAGAGGGTAGTGACAGGCTTTTCTGGAGAGGGTGACATGGAAGCCAGCTCTGTATGCCTTGGTTATATTTTTATTTAGATATATGATATTCCCTGCTTTACATTTCTGATATGGGCCATGAGGGAATACAGGTGAGAGGATAGAGTAAAATAATGGTCAGTAAAACCCATTATTGGATAATGGGTAGTTAATGGATCAGCAGCAGCAAACATATCATTTTATTGGAAAGTAAAAATAGAATTAAGCATAGGAGAAATACATTGAAATATACTTCCTGCTGCCACTCTGTTCTCTTTTGAAAGTACATTGTCTTCAGCAGGCAGTTGATTTTTGTCCCCAATGAGTGTCAGGTGTAGGTCAGAATGGATAGGACTAGAAAGAAGATGGATGTGGGTGGGGGAGGGGCAAATGGACACTTAGTGGTGGGTGGACACACCTCAGGCCTGACGATCCTCAGAAACCATTTACCGGGCAGCTTTAAATTACAGTCAAGAGATAGGTGCTGCTTCAGGAACTCAGGTATCACAGCCAAGAGAGGTAAATATGCTTCGTGTGACTGTGCTGTACTTCAGGGATTCTTTATTGGGAGGACCTAGAGGTGGGCTCCATGGCCTTTGCACACCATGAAGTTATGGAATAATTTCTGGGAAGAAGGCCCATGGTTTTTATTAAATTCTCAAAAATATCCATGATACAAATAGTTTAAGAGGTAGATGCTGGATTTCCAAGAATGAGGCAGGGTAGTCGGCTGTGTAAGACCTTCAAGTCTAGTCCATCACAGTATACAATGGGTGATAACTGATGGCTTAAAAATGATTCCGGATTTTGAACTTGAGTCTATTACATGGCATTCGATTTTATCTTCTAATTAAATTTCTAGTTGAATTATCTTGTGTTGACAGTATCCCATCCCTATTCTTACTGTTCCAATTCATCAGTTCATTTTCACAGGCAACAATCTCTCTAAATTTCAGTGCATCTTCACTGTGTTTACAGCACTGATTTCCAGAACACAGTGTATAATTATTTCATGCTTGATAGACTTTCAGGATTTGCTTAGTATTCAGTCCATTTCAGTTCAGTCGCTCAGTCGTATCCAACTCTTTGCGAGCCCATGGACTGCAGCACGCCAGGCCTCCCTGTCCCTTACCGTCTCCCGGCATTTGCACAAGTTCATGTTCATTACATAGGTGATGCCATCCAGCCATCTCATCCTCTGACATCCTCTTCTCCTGCCCTCAATCTTGCTCAGCATCAGGGACTTTTCCAATGAGTTGTCTGTTTACATTAGATGACCAAAATACTGGAGCTTCAGCTTCAGCATCTGTCCTTCCAGTGAATACTCAGGGTTGATCTCCCTTAAGATTGACTAGTTTAATCTTCTTGCTGTCCAAGGTACTTTCAGGAGTCTTCTCCAGCACCACAGTTCAAAGGCATCAATTCTTTGGCATTCTGCCTTCTTTACAGTCCAGCTCTCACAACTGTATGTGACCACTGGGAAGACTATAGTCTTGACTACATGGGTCTTTGTTGGCAGAGAAATATCTCTGCTTTTCGTTGTTTATACAAAAGTAGGAAGTCAAGATATACCTGGAGTAACAGGCAACTTTGGCCTTGGAGAACAAAATGAAGCAGGGCAAAGGTTAACTGAATTCTGCCAAAAGAATGCACTAGTCACAGCAAATATCCTTTTGCAATAACACAAGAGACGACTTTACCCATGGACATCACCAAATGGTCAATACCAAAATCATATCAATTACATTCTTTGTAGCCATAGATGGAGAAGTGTGTTAAATGGTTATGGTTCCCTTAGGACAGTGTCTGGCACACAGGAAGGACTATAGTCACAAGGGAAACCCCTGAATAACCAAGGGCTAATGACATGCACCTACTATATAGTAATATGGAGGAAAATAGACAAAAAAAGAAAATGGAAAGTGCTTGCCTTTGGGAATCAGGAAATGGGAAGGATGAGGGACTGTTGGTTTTGGTTCTAAGTTTCTAAGTACAATTGAATTTTTAAAAACTATTGCAAGTAATGCCTTCAATAAAATAAAATTAACTTAAAACCAACAGCCAGCTCTGAATTTTAAAATGAAGGACACACACAGCTTAGATATGGACTACTTTATCCTGCCCAGATAGTTTATAAACATTCCTATTTGCTACGCAGATGAAATTACCTGTATTTCTAATGTAGAAATCTTTTAAAATAAAATTGTCAACACAGAAACTTTATTATTCACTTATTTCTGCAATAAACATAACTAACTAAAAAACAAAGTGTTCATTGCTGAAAGAGAACTGTCTTACAGGTATTAGCTAGTGATCCTAGATGTGGAGAAAAAATGCACATGAAAAGAGAAGCAGTTTTAACTCTACCTTTCCCCTTCTCCTGCCCTCTGATAAAGATTTTGATAAGTACTGAAAAGGGAGGCTTACAAGTTAAAGGAGGGGAGGCAGAAAGTTCTTAGATCAAGCAAATGCATAGCCCTGCATTTCTGTAAGTTCACTTTCTCTTCTAAACTAATGAAAGGCCAGCAGGAATCAGAGAAGCACGGCTGCGCTCTTGGTTATGTAATTACATCACCCTGCTCCCCAAAGATATCACACCACACCTATGCATTTCACAAGCAAGCTATCCGAGGATCATAAGGAAAGGGTTTCATGTAATGGATCCTCCCCCTGATCCGATGTCTGGATCGCCTAATCCTCTGCCGAATTCTAGCTTTCAAAACAGGCACTGCTTATCTGAAATTTCACCTGTCTTCCAAGCTAATGTGAATTAAGGTATTTATAAGATAACTTCTAGAATATTATCATGTAACAATTTGAGTACTTCTAAGTTGCTTTTTCTAATAGACACACACACACACACATATTTTTTAAGGCATTTTCTCTTGCCTGCTTTCATTTCATCTGGTGACTACATCCCTCAGTTCTAAACTCACAGCCCCCTCTCTCTCCCTACCCCTAGATGCTCATCATTTTGAAATGTCGAATCACAAAACACATTTTGCTCCAGGCCTTCGCCAGACTGTCACTGTATCTAGACAGCACAGCTTCTTCTCTAAAAAGGGAACAAAATAGTCTGAACTCTGTCCTGGTGTGCCAGCCAGTGTGGGCCACCGTGCTGGCTAATTCATCACCACAGGGACCCTGGGCTGTGCAACCGACCACCCAACTCACTAGTCGAAAGGGTGGCAGTTAATCATCCCCTTAAATGACGTGAGTGTGACAACAGAGCTGATGGCTGCTCAGCAGACGAGCCTCAGCCTTCCCCCCTGCCCCGAGCAGTGACTGTAACCATTTGCCCGTCTCCCCAGACCGCCGGGTTTCAAGAGATCCTGACCGAGGTGGAGATTTTAGCGGTGACTGTGGGATGCCTGTGTCATGACCTCGACCACAGGGGAACCAACAATGCCTTCCAAGCTAAGTAAGTGTTCTAATTGTTGTTATTTTAATGCATTTGCCTTTCTGTTCAGAGCCAAAGGTGACGCCCGCGCTAAAGAGTAAAGCATCAATTTCTGGCGTCTGAGGCCAAGGCCACGCAGGCCCGGGCGCGGGTGTCATGGGGCTCATCTATCTTTATAATTCCTTATTCCTCTTTTAATTGCAAATTTGCCCTTCATGTCATGCTTGTTGATTTGGTCCGTCTCTGTTGACCTCAGTCGGATAACAAAGCTCAGATTTTTAAAGGGCCTTTTTTTTCCCTCCCAGAATGTTTGCCTTCATGGGATCATAGGTTTCTTGGATTTGCTACCCTGGAAGTCTGGTTTTGAAACTATTAAAATAAAAGTGGAAATTTGATGAAACAAAAGAGCTCCTCCTTCCCCAGTAGAATTTCTTCCAGGTTCTTTTGATGTTGGGTATTCTATTAACTGCAGTGAAATGGAGTGACATTGGAGGAGGAAGAGGGTCTCTGCCTCCGCCAAGCCTCATCCCACAGAAAGGTGGGAAACAAGCAAAGCCACTCCACCGATACAGGGCATGTGGAGGTACGCACTGTGCGTGGACAGAGCGGTCTGTCCCTGAGCAAGTAGGACAGGTCCAGGAGGCCATTGCTTGGTGGCTCACACTGGAGCCAAGGCCACAGAACTTACGGATGCTGGAAATAAGACCAAAACCCAGGTCTCCTGCATCTCGTATTCAGATTCCAGTTTAACGTGCTTTTTACTACCTGTCTGCAAACAACATGATATGGGACTTCAGAGGCTCAAGAGAAAGATGTTTGGGGATGGAGAGACTAAGGAATCTTCAATGAAGAGGTAAGATTAGTTTTCAGGTGACCAGTTTCCAAGCCCCCGGAGCAGGTCTTCCTCTGTGATCTGAAACCCCAGTGGCCCACGGTGTGTCAACAGGTACCTTTCGGCTTGCCACTTGTTTGTCTCCCTGTAACACCTGCATACTGAGGCCTTGGAGCCCTTGGCCCTTTTCTTTGCTCCTGATCTAGCAGATGAGTATCAACTCTGTGCCCTCTGTGCATCCTGAATGCAGAAGCCCATCACTTCAATCTGCTCTTTTCCGTGTCCTGTAATTTCCAGACCCTCTTACCTTTCTGTGACAGCCACTCTGCAAAAACTCAGCCCTGGCTCAGTCTGACAATTCAGCTTCTTGCTCTTCTGTCCAGACTTTTAAAGGCTTTGGGAGAAAGAGTCACAGCTGTGAGCCTGAGGCATACCCAATAGATATTCCCCACTCAGCTAGGGGCTCAGCACTCCCCACCAGTCTCTTTGGGTCCCTAGCCAGCTCAGTCCCCCATTCTGATCAGCAGTTATAGATACCAAACGTTCCTCCTCCTAAACCACCTCCTGTTCTACCACCTCCCCCCATGCCACTCAGCAGATCACCTTGTCTCCCCCTCCACTGCGAAAATTGAAGCCATCAATCGAGAACTCCCTCAATTTCCTCCCCTGCCATGAACGAACTTATCTGTCTGGCCCCATCCTTTCCTCCTTCCCTCCTATCTCTGTGAAAAAGCTGTCCCTCCTCATATCTGAGGCTAATCCTTCCACCTCAGCGGTGGATCCCTTCCTTCCTCCCTCCTCCAGGACCTTGCTCCATCCATCTTCCTCTCTCTGCCCCGTACCTTCCATCCTATCAACATGAACAGTTCTCCCCGTCTTGACAAACCCACTTCTGTCCCTGTTTCTCTCTCGAGCTTCTGCTCCATTTCTCCTCTTACCTTGCCAGCCAGTCTTCTTGAAAAGTTGTCTGTTCCTGTCTTCACTTCCCTCCCACACACCTTCCAGGTCTGCCCACCAGGGGAGCAGCCCTCAGTAATGCCACCAATGACCCTTTTTCCCAAAGCCATAGCATACTCTTCTGGTCCTTCTTTCTTGATCCTTCTTGCCATGACACAGTTTGTGATGCTCTCCTCCAAAGTTCTCTTTTTCTTCCCTTGTCTAGGAGAGAGACACCTTCATCCACCTTTCTAGCCTTTCTTCTCAGCTTGCTCCTCCTGCCCCAGCATTCACTGCAAATATTCTCTTCTCTTCTTCTGCTCTGCTTTGCCTTTCATGCTGGACCACCTGCTGATCGGCCCCAAACCCATACCTACGGACCATAATTAATCTCTAAACACTTCTTCCAGCTGCGTGAGGAGCTCCTCCTATCTGAAGTCCCATCATCACCACAGCCCCAGTCTACCTCTCTACACTCACCCCTTTCCCTCTTCTCCATCCCAATGAATGGCACCACCAGAAGTCCACAAGTCACTCAGATTCCCTCAGAGTTGACATCTCTGCATTCTTATAGTAACCACTGCTTCTCTGCACCCCTCCAGGATTCCTACAACCAACAGCCCAACTCTCCTCCCCCAGTCTTCCCCACCATGGCGCTCCAGAATATCCTTTTTAATTCACAAGTCTCATCAGATTGCTCCCCTACTTAAAAGATATTCAGTGGTCTCTTGTGACTCTCAGGATAATGTTCAAATTCCTTAGTTTAACTCATAATGCCCTTTTCAATCAGGCTCCTGCCCATTTCTATGGCACAGCATTCATGCCTACCACCCCGCCCCCACCTGTGCATCCAGGTTCAGACACAAGGGGCAACTTAAAGTGCTCGATTGGTCCAGCTAGTTCCCTTTTCTCTGCTCCAGGTCTGCTGTTTCCCCAGCCCAGAATGCCCTTCCTCTTCTTTCCCCCAGACTCCTCTGAAAGCTCCATCCCCACCCCCTAGATTCTATCCCTGGTGACCTTCCCTGAATCAATCTTCTGTGCCCACTTCATGCCCTGGCTATACTTTTTTAAAATTGCACATTTCACACCACATTTGTTGCTGATTAACAGGTGTGTCTCCCCTTCTTCTTCAGCACCTATGATGTGTACAAGTACCAAGAGCGTGATAAATCCACAAGGAATGTTTGCTGAGTGAATGAATGATAAATGCATGAATGGATGAGGTTTTAACTATTTTAATGTTGCTTTTCAGTAAAGTTTCCTGATTTCTTAAACAAGTGCAATCTTTTACGGATTATCATAAAACACAGTTTTCACATACATTGGTTTGATGTTGTACTAATGACAATAGCGTCCCAGGGGCCTGGTGAAGTGTAAACCATATACACTTTGATTATAGGGTCTGACAGTTCCTTATGTTTGAGTTCCTGGCCTGCATTTTGTTATTATGAGTATTTTAGGATACCTCTCTCTCAGGCCGTGATGATCTCAGGCATCATCAGCACTGTGTCTTTCTGGAGCACCCTACCATTCTGCCACTTACACATAAAGAATTGTGTCTGTAAAGCAGTAGTGAGCACCTTAAAGGTTCTTTTAAAAAGAGTCACATGTGCAGGGTATGTACTCAGATAACAACAGTCTCCACCCTGGAGAGGGCCTGCGTATCACACCAGGAGAGCCAGGCCTTCTTGCTAGTTGACCTCTCAGCTTGTTGAACCAAGACTACCCACTGAATCCAAACCCAGCTAATCATATCTTATCTCCCAGGAATCTGGTCCTGGATTACCATGATAGCGACTCAGTTAGCTGTTGAGGTCCAAGCTGCAGGTCCATGTAGACCTGGACACTGAGGCTGCATTTGGGGAAACCTGTGATGATCAAATCCCCAGTGGATAAGAGAAGCAAGAGACCAAATTTGCAGAGAAAAGAAAGTCAGTATTCAGAGAGGAGCAGAGAAGATACTGTACAATTCTAGAGGAAGACAGAGATCCCTGGTTTTCCATGTCTGCTCCTACTTCCAGGAAATCCAGCCATGCTTGTGACAATGAGGCTTGCTCAGAGGTCCTGGTTGCATTTAATCAACATTTTTTTTAAGTGAAAGTGGCTCTAATTCATTTACATTCTTTGCTGTGAGTAGTCCCTGAGACAATGAGAAGAACTACAGTTATTTGTTGTTTACCATCTCAAGTGCTCAACTAATATCCCTGTAGCTAGATATTTTTGTCTCCATCTTACAGAGGGAACTGGGCCTCAGGAAAGTAAGTGACTCACCCAAATTCACCTATCCAGAGGTGGCAGAGTAGTGTTTGGACCTGGGCTATCCAACTCCAAGGGCAGTTTTTTAACCACTTTATCCCATCGTCTTTCAAGACTTTGTGGTATTTATTTTAGGCTTTTGAACTTCCAATTTATTGGCTGGCTTGTAATATATGTGAGCTCTGGAAAACTAAGATGCATTTTGACATCCAGAAAATCAAGACGTGGAGCTGTAAAAATTGTAGAACTCAACTGGATCTCGGTAGTCATATTCCTTGATTTTCAAAATTTTTTTCATATGCCTTAATTTTTAAAAATTGGAAACTGAGGTCCCCAAATCTCAAGTGATTTGGGTAACACTGAACACTTTCCACACATATGAGATAGTGATGGTATCTCTGATACTAGAATTCAAAAATAATTTTTTGTATCCTCACACCACATGATCAAATCTATGCGTTCCAAGATGGTCTGAGCTGTTTCCTCACAATGATCGTCCTTTTACACAGTTTACCAGCCCATGGGATGTCCATCAGCCCTGCCCCTCCCTTAAGAGTCTCATCTGAGCTTAGAATACCAGATGCCACCACCACTCCACCTCAGTTAAAGTTTTCCTCAATAAATGCTGAAAAGAGACCCTTTTACATCATGGTGAAGGAACTACCATTTTACTGATTAGGATAAGATTTACTCAGCAAGTTTGCCATTGTTTAGGGAAATCCCTCTGAAGAAACCTATATCCTCATTTCCTTACTTATTCCCCATCATTTGAGTGCTTTCTACATGAGAGGTACTGTGCAAGGCATTGTGAGGGAAATAAAGATATGTAGCAAATAGTCACTTCCCTTAAAGTATTCATTTACCATCTAATTCCAACCTTTTAAGTGATTTGGAAATGGGATTTAAATGCACAAATTATTATGTGACAAAGCATATGCTACCTTTTTTTTTTTCGTATATAAGGCTATAAAGAAACAGGAGACATTTAGCAAGGGACAAATTACTATATAAAATGCAAAATGCCTCTACAATAAAAAGTTGTGATTTTAGTCACAGCAGAGTGTGATTTATTCTCTTAGCCTTTCTGATAAGTGAACCTTCGCATTTTCATATTTTATTCTTAATTTTAAAGTATTGGAGTGTGTGCCGTGCATGATCAATAGGTAGAGAGGGCAGCGATCCCATGGTGCTTTGAAACTGCTCTGTTAACACCTCTCTCCTATTTTCTCCAGGGACAGTGTTTCCCACTCACTGCCCTCCCTATTACAGCTGCCCCTGATGATTAAATATCAGCACCAAGCAGCTTTGTAGTATATTCTCCTAGGAGACTTCCTCTATTCATTTCTAGCATAATCTCTTATACTCATTTCTTGGGAATGAAAACCCATCTTGTCGCTTTCGGCCAGGTCCCAGAAGTGAAATACGGGGGCACATTAATCTGCCGTGACAGCCTAATCCCATTCCTTCCCACCTCCCAACAATTCTCAATTTCCTAATTACCTTCAGTAGTTTTCCTTCTGAAAGTTTCCTGTAAGCCATGGCAGCACACTTCCATTAAGTCTCTTTTTCAAAGAATATGCATATCCAGGGAAGTTATGAGGGTCCATAGCTCATAGGTATATTATTTTTTGTGCCTGTGCAAAGCGCTGAATGCCTAGGGGGGGAGAGCCATTTTCACATTGACTTCCTTTTATATAAGTTTCTCCTCAATGTGCTGCCTGCCCCCAAATGAAAAACTTTAGTATGTTAGGATGACCTAATCAATAATGAGCATCATAAATAACGGCAGGTATAAATCTTGCTGTGTGTAAAGGACCTGGAGTCTCTTCTCCTCTCCTCTCTCCCTGTCTCCACACACCCTCCATGTATATGTAATATTTTCACAATTACAGTCTGTGTGCCCCAGAGCTACTGATATGATGGATATACTTACCACAGACAATTAAAACGAGGTGTAGTATTAAAGTCATTTTTTTTCCTTATGTGATTGATTGGAGGGTTTTTTCCACATTTTACATGAAAAAGTATCAGTATGCCCTTTACACAGAGTACATTACATGAAACACATGTCGTCTTTTAAAAAATGGTGTAATGATCAAGTAAGTTTGGTTAATACTGCATAGTATGTTCCTTTCCTGCAGAATCACAGTCCATGTGTTCACATATTGATGCCACAGATAAATCCTACAGTATCTAAACAGTTTAACTTCTTAAACCCAGAATTTCCCAAACATATTTAACTCTGAGGCCCTTTTTACTTCTGCCCATAATGCCATTTTACATTCCAAAGAACTCGTCTTCCGTCTAATACTTTCTGATGAAGTTTATCCTCACAGTTCAATATTTGCCACTTTTATCAAGTTTTCTGATCACGGACTTCACTCTCGCAATGCTGGGAGATTCACAACATGTGTGTGAGTAACGGCAGGTACAGGCAGCATTCTCAGTGAGCCTCGGCCTGAGAGAGAAAGCCCCAAGGTGTCCTGTAGTCTCAGGAAATCTGACAGAGACCAAACCTGACAGTGTAACTGAAGTAACCAGATGGAAATGGAAGCATTCTTGCTTAAATGATTTTATTCTAAAGAAAACTCAAAGTAGGGTTAGTACCATGTTCCACTCTGTGAATACTAAGATGGCACCTTGCCTGCAGAAAGGTGAGCATTGTTAACGAAAGTGTGTCCCTGGGCAGTTATAGGGACTGTGAGCTTCCTGAGGGTAAGAGCCGTTCTTTATCTCCATATCCCACATGCTCACAGCTTCGCATCGTAATAGTCCTCGGTCCTTGTTAGGTGAATGAATGAATGCATCGTTAGTCTGCTTCTGTTACAAAATCTGCATACTAGTAATTAGCTCAGTATTGTGTGAGTGTGTGGAACATGTAAGATGGAGTTACTAAAAGGAACAAAGAGGATGTTCCTTTGTAAGGATGAAGACTCTTAAACCGTGGACCGTCGGATGCATTTTCACAAGCACTCCTGATGAAACATAACAGTTCAGAAGCCACATGGATCTGGGGAGAGCAGAGGGCCACATAGGAGACACCAGTTGCTCCCTGGTTAAAGGACACAAACATCCTACTCATCCTAAAAAAAGACAATAGTAAGTGATTTGTGACCGTCTAGCTGATTTAACTTTGTGAGGTCTGCTAAACCAACGTGATAAAGGAGGAGATGATATTTTACATCTTGACCCCGCTTTACACCAAGGACTCTCTTAGGATTCACACCAATAACTGGGGCATGTGGCTGGTTGATAGAAACCAATCGCAGGAATCTGAGTCTGTAGTTAGCAGCTATAACAGAATTCTGAAACAAATTTTGAAAACTTCTTTCAAAGAAGGTTTGATGACAACCAGCTTGGCAAAAATGGAGACTCGAATATAAGGAATGTGGATGTTAAAATTCTCTTTCTCATTATGTAGCCAGAAAAATTTCAGAATTTGGGTGCCAATCTAAAACTGGTACTTATTAGCTCTGTGACCTTGGAAAAGTAACATACTTTCTCTGAGCCTTGGTTTTCTTATCTGTAAAATGAGAAAATAATAACTATATCAAGGTTGTTGTCAGTACTAGATGAAGTAATATGTTGAAGTGTTAACACATTGCCTAGTGCATGATAGGTACCTACTCAGAGCTGTTATTATTAATAATATTATTTTTAAATATGTTAACACACATTACTATCAACCTTCAGTTTGAACTATAATCTCTAGACATATCACCAAAACCTTATCAGCCAAGTGGCTAATATTTTTTAAGCACCTACTCCATCCAGGCATTTTAAATACATCCAGGCATTTGGATTTTCATCTTAGATTTCCATCCTAGATTTTCAAAAGTCATGACAAATACAACTAAGGCACAATACAGTGTGCATTTGGAAAAATGTATTTTCATAAAAAATGAACCATATGTTAGAAAAATAGTAACTAGCATTAAATATTAATCACACACTTTTAAGATTAGCCTAACAAATTGTCACTTATTAAATGATATAGGTTAGGGCAAGATTGAAAGCAATAATACCACCTGATTAAAACAGATAATTCAAAAGAATCCTTTCAAGTATCAATGAACATTTTATTTATTCTAAATGGCAATGTCTATATGTTTTAATTAGTATAGACTACAACCTACTTACATGCTTGGCACCATGATAGGCACTTAGAAATATTTTATTGTAGTCTCAAAAATAGCAGGTAAGATAGAGAGTATTATCATCATTTTAGAGACAAAGAAACTGATTCTCAAACAGCCAAGTAATGACCCAAAGCTGTTACTGAGAGCCGAGTTCTGACTCCAAGTCCAGGGAACTTTCTGGAGTTGGACACTGAGATTTCATGGTGTGACCAAAGGTTGGAAAACCATAGTTGAAGCTTGTCAACCTTACATGTAAAGTAGATTAAATGGGTTCTACGTAGTATTCACAAGGTCTTTCCCATGGAAAAGCAAATACATTTAGTATATGACGTTTGTCCTAGATACTCAGAAACTTTATAAGGTTTAGCTCATGAAGGCTCCCCTGATCCCCAGAGCCAGGAATCATGTCGCTTGTCCTCAGAACACCGAGAGCTCTTTGACTGAACTGAAACGCTTCCTATGGCATGTGTATTGTGAGTTCTGTCCATTATTTTCCCTTAGGACCACATCTCATCTGCCTTCTAGTTTGTACATTTCTTGGCAGCGTGGACTATGTCTTTTTTCATGGTGGTATCACCCACTGTGTCTAGCCTAATACACAGCAGGTTCCCAGAAGGTTTACTTTATAGATTTGTGAACCCCACAAGCAGTTACCCGAGTATGGATCTGCTCATGGTCCTTTGTAAAAACAGGAGAAGCAGCATGATCCAGAGAGCCGGTGTGGGGGAGGTCGCTGATGCGGAAAGGCCTCGGTCACTCACGCGTCTGTCCTCTTTCAGGAGCGGTTCTGCCCTGGCCCAACTCTATGGAACCTCTGCCACCTTAGAGCATCACCATTTCAACCATGCAGTGATGATCCTTCAGAGTGAGGTAAAAGCACGACATTCTGCTTCGCTCCTTGAAAGAAAACCAATGAAACGATGCTTCCTACTTCTCTTTCTCTGCAAGAAGAAATACGGAGAATCAGAGCTATTGGACTTCTTCTTTGTGGCTTTTAAGAAATTCTTTCAAATGCCTGACCAAGGACCTTGTTCAGTTTCTTCCTGAGCTAATTCATTTGGGTTTTTATTATTGGTTAGGGGGCTTTTCAGGTTCATTTAGAGCAGGCTGCCCACTGCTTGTCACTAGAACATGGCTTTACATTTCTTCAGGGTACAGAAGCCTAGTAACAGACCCCAGAAGTGAGTGACCCAATATTTCCATTTTGCGAAACCCATTTGAAAAGATGATGGAATCAGAAACGGGGTGAGAAATTTACACTTTATTTACATAATTGAGAAACCTATAAAAAAGATGAAAGAATTTAAATTTGCTGGCAGGACAATTTGAACATGAGAACTGCAACTAAACTTGAGACCCAAGCTGGGGGTCATATGCCTTCTTTGCTTCATATGGCGTTGTGGGCACTGGAAGTGGTTGGTCTTTTATACTTTTAGCTCTCTGCAGAGAAAAAGTAAAACTGCTAACTGACTCTAGCTGAGGCATCTGAGTTTGAAATTGCCAAGAAAGGATCTGTTTAATTTTCTGCAGGCGTACAGACTTTTTTTTTTTGAGGCCAGGAAGGGATCATCTGTTCCCCATTATTTGTCAGTTCTCTAGCTGTGCCATTAATTATTATTATTATCATCATTAAGGCCCTGCTTCCCTGGAATAGCATCATTAAATATGGAGGTTTTTTTCCTCCAGCCTATCTTGAGAAAGCGTGTCTTTTGCAATATCACGAAAGCCTTCTTCGACCCCATAAAGGAGAGTCAGCGCTCCGGAACCTGCCTGCAGCTGCGGAAGGCAGACCCGTCGGGGGAGATGGATTTTCGGTGGAGGGGAATAGGAACGGGAGGAACTTAGGATCAGGCTATTTTTTTCTGCGCTGGTAATATGATGGACTTACACCCCTGAGGCCAGACATTCACACCTTTGTAATAACTGATTATAAACAGGAGGTCAAGTTTTCTCAGAAGGTCATTTGCTTGTGTCACAGAGCCCCACTAACTCAGAATTTGTCTTCATACAAGCAAATTCATCAGCTGTCCTTTGTGCTGGGGTTCTCTATGAGGAACACAGAGCAGCAGTAATGGAACCAAGCACTGGTGTGTTCAGACTTTGCGTTGAGGCCTCCCCCTTCTCACCATCCCCATACTGCCCATCAGAAAGGCAAAAATGCAGATGTCATTATCACCCCACTTTCCAAATGATGCAGAGGCATAGGGAGGTTGGATAGCTTGAAGATAGTTGATCTAGATCTTTCTTCCTCCACATTTCCCCCCACCCCTCATCAATACCACTCCTCCCTAAACAAGAAATAGAAGTAGTATTTCAGGGAGACTAATCTATTTTAGAGACCAAACCCTTGAGGCACCATAGAAGGCCAGTTTGCATATAAACATACACTGATTACAAATTAACTTATAATTATTAAAGCTGACCAGGCTAGCTTTGTCACTGTCAGCTATAAATCGTGTTAGTTACTGTATGTGCTTTAAAGGTAGCAAAATGCACTCTCACAAAATAATCAACATGGTCAGATTCAGACCAGCTTCCTCCTGGTCTTCACAGTAGACTTTACTGTAACTTGCTCCTAATAGCTCTGTTTCTTTCCCAGAGACATGTTAGATGTGTGACTGGACCTAGGTGACTACTTTTCCAGAGCTCCCAACTATTTTTTCCTGGGCCCCAGTACACCAGCCTGTGACTGATCCAGGGGTAAGGCTCAGGCAAAGACACCTGGGCAGAATTATGGTGTGGCATTCCTTCAGTTATTTCTCTTCTTCCTAATGGCTGAATTAAGGGTCCAGAAGAGTTTGTTTGAAAATTATTATTAACATTGGACCTGGCCCTAGATGGAACCAACATACTCTAGTCTTTAAGGAGTG
Source organism: Antilocapra americana (assembly GCA_007570785.1). Taxonomy (NCBI): domain Eukaryota; kingdom Metazoa; phylum Chordata; class Mammalia; order Artiodactyla; family Antilocapridae; genus Antilocapra; species Antilocapra americana. The sequence continues at coordinate 52,677,867 of ML660200.1, read as the reverse complement.
ATGGGTTCACCTAATGAGATACATGAAACTCGAGGGGGTGAGCGATCATCTGGTGCCTAGTTTGTAGTAATTTACTAATTGATATTCTGGTTCCCCAGAAGAATCAATTTACCTCTCACTGGAAAATGTTCTCAGGCAATCACTTCACTGCCTTCCTTTTGCACCATCTTCTGGTCCTTGATACTCGGTTTAAAACTGGTCCAGTTCCCAGACCACCTGTTGGTGAGTTGGTATCTCATGCTAAGAAAACCTGATAAAGTAAAAGTCCTGACTTTCAAAGCAAATTAAGTGAAGTGTCTGTCACTTTACAGAAAGACTTTTTCACTTGACTAAAAACACTATGGAGCTGTCTAGTATAGCTAAAAGAAAGTTGGTTGGGGAAAAAGTGTGCTTTAATAGAATGGAGATACAGGTGTATTTGTAGGTTGTTCTATGCAAAAGTCACTCTTTAGAGTCTTCCTATGCCAAGAGCAATATCTTATACTTTCAGCAATTACTGTGCTATAATGGTTTCACACACTTCATCCAGATGTATCTTCATCTAGCCCAACACAGCATTTCTCAACTTCATCCGTATTGTCACTTTGGGGCCAAGTAAGTCTTTGTTGTGGGGGCTGTTGGGTGCTTTGCAGCATCCTTGGCCTCTGCCCACTAGATACCAGTAGCACCATCCATCAGCATGACAATCAAAGGGTCTCTAGGCATTGCCAGAAGTGCCCATTGTCAAAATCACACCCATTTGTGTGCTTGCATGCTCAGTCGTGTCTGACTCTTTGCAGTCCTGTGGACTGTAGCCCTCCAGGCGCCTCTGTCCATGGGATTTCCCAGGCAAGAATACTGGAATGGGTTGCCATTTCCTCCTCCAGGGCATCTTCCCAACCCAGGAATTGAACCCATGTAACCTGCGGCTCCCACATTGGCAGGTGGATTCTTTACCACTTGAGCCACCTGTGTACCACTGGTCTAATGTTCTTCTCTTCCTTGAGTCATTTGTTGCAATAGCCAGTACTTCCAAAATGCCAGCTTAAGTCTTTACTAGGGAGACTAGTCTGTATTCAGGGGTCAGAAAGTTTCCCAGAAGTTTCATCGATTTCTCTGCTCTGTGATCCCACAGGAAATGGGCAGTTAAATGGAGTTGTTGGCACAATCATAGCCTTCGTAAAAGGAGTTCAAACACTTGACGGTTTTCTCTTCAAAACTAGATGTAATAAAGTGTCCCTTGCTGGTCCTCCTCAACATTGATTATGATTGCGCTTCTGGCTTTGGTCTGTTTGCCAGGGAATCTGTTTGTATTTGCACAGAATGTCATTAAGCTTTTTAAAGAATTACTTTATCGTGTTTCTAGACTGTTTTTGAAAAAAAAAGTAGAAAAAACCATGTAGTTGCCAAGCTCGGATGTAATGCTGTCTTCTGTGACTTTTTACTTTCTCGTTCCAGGGTCACAACATCTTTGCTAATTTGTCCTCCAAGGAATACAGTGACCTTATGCAGCTTTTGAAGCAGTCAATACTGGCAACAGACCTCACGCTGTACTTTGAGTAGGTATTGGCATTTGATCTATTTGACAAATGGATATCTAAAGTTTCATCCTGTAATTAACTTTCAGGTCCAAACTGGAGGTTGCCTGTTATTCTAACACTGATATCAATGTGTAAATGAGCTTAAGTTTTTGTTGTTGTTTTTTTTTCCTCATCTAAAAGAACCTCATTAGTGTGGTGTCTGTGAAACAAGACAGTCAGGAACTACAATCACAAGATATGTATTTTTCCTCCTGTTTTATGAGCCTTGTTTGGGACTACTGGCTGAAACTAAGTGATGGACATTTTTAGTTTAAAGACTGGCTAAGATTGCTATTTTATTTTTGGCCACTCCATGAACTAGGTGGAATCCAGTTCCCCAAGCAGGAATGGAACCTGCACCCCTTGCAGTGGAAGTGTCAAGTTCTCACCACTGGACCACCAGGGAAGTTGTATTGTAGGTTGCAATTGTAGACTATTACTAGTGGTTAGATCTCTAACGGCGTTGATGATGCTAATGAAAAACTTGTGCTGCTGAAAGGATAACAAGAAATCCAATCCTTCATTCTTCACTTCTCCTCTAGCTCTTTCTCAGAAAAGCCATCCTTCTTTTCCCCAAAGCTCAGGCTTCTGCCTGAGCTGGCGATTCCATCCCTCTCATTTCCTGTGAAATCTGTTCCATCAGAAACCACCACTTTTGGTGGTCTGGTCATCTCTTCCTTCATATATACAGCTCCTGCTTAGCTTTTTAATATCATTCTATTCCACACAGACACCAAGGACCACAGAACATTTTATGAAAACCTCCCATGTGAAACAGGGCTTCCTAGGTGGCACAGTGGTAAAGAATTGGCCTGCCAAGGTAGGAGAAGTGGGTTCAATCCCTGGGTTGGGAAGATCCCCTGAAGGAGAAAATGGCAACCCACTCCGGTATTCTTGCCTGGAAAATTCCACGGACAGAGGAGCCTGGCAGGCTACGGGTTCATGGTGTCACAAAGAATTGGACGTGACTTAGCAACTGAGCATGTGTGTGCACCCATATGAAAAGCAGAGGCCAAAACAGAAAATAAACAGAATTTAGAGAAAACAGGGAGAAGAAGAAGACAAAACCCAAAAACTATTATTAATATCCTTAGAGAGCTAAAACATTGTCTCCATGTTATAAGAACAGGATGCTTTAGAAAATAATAGGAGCAACTATAGAAGAAGAAAGAGCTTTTGGAAATTAAAAGCATGGTGGCCAAATTAAGAATCACATGAAAGCATTGAGAAACACAGTCAAAGGACAGTAAAGCAGACAAATGAAAAACACTCCTTTATTTCATTATTTGCTTTCTAGTGTCATTTCATTTGTTAACTATGTGTATGTATTACTTTTATAAATATACATTTTAATTAATTTTAAAAACAATTTTAAAAGTAAAATCCCAGCTCTGCCACTAGATAGCTGTGTGTCATCAAATTACTTACCTCTCTGATCCTATATTCTTCATGTGAAAGATGGAGATGGTAGTACCTACTTTATCTGTCTTGTAAATGTCTTATGTCTTGTAAATGTCTTGTATGTCTCATAAATGGTGGCATCTACAACCTCATTTGCTTTATAGACTACTTATTTTGCATGTTTTGTGGCCTTCATTTTGACTTAAGTTATCATGATGTTCCTTTTTTTTTTTCTGAACTGATACTCCTGGATTGGTTGCTAATAGAAACCTGTATAACTTTAATATTTTTATTTCCTATGTCTGACACTTGCGGGGTTTTACATTATTTTTCTCAAAGGAGAAGCATTTTGCCAAGCCAAGTGTGCAAGTAACTTCTAAGGAAAAAAGCTGTCAACAGTAGGAGTCCATTCATCAAGGCCTGTTATGGATGTGACGAATAACGGAGCGATGCAGTCAGGGAAGTTGCTGCCACTTGCCTTCTCATTATTCTGCTCTTATCTTAATGCTACAGCCCCTGCTAATGTTTGCTGACTCCAAGGAAGCTGGCTTGTTCTCTTTCTGTGAGTGTTATTGTGTTTTGAGGCTCTGAATAGCTGCTCATTCTCTAATCTAGACCTTCAGGAGGCTGATTCACTTGCCTGTCTAAAGTTGCATTAAAGTATTGCCATATTTTTAGGCAAGACAACTCCTTAGGTTAATGAGGGGGAAAGCAGTTACTACAAACTGTCTCTCAGTTACTTTTATTTCACAGAGATACAGTTGTGGAATTGAAAGGACTGTTAGCAATGATGTCATCCAACTCATCTCTATTTTGTAGATCAGGTATCATGTTTGTAGGTTAAACACTGTAGCTTGGCTCACATAAGTAACTTGTGGGTCAGCTGGAACCTCTACCTCTGGTTTCAGGGCTTTTCCACAAACTGTATTCTTTCTCTAAAGGAAGAATCAAGCACTTGTCATTTAAGTAGGGGATGCATTATACATGGAAATATTGATCTTCCCAGGTGTACATGAACCAGTTTAATATGAAAACCAGTAAGAGTTCCCTCCTCTCTCCCAAAGCAGAGCCAGAGGCAAGAGCTTGCATGCAAGAGCTCCCATCAGAAATGGGAGTTGGGGACCAAGACAGTGAGTGAAATGGGGAAGGAGGGAAGCTCTTGTAGAGACACATCCGCTTGTTGGCCACCCTGTGGTCAGTCAAGCTTGATCCCACCGGGACTATCTGAAAAGTCTTATATAAGCTACACCTCAGAATTGCCATCAGCTTCCAGCCTCCATAAACCAAGGCTGTTCCATGGATGTTAAAACTTCCATGCGTTTCCAGGACATGCATCCCCAATGGCTGGGGATTCCTACAGCCACTCCCCATCCCACACGTGGAGTCAGAGCAGCACCCGGGCAGAACGTAAGGGAGGTGCAGGGCAGCCGAGACAGGAGCCATGGTGTTGGCTGGAGCAGAAATGGCTGAAGAAGGGTGGGCTGTGGGATGGCCTTGAACACTTTCTAGAAGTTTGGATTATGCTTGGTTCTTCTGTCCTGGCCACTTAACTCAAAAGCCTTGTTATAGCTGAGGTCAACCAGAAAGGAAGTTCACTGCTTCCCTCCCCTGAGAAGGGGAAAGTCACTCTAGAAGGGGTCAAGGTGGGCAGGGAGAAGATCCAGGCCTTTGGGGGCAGTGGCTGAGGGTTATGACTCATTCCTAGTGGCAGGATATCCTACCATGTGCATATTCCTGCGTACTCCCCATGTGCCAATAGGGAACAATGTAAAATTCCTGGAAATATGGAATTCCTTTAAAAACAACCACAAAACCTTGTAAACTCAATTTCTAATGGCTTTGGATATGCTCAGGATTCTATGCTACAAATGATGGGTGAAAGAATTCACAAGTTTCAAACAAACAAAAAAAAATCAAGCAAACTCTCAGTATGAATTTCTAGGCTTCACAACCTTAAGTCTGGGGGTTAATTCTTCAGTCTGATTTTCCAACTCACTGAAAATGTTTTCCAGTTACCACTGAGTGATTTTCTGAAATTGATTTCTGTGCCTATTTCTGAGTCTCTGCGGTGAATACAGCTTTCATAATTAAATAGTAATTTCAGCATCTCAAGCAGGAATTAGATATCCCCTGTTGGTAACCAGCCATGTAGCTTTGAGAGAGTCACTCACTTAATCTCTCTTTGCCTTAGTTTCCTTGTCAGCAACATAGGGACAGGTACTTCACCCATACCGATCTCCTAAGTCCTGGTGGTGGCCAAGGGAGATTATCCATATGAAAGATGATGAAAATTTAAGTAATCTAAATAGTTTAAATCTGATAACATTGACAATTTTAAGTACCTTATAAAGAAAACAAGCATTCAACCAGAAAGGTTAATGAAATTTGGACCATAGACAGTAGTACTTGTTGGGGCAGACAGAGAGAGATCCAAAATTACAAGTGTTAAAGCCTCGAGATGTCACAGTTGCCCTGGACTGCCTGCCTGCCTGTAAATTAACAAAGATGACCTTGCACCTTCCACAATTAGTGCAAACAATACCTAAAATCCCCCGAGTGCTCCCTTGGGAGCTTGATATACACATTATTCTGTCTAGCACTTAAAGGGATTCTGTCGGAGCAGGTACTATTATTGACCCCATCATACACATGAGGAAACTGAGGTTGGGAGAAAGTCAGTGTATTGCTCACCATGTTGAGTGGCAAGGCTGAGATTGGAACCAAGTATTTGGACTCCAAAATGTCTCTAACAACTCTGTCTTTCTCTCTGCAGTTCTGTAACTGTTAGTTTAAGAGAACCAGAGGGGAAACTGAGGGCACTCCTGAGAACACTTGGGCACCAAAGGCAGCAGTGGGGCCAGTTTCCAAACCCAGTAGCTATCAAGCAGGTGCGAGTCAGCCAGCGGTAGATGCCACTAGCAGGTTGGGATGGGCTGGGCTCCAGGTGAGTGTTGCTCAGGAGACTCACCCCTGGGGCTGAGACTGCAAGCAGAGGCTCCGTGTCTATAGCTGAGCTAACCTGGGACACAACAGAGGTTGGTCCTTCCTTAGCTTTAATACCGTCGTGGAAGGTGTTCCTCTAGGGTAGCAGGAGCATTCACCCCCAGGAGGCTGTGACCACCGAACACTGTATCCCTCATCTCAGGTGCCTGCCGCTCCTGCCCTGCACTGTTCTAGGATTACAGTGTCTCCCTGTATCACCTTTAGAATGGGAGCTCTGTGAATGCAGACATCTTCCGCTGTGGCTCACTCTTGGAGCCCCCACACCTGACCCACTGCCTGACATAATAAAGTTTCAAAATTGTAACTCTCTGATATTGAATTGTCATATCAACCCACAAGGTAGATATTGTTATCCCTATCTTCTAGATAAGGATACCTGGGCTTAGAGAGGGTACACGATTTGCCCAAAGTCATCAAGGTTTCTGGGCTCAATCTCCATGCCACATTGCCTCAGATCACTATTTAGACAGAGAATAATCCAAGAATTCAGATTTTATATACCCATTTGGGTGCTTAATGCTTTTCTGGTGGGCTTTCTCAATTAATCAGACTAATCTTCAAGTTGAAAATTTTTCACTTCCCTTTGTGCTCTGCATACATTCATCAGCAATTACAGAAAACGCCCAGTCTAATGGTTTCTTTGTCTCTGTCTTTCCAAAAGGATGCAAAAAGGAGTATTTCTCAAAGCATCTGATAATAATGACAATACACCAAATTATCTTAGATTGTTAGGAGTTATAGTTTGATCATCCTCCTAAAAAATTAGACTAATATCTAGAACGTTTTATAAAACACAATAAGAACCCAACAAATATTTCTACTGCTATGCAGATGGGAATATTCATTCATTCATCATTCAACAAATGTTAAAGGTCCACTATTCAATGTTTTCAACCTCCACAGTTGCCTGCACTCAACTAGTCCCTTATTGGAAAGGAAGAGGATAAATTAATGCATAGTGAGTTGTAATGATTACAGAGCTTAACTCATTGTTCCTTCCCAAACATTTTTATATTTTAACAGAGTTGATTAATTAACCCATGGAAATTACTCTAATGGTAGAACTACAGACACAGTGACAGGTTAAAGAAAGAAATATTTTGGTACTTTCTGATGAACATCAATATATTTTATATCTATTCATCCTCATGAGTGAGTGAAAATCGCTCAGTCATGTCTGACTCTTTGCAACCCCATGGACAATACAATCCATGGAATTCTCCAGGCCAGAATACTGAAGTGGGTAGCCATTCCCTTCTCCAGGATTCATCCTCATATCTCCATCCATATGATACTGCAACTGAATAAAACATGAGAAATTTATCCATAGCACTTACTGATGCCTTCTTTATGCCAGACACTGTGCTAGTTGCTGGGGATGCACACAGAGAGAAGATATCATTCTTACCTTCAAGGACTCAGAGCCCAGTGTGAGAGCGACAAAAACAGTAATACCCCACCTTGGGGAGTGCTACATGCGTGCACGCTCAGTTGCTCAGTCATGTCCAACTCTTTGTGACCCTGTGGACAATAGTCCACCAGGCTCCTCTGTCCGTGGGATTTCTCCGGCAAGAATACTGGAGTGGTTGCCATTTCCTACTCCCGGGGATATTCCCAACCCAGGGATCAAACTCACATCTCTTGTGTTTCCTGCACTGGTGGTTTCTTTACCACTGCTCCACCTGGGAAGCCCACAAAGAGTGCTAGGGGCCACGTAAATGCAGAAGCATCTAGGGCACACACCATCCAGCAACCCCTTGAATCTCTTCTTGGCCTGGAGATTATAGATCAACTGAACTCATGTGTAGGGTCCTGCATTGTCTTAATTTTCTGCCATTATCAATATTGAGAGTCGTTCTGGTCTTTCCATTTCTTGCATTTGCCACTTTTATTTGTGCCGTCAACAACAACACAGCCTTTACCTAATTTTATTCAGGTATTAATGCTTAGCTGGTCCTTGTGTTACCAGTGCTCGTCTAACACGGGGAGACAATTCACTTTCAAAGTGAAACATAATTTTTTTTCCTTTAGTCATAATTACTGGAATTAACATCTGCCTACTAATTTATTATTCCTCCTTTATGCCCAAAGCCCAGAAATCTCTCCAGAATCTGCCTTTAGGAATCAATTGCAGATGTACGGTTTGCCTGCTGAATGAGCTGTAAGGACACTGAGAGAAGCGAATCCTACTCCCCTGTACCCATCTCACCCTGTCCCCTGCCACCCTGTCTGATAATTCTAGAGCTGAAATTGCCACTTTGACAGTAAAAATCTTTCTAACATTCAAAGACTTTTAGTATATTCAGAACAGTTAGGTAAATGGATAAAGAATATGTGTACATACTTATATAGAGAGTTATATAACATTACAAAAAATATTCCCAATTAAAATATACACATGATTGGTGACTTCTCATTTTACAAACAAAAGGTGCCTTGTATATAAATTAGAAACATGAAAGACTTTCGGTGTAGTGATGGGCGACTGGTAACCAATCTTTGGAATTATTTCTGAGGGTAATTTTACCAGTTCTGTTCAAATGATGCTTTTTTAAATACTGCTATTTTTCTGAGTGGAACATATGTCAGGAGAGCAGGATAAAAGCCTAATAAAAACATATCTGATTATAAATGAGATTTTCCAGTAAGTTGCTTTTCACTAGCTGAGGTATTTTCCATTGTCCTTGAAAACCAAGGTTGCCAATGATCTGCTTGAAAAGTTAATGATATAGTTCCTCATGACTGAGGCGTCTGGATCCAGGGAGTATTTTAACTTTGTGGATTTTCAAATGTTCATTTTAGCAGTCCCATGTTTTTAAAAGTGCTCCTAACAGTTTCATATATGTTGATTTTGACTCCGTATATAATCTATATACTCACAGATGCTAAAAGGAGCAGCTGTGTGGGCCAGTTCCTTTCTCAAAAGTACAGTGAATTTTGCATTGTTGCTTTGTAATGATTATCACTAAGGAGGAGGTCAGAAATAGCACCAAAGTCGAGGACCACGAATCTGGTCTGGGCCATGTGCAGCTCTTGGGAGCATCTCCTTGCTGATGGAAACCTGTCTGCTGCTCACCATGGGTCAGTACAGCAGCCTGTGGTGCTGTCACATCTCTGTCCCCAAGGCTTATGCTACACACCGTTTATAAAGATTATCACACAGGCCACAGCTGGGAAGCTGAGGGCCCGGAATCTACCTAGATTTATTCATAACTGCCCTGGGATCCTGGGGAAATCACTTCCCTTCCTTCACCTTGAGTTTCCTGACCTATAAATCAGAGAATTACTGCAGCCTTTTTCAAAGGTTACGTATGCCCCTAACAATCTATATGTATGAAGAAAACTCAAATTAAACATAGGAGTCATTCTATGACCCAGCAATGTTGCTATACATTAGTGTATGAAGTGAAGTGAAAGTGTTAGTCATTCAGTCATGTCTGACTCTCTGCAACCCCATGGGGTAGCCTGCCAGGCTCATCTGTCCATGGAATTCTCCAGACAAGAATACTAGACTGGGTTGCCATTTCTTTCTCCAGGGGATCTTCCCAACCGAGGGATCAAACCCAGGTCCCCTGCACTGAAGGCAGATTCTTTACTATTTGAGCCACCAGGGAAGGCCCTTTGCTGCTTGGGGCAACTGTTGTTCCAAAAGCTTGTGTTGTATCCGAGTTTTGCCACTTACCAGCTGGGGCCAGTACACCCAATGCTTCTGAGCTTAATAACAGTAGCTAATCCTTACTGAACAGCTACTGTGTGCCAGGCACTCTGCTAAGTGTTTTATGTAAATCTTCCCAGCAACCCTGACCTACCCAAAGTCAGTCATGTGGTTAGTAAATGACAGAACCCAGGAAGTCTGCCTGGAACAGTTAAGACCCAGCTGGTGATGGGGACTCCAGACAAGAAACAGGGGAGCCAGTAGCACTCAGCATCTTGCCCTTTGTCCCCCAAACTACAAGGAGTCAGCACTAAGTGTCCAAGATCCTACTCTGATTTCCACCATAAACGCCACGGTAGTATTTTTCAAAGTGTATTCTTTAAAACATCAGTGCTATGGGATTCTATGGTCAAGTCGAGTATGCTTCTCTATCTCAGTGTTTTGTAGAGCCTTCAAAAGGCTAATGTGGGTGGTGAATCGTCAAGAATCACAGGAAGCATTTCTCAAACCCACTTGGCTAGAGAACCCCCTTTACATGCAGCACCTCCTAAGACTAGTATTTTGTGGGGTGCACATTGGGAAGCAGTGTGTCAGGATTCTTTAAAGAGCCTCTCATTAGGAAGTGCCAAAAATGTGAGATCTTGGGAAATGATTCTTAAAGAACCAAAATGGTGATGTCTTTTTTTTCCTTTGTCATTATAAAAATGAAAAATCACCAAACTAGATTAAACAGAAGTTTTGAAAGTAGGAATGGCATCCTATTTCCACACCTTGCGAAGGTTCCCTTCTTTTCTTTTCCATATCCGCACATCTCTAAATGCATTTCCCCATGCTTGTGTGTCCAGCACCTAAAGTGTGCTGACACTAATGCTAAACACATTGCATGTCGTCTCACTTAATCCTCACAATAACTGAGTCAGCAAATAGGACCCTCAAGTTAGAGATTAGGAAACTGCGGTTCAGAGGGTTTAAGTGACTTTCCAAAGTTGCACAGCAAGGGAGTGACTGAGCTATGGTTTAAACACAGTTATTTCTGACTCCATAGCCTATGTTTTAAAGCCCTGAAATGATGAAATGGTTACTTTATAACCTCTACAAAAGTATTTGTTCTGAATTTATCACCAGGGAGTTTATATTATCTTGGATGATCATACAGCTCAGTTCTATGTTGAATGATAAAAGAACATTCTGGAACTGTTCCCGCTTCTTATGTGTCCTTGCCTCCCTTCTCTGACTTTTTCAGTAAGAGTCACAGGGCTTCACAGCAAGTAATCCCAAATGCGGGAGCACACCGATTCCTGTTTTATGGCTCGATAATCTCTTCTGTTGTAAATACATTTGGAAATGATTGTGGCTTTTTGTCAAAGCCTCAACATTTTTTTAAAAGTGGTTTATTTTGATAGCACTTTAGCCTCATGATTTCAAATATTAAATTACTTGGTTGAGGTGGTCTTATATTTTCCCATAGATGTGTTTATATCACCGCACAGACTGAGAATTTTCATTTGATTTCATGCAGGAGGAGAACGGAATTCTTCGAACTTGTCAGTAAAGGAGACTATGATTGGAACATCAAAAACCATCGTGATATATTTCGGTAAGAAAAAGCTCTTGTTTGTGTGTTTATTCAGTATTTGAAGATTTACCGATGCCTTTTTGACAATGCAAAGAGCGCACAAGTGATGTTTAAAGCGACAAATCTTAGCTTACATGCGAGACATTCAGAAACCAGTTGAATAATTAGAGAAAAGACAGAGAATATGTCTTTTCATCTTCTGATTTATTTTATATTGCCTCCTCTCCATACATTTGCCTTCAAAATTAGAAGATGTTTGAACTGGTCGTGTTTCAGCAGGCATGCAAATTACATTGGAGATGGGATTTTTGAACCTTGGAAAACAGACAGAACAAAGCAAAGTGGAGAGTTAAGTTTGGGTTGTTTTGTTTTTAGAGACAGTAGGCATTTTAGACGGAAAACCAATCAAAAGATTTTTGTGTTTGGAATAAGGAATCTGTTCTAGACTTTTCATGGGACTTCTTCTCAGTAGTTTAGGAAAGACAGCAGCAAAATCTCATTTTTCCTCGGCATGTTTTAGCCATGTTTTCCCATTGCAGCCACTCCCGCTGGGTAGGCACTGTTCCTCTTTCCCCCATGCCCCATCCTTCCACCGTCCTCACCTCACCCATCCTCAGACTTAGGGCCTTAGTCCTGTTCCACAGCTGTTTAGTATTTCTGGGAAAGCTTGTGAGGCCAGGATTCTGGGTTCAGTGCATCTGCTCCATAGCTGGGCAGCCACTGAAAACACCCCAGGGACCCTATCCCAGCCCCCAACCTCTGCCCCCATCTCAGAACACAGAGCCTGCCTGCCCCTTGCCTCCACAGGTGACCCCCAGCTCACTGTTTCCCCAAAGGGCCCCTTACCCCTCTCCTCTGCATTCATACTTCTCTCTGTTGTCATTACAGATGACATTCTCGTTGTCCTTCCCGAGCTGGTATCTGGGGGCTGCTCTTGTCAACACCTCCATCTCGGCTTCCTATTCTAGTTTCCTTCTCTGAGCCCTCCTCCCCCACTCCCCATCCCTGACCTCTGACCTCGCTGTGTCAATTTTACTCCTTTTGGCATTTTCAAAATCTGGCTTTTATTCATTTTTTTCCAACATGACTTTTCTAGGCTAAGAAAGATGCTTCCATCTCCTCAGTTAATAAAAAAGTCATCCCTAAAGTCTGCCTTCTTCTTAAGGCCCAGTCATAGTTTTCTCCTCTCCTTCAATCCCACAGTTCAGCCACACTTCTCTTAACTTCATACAAGGCAGTGTCTTTCTTTGTAGATCACTTAATTCCACAAGTAATGATAGGAATACATTTTTCTGTAACAAATCAGAACATTAGAGATAAAGCCCCAGTTCCTGGGGTATTACTCCCAGTTCCCATACTGTGCACGGCTTTGCTCTGGTTTTAATTCCTTGTTTATTTTCAGCCTACTCTCAGAGCATGTCCATACATGCGTACCCATGGGAAACATACTATTTAGTGTCCATCTGTTTGTTTAACATAAATTATATATTTACATATCAATCTGAACTAGTTTGTTCACTCAACTGTATGCCTTGGAATTCTTTCCATGTCCATACCAGCATCATCTTTGATTGCTGCATAGTATTCCAAAGTATATCTAGTATTTACAGTAAATTCCTCGAATGAGGGATTTAGTTGCTAAAATGTGATTTCTGCACTTTTTGAAAGTCACCAGTCACCTCCCAGGGATCATATCCTATGACCTTTGTTCTCTCCAGCTTCCTACGTCTCTTCACAGTCTGAACTGTGTTGGCCTTTCCTTTCTTAAAACTCTCTCCTGCCTTGGCTTCTGCAAAGCCCCTGCTCTTCTGAATGTTCTGGTCTTGACTCTTCTTTCTCCTATTTGTCTTTCCCTAACCCTTCCTTCTCCCTGTGGGTATGTGTGTTAGTCACTCAGTATGTCTGACTCTTTGTGACCCCATGGACCACAGCCCTCCAGGCTCCTCTGTCCCTGGGATTTCCCAGGCAAGAGTACTGGAGTGGGTTGCCATTGCCTTCTCCAGGGGATCTTCCTGATCTCCTGCATTGCAGGCAGATTCTTTCTGTTTGAACCACAGGGAAGCCCTCCTCCTCCTTACTGCCCCCTAAATGTAATCGTCCCTCAAGGAATTCTTCTCTTGCTCCTCAGCATCCTCACAGATTGTCCTACCAGAACCACTGGGGTCTGGCCTCTCTCCAGAGCACAGCTCCCAAAATGCCAGTGCTCATTGTGTGTTTCCACATGAGTGTTTTCCCACCTCCCACAGAGGTTTTCAAACTTTTCTGCAGGGAACCCTATATGTAAGAAAAATCTTATTTGGAGGCAAAGTACATAAAGCAGAGATGAAGTCTCCAGGAACTCTCCTTTCCCTCCAGCTCTGCACCCCCCACCCCATTTCACAGCGGGACTCTGACCGTGTGCGTGTGAAGGAGGGGGCGGTCTGGGAAACACCATCCCAGAGAAGTTTAAGATAGTAATAAACCCAACTAAAAGTTAGCCTGCTTTTCATCATCACCATGTGCCTGCAATCTAAACAACGTCAACGATGAGACACTCATCCCAGAGAAAATTCTTTTGTTGGTATAAATTCTAAACAATTGCTGAGGTTACTGTTGAGTATCAAAATAATTGCTCTGAAAGCTTCAGATCAACACAGTATTGCGCATCCTTTCATTGTGTATGGATTGTGCGCATGTAAGTCAACTCCAAAAACACCCAGTTGTCCCGTCAGCCCTGACACAGGTGGACTCGGGATGTGCTTTGAAGAGTAAGTTCCTGGCGGTTCAGAACCTTTTGGCCTCACTTCACTTGCACTCCACATGCAGTTCTCCAACCTTTGGGAATGCCACCTTTCTGCTTTTAAACAGCACGTTCAGAATAAACAGTGGTAGTGCAGTGATAGTAAAGCTAAAGGAACAGAACTTGAGTTACTTCCGTGCTGTCATTTTATGTTGGCCCTTTGGGATCTGTATTTGTGTGTAAAATTTAAAGCAGTGAGACAGATTGTCGTTGGCAAGGCGTTGTCTTTTTGTTTGGTAAGCATAAAATGCAGTTCATACATGTAATCTTTTACTGAATTGAAAATATCTTTTAAATTAAAATGTATTCCTTTTTTAAAACATTACTGAAGTATAGTAATTTTTTAATTTACTGTATTTACAATGTTGCTGTGATTTAAAATGTTGTGTTAATTTCAGTTGTAACAGCAAAGTGAATCAGTTATATATATAGATACACAGACATATAGGCACTCTTTTTTAGATTCTTTTCCCATATAGGTCATTAGAGGGTACTGAGTACTATGCCATACGGTAGGTCCATATTAGTTATCTATTTTATATATAGTACTGTGCATATGTCAATCCCAGTCTCCCAGTTTATACGCCCCCCAATATTTCTCTTTTTAGTTGCTAATGCTTCTAAAACTAGAGAACAAATCAAGAAAGTAATGATTATTTCAAGATAATTATTGAAGTAATTTTGGCATCTAGAGGAGAGTCATGGTAGCAGTGAGCCACTGGGAGTCTCAGATGCTCTGGGTCACATGACCTCTTCTGACCCCGTGGCAGACGTTCCTGACCTCCATTCCTACAGTTGCACTAAGCGGACTGCAGCATCTAACTGTAAATCAGACTAGAGTTATGCAGACATCAGGGCACCAACAGTCGCTGCAAGCTCGCTCCCTCCTCTCTTATTCCAGAGCTGGCCTTTTAAGTACAGGGACTGACTCTAAAACATCAGACAAAACTGCCCATTCACCTCCTTCCATTCTTCCCTTGTAAGTCTCACGCTTATCCTTGCCTTTCCATCCCCGCCCTTCTTGGGTTTATGCCTGTTTTAGTTACGCGTTCCTACTCTCTCTTTCTTTAAACTCTTCCCACATCTAGTGAAAGTGAAGTTGCTCAGTCTTGTCCGACTCTTTGCGACCCCGTGGACTGTAGCCCACCAGGCTCCTCCGTCCATGGGGTTCTCCAGGCAAAAGTACTGGGGTGGTTGTCATTTCCTTCTCCAGGCGATCTTCCCAACTCAGGGATTGAACCCAGGTCTCCCGAATTGTAGGCAGATGCTTTACCATCTAAGCCACCAGGGTCCCACATCTATTAATACCTCTTAATTAATAAGAGGTAGTAAAGTCCTCTCCTTGATGCTTTGGCCAGGTCTTTCCTTAGTTGAGCCCCCAACCGTAATTGACTCCCTACACCAATTGGATAAAGGTTTTAGACATCTACCATCCGCCTTCCCAGCCTTTATTCTGTCTCCTTTCTCCATACAGACCTTCTGGCTCCACTGTATTCACTGAAAGTAGAGATGTTCTGTCAGACTGTTTGGATCCCAGCCCTAGCTTTTATATCGCCCTGTGATGTAACCTCAGGCAAGGTACCTAACTACCTCCCCACACCCCTCCCCATCCAGGAAGGCAAAACATTCTCTGCTTTGTAAAATGGAGATAATAATGGTATCTCTACCTCATATAGAGACGATATAAATCACTCTCTAATGCCTGTCCAACGCATGTGTGCTAAGTCGCTCAGTTGCGTCCAACTCTTTGCAACCTTATGGACTGAAGCCCACCAGGCTCCTTTGTCCATGGGATCCTCTAGGCAAGAATACTGGAGTGGTTGCCATGCCCTCCTCCAGGGGGTCTTCCTGACCCAGGGATTGAACCTGGGTCTTCTGCAGCTCCTGCATTGCAGGTGGAGTCTTTACCACTGAACCACTGGGGAAGCCTCCTTCAATAAATGGTAGCTATTAGAATTTTCATCACTGGAGCACCTCACAGATAACTCAATGAATTTGTTGATTGACTGATAAATGTTGACATGAATTTGAGAAGAAAGCTTCAAGTTATTGAGTAGATGAGACTTAAGTAATGATCAACTATGGTACAAGTAGGCAAGCTCACAGAGATTTTATTTCCTGTCTGGGAGAGAGACTACAAAGTCCAACGCATTACCTACAGTTTTGTCCCTCTCTGGTCCCAGCAGAGCCTAAAATGGAAAGCGCTGGAGGGGAACAAGAGGGATGTGGCAGCTTTGTGATAAGCATGGGATCCTGAATCCTTTCCTCTCTTTGGGAAAGTTACTTAATCCCTCCACACTTCCATTGACCTCTCTGGAAACTAGAAATAGTAGCACCCTGTGATGAGGAGTCATTTAGTTAGTGGTTAGTTAGTAGGGAGTTGGTACAGTGCTGAGTAAGGAGGCAGGCACATGGCGAGGACTGCGGAAGCGCTTGTCACAGAAGACCAAAGATGAAGAATAGGCTGCTGTGTCTCTCTGCACAGGTCTTAGCTTGGGAGTATTTGGAGTTAGATGCTGCCTCACTCCGAGAGGGCTGCTCCTACTGGCGCTGCTTGAGTGCACTTTGAAAGACCTATTGTTATCTGCCCGTCTGCCTAGCTCCCTGGAGTAGTTTCCTGGGGAAGGGACACAAACCTCTCACCGCAGTCCAGCCATGCTCTGCCATCTGGGAAGCAGACATGTTTCTAAGGCGTTCAAACCCAGCAGGGTATGAAATGTTAACACCTGACATCAGGCTAGCCCTCTGACCTTTAACAACACACCCCTTTCTTCCAAAAGGAGTGATATGGTTCCCCAGCTCCGACCCTTCACTACTTCTCATCACATGTAGCTAGCTTTAATACAAAGAGAGATTTGGGACAAAGACTGTGCCTCATTTTTTCCCTTCCCACCACACCCCATTAGGAGCACCAGAGCCGCAACTTATGTTGTCAAACCTCACTTTCTACAATTTTCCAGGCGATGGTGTCTGTTTGCTTCTTTCTCCTTTTAACCCGTGTCTTGGTCTCTTGCAGACCCTTGTCTGCTGATTCTTTATTCCTCCTTAAAGGGAGTCTGTTTAGGACTGGATTGTACACTGTTTTTCATGGTTTGCATGATGACTTATGTTAATATACTCACACACATTTTAAGTTTTGAAACTGGCGTTCCCCGTGTTTTTTATATCCAGGGTTCAGTGTGGATTCTAGATAAACTAATAGAAATTCGCCCCTCAAAAATCTGATCCAGATCTTGCCTGTATTTTCTTATGTGCTCAAATTAATAAAAGCTGTGGCTGAATATGTTTCTTCTTCGTAACGCTTGTAAAACAGGGTTGTAGCCAGGTAGTAAACTGGAGTGAAACCGTGTGTCTCTCCCTCGTAAATCTTAGCTCCGTGGAGCCGATAAAAATGCCGGAGCCCCTAACAGGGCAGGCTATTTGCCTTTTTGGTGTGGGTTTTCTTCGGTCCTCATCTATCAGTGATACTTTGGTAAAAGGTTCATCAGCTACGGGTAAAGTATTATATACCGATTCCCTTGCTGAGTGTTAAAAATAAAAAGCATCGTCCATTACAAGTTATTTTCAGCAGAACTTGCCTGGTTCAGGTATGGAGGAAGCAGGGCTTGGCTTTCCTTGATCTACCGCAGACAAAACAAAAGGGCCACGGAGAGGGAGTACGAGCTTTGTCCTCCGAAGCAGGGTGGCCACACGATGGAGATACTAAACATGGGACTATAAACAGTGCTTTCCTTGTGGGGGTAAAGAAGATGTGAGCTGGCCTCGGTCCCATTTTATTTATTTATGTATCTAGGATGGGTTTGTTTAGGAATGCAACAAAAGATTATTCAGGCTGTTTTGTTTGGTTCTGTTTTTCAGATCAATGTTAATGACAGCCTGTGACCTTGGAGCCGTGACCAAACCATGGGAGATCTCCAGACAGGCGAGTGGTGATTAATGGCAGGGCTCAACCGAGGGGGGACTGGGGGGGACAGTATTCCCAGAGCCCTGTCTGCCAGGCACAAACCCGAGTCAATTTGCATCAGTATTAACGTGGTGTAAAAAATAGCAGGAGGCTGAGGGGCGACATAGTTTATTGCCCAGCCTTTCTTTATCATGCTTCCACTGAGAACTAATATTTCTGATTCTGTAAGATTTTTTTTCTTTTAATACACTAAATCCAAATAACACTTTGGCCTTTTTGTAAGGTAGGAGTTTCAAACATAGTGTTTTTGAATAGGTAACCATGTTTTCGTACAAGGTCCAATTTTTCACATCTGGTAAAAAAAAAAAAAAAAAACAAGGAGGTAAAATGGAAATTTGATTTTTTTAAAAAAGTCTATTTAGAAATCAGAGGGCTCTTTGGCCAAAATATGAGGTATCTAATTTAATTTTTACCAAAAATTTAATGCATTTACCACCTATCTGGTTTCACTGATCAAAAGTGTTAGTTCTAGAGCAAGAATAGTTTTTAACCTCATAACTACCCAACTTAAGATTTGATTAATTTAATAGCTCTTTCTGTTTTATGAGGCACCTCCTGGGTGGGCTGTGGGGTCTAAAGCAAGAACTTGTTACCTTAAGACTTGACATTTGAGGGAAAATAAGATACATTCACATCACAATAAAAACTAATATTTATTGACTGAATAACTGTTAAATGTCTGCTTTATAAGTTTTATATCATTAAGTCCTCTGAGGTGGGTATTGTTACTGTAGGGGCTGAATAATGGCAACCCAAAGCCATCAGGTCCTAATCCCTGGAACCTATAAGTGTTACCTTAGAAGGAAAAAGGGTCTTTGCAGATGTGATTACGTTAAGGACCATCATTATCATCATCTGGATTATCCAAGAAGGCCCTCGATTCAGTCACAAGTGTCCTTAGAAGAGAGAGGCACAGGGATGACACATTCAGAAGGGAAGGCAGTGCAGAGACGAGGAGACCGGAGTGATGTGGCCCCAGGAAGGAGGATGCTGACAGCCACCAGACACCCAAGAGGCAAAGCACAGATCCTCTCCTCGACTCCAGGGGACCATGGCCCTGCCAACACCTTAATTTCTGCCCAGTGAACTGATATTGAACTCCTGCCCTCCAGAACTATGAGGGATGTCATTTCTGTTGCTTTAAACCACCATGTCTGTGGCAGTTTCTGGCAGCCCTAGGAAACTAATACACTGATTATTCCTATTTCACCAATGGGAAAAATGAGGCTTAGAAAGGCTACATAGTCTGAAGTCATACAAGTGTAAGTTGCATAGCTAGGACTTCAAGTCCTAGCAGATTAAGTTCCAAAGTCTTTCCTTCTTAACGGTGTTTTATGCTTTCTTACATAGGAGGCACCAGTTAGCCTTTTTAAATGATGCCAAGTGTGTTGGCAGAATGGGCAGTGTTACCACTAAGCTCCAGATCTCAGTGGCTTAAACCAATGACTCCCCTGGAGGCACATGCCTCTAGCATTGGCTGGCGCCTCTTTGTCCTCACGCTGGACGGGGGCTCAAGGAGCAGCCACCGTCTGGATCATTCCAGCAGAGGCCCGGGTGGGTTTTTCACTGGAAGTTAGATGTCATTCCCCCAGCGGTTCATTGGCCAGAACTTGTCACAAGAGCCCATCCAGACAGGAAATGCCATCCTTCCCTGTGCCCAGAAAGTAGAAAGCCAGGAATAGTTGGTGAAAACATAACTACCACAGTTTGCCCTTCTAATCACCAAAACTGTGATTCACCCTCCTTCCTGTGAGCAAAATATACTCATCCTCTGCTCCAAGGGAGATGACTCAAACAGCCCATCAGTCATGGGATTAAGCTCAAAGTCCAGGATCTCTGGGTGATACATGTGCATCCCTACAGCATGTCTGGATGTAAACCAGAGGCCCACACCCCCCCCAAAATGCAGCACATAGCACACACTCATGCCACAAAACACTCATATGACACTCCCAACTCCATGGGGCATGCCCTGCGAGGGCGCCGATTCTCAGGGAGATGCTCCCCAGTTTGATATGTTCTATGGTTTTTAGATCCATCCTGGGAAATCATTCCTTTTCCACCGTCCTCCTTGGTGAGATTCAAAGGTCAAACTCTCTCAGCCTACTTCCCCTCTAAAGAAGGTCAAGTGCCCAAGGTTTAAGTTTTAGATAGTCACAGGCTTGTGAGAGGGTTTTAGCACCAAAAGCCTCTTAAACATTTAGTCATCTTCTTAGGTCTTTGATCCCAGTCATTTCCATTTGCTAACAATCATTTCCACAGTTAGATACTATACAACATCTTAGATCTCCTGTATTTCTTGGCTTCATTACATTCAGGAACAAGGAAATATAGCACATGTACATCTTTATTTCTCTCTTGACAGCTGATCCCTAGTATTTGGTGCCCAGTATTTTGCACCAGTGAGAAAACCATGTAGTCAAATTATTTCTCTGGGTCATTTTGTCTAACTGAAAGGATGTTGTGTGTGTCCCCTAATTCATTCGGAGTTTTTCACTGAGTGTCCCTGGCCACACCTTCTATTTCATTCTTGTTGTGAGGCTAAGTAAGTCTTGAGGTCCTTTGTCATTCAAAATGTATCTCAAGTTTTACTTTCACAGTGTGGGGTTAAGAAGCAGCTTCATATTCTATCCCTATAAGACCCAGAATTTATGACTTTCTCTGTTCCCTTTCATTTCTGGTTATACACCTGCCAACCCTTTACTGAACTCACTTCTTATAATACCGAGCAAAAGAGTCAATAGCAGCCATCACGTGCTATTAACTTTCTTTTTCAATCTCTTCCCCTAAGGCTGTAAGTTTGTTACATACAATATTTGCTTTATTTCCATGAGAACTATACAAACTATTTTGCCACCATGTAAGATGGATCATCATCCCTATAGCTTCTAACAACCATTTCCTCACTTTTTTTATACCTGACTCTCAAGCCACATATTATAGGGGTTTTTTCCTTTCTTTCTTTTCCTTCCTTCCTTTCTTTTGAATAGCAGTACCTCACTTCCATACCAATTTTTGTGTTAGTCAAGGCTAAGCTAGGCTGAAATTCAGCTGCTGAATTTATGACTTTTTATTCATTCCCCTCCTAGCTATGCAACTTACACTTGTATGACCTCAGACTATGTAGCCTTTCTAAGCCTCATTTTTCCCATTGGTGAAATAGGAATAATCAGTGTATTAGTTTCAATTCAGCTGCTGAACACAAATGAAAGTTTTTATCTTGCTCACATCACAGCTTGCCGCAGGTAGTGCTGTTTTCCTACAGACTCTCCTCCAATACATAGACTCGCTTCCAACTGAGTCTTGGTGTTCACTTCAGTGTGACATGATTGAGGTGGCTCAGACACTTAAGAATCCTCCAACAATGCCAACAAAGGTCTGTCTAGTCAAGGCTATGGTTTTTCCAGTAGTCATGTATGGATATGAGAGTTGGACTATAAAGAAAGCTGAGCACCAAAGAATTGATGCTTTTGAACTGTGGTGTTGGAAAAGACTCTTGAGAGTCCCTTGGACTACAAGGAGATCCAACCAGTCCATCCTAAAGGAGATCAGTCCTGAATATTCATTGGAAAGACTGATGCTGAAGCTGAAACTCAGCTTTGGCCACCTGATGCGAAGAAATGATTCATTGGAAAAGACCCTGATGCTGGGAAAGATTGAAGGCAGGAGGAGAAGGGGACGACAAAGGATGAGATGGTTGGATGGCATCACTGACTCGATGGACATGAGTTTGAGTAAGCTCTGGGAGTTGGTGATAGAGAGGGAAGCCTGGAGTGCTGCAGTCCATGGGATCGCAAAGAGTCAGACATGACTGAGCAACTGAACTGAACTGAACTGACAATGCTGGAGACCTGGATTCAATCCCTGGGTCAGGAAGAGCCCCTGGAGAAGAGAATGGCTACCGACTCCAGTATTCTTGCCTGGAGAATCCCATGAACAGAGAAGCCTGGTGGGCTACAGTCCTTGGGGTCGCAAAGAGTCAGAAACGACTGAGCAACTAAGCATGCACACACGCTTGAAGTTAAAAACCTGGTTATGGTGGAGAATTTGTTGGTCGCGTAGCTTATTTCTTCATCTATGCCCACCTTTCCCTCCCTCATGTGGGATGGCCTCCCTTAAAATAAAGTTTGGGAATATACTGCAGAGAAGATGCAGGTGACTTTTCCAGGTACTGTGGGGAGTGGCCTCTGTGATAGGGGTGGAAGGTGGTGGAGAGTAGGAAAAAGTTAGGAGGATGGAGGATAATAGAGAAGATTAGAAGGGGGGTGGATAAGGGATGCTGTGCCAGGGCCATCAGGACCCCAGTGAAGTGCATGTCACAGATAAAGGAGCAGCAGCCCACCTGGAAGTCAGAAAGTGACAAAGTACTTGAAAAAAGTTACTGCATTGAGTTTATAGAATGAAGAGGCCCAATGGCCACTTGTAGGTGGTCTTCTTGGTCCCTGATATTATTTTATTTTCAAGATTTGAACATCTGCTCACTGATGCAGAAACTCATGAGGTCAGGGAAATAAAACATAAAACCCTATTTTTCTAAATGTTTCCATCAGAAATCTTGTCACAGCTCTAAACTGAAGATCTCATTTTTGTCTCCAGATTGAATGAGTTAAATATTTTCAAAAACTTACTCACCTCTTGTAGAATGTTAGGAAACAGCTGGACAAAAACAATAGAAACTTCTTTTAAAAACAGAAATATATTTCCAATTTCCTGGATGCTGATTTTTTTTTAATTCCCTTTGAAAATGCTTTTTCACTGGAGTCTTTTTCACTTTGCCTTCCTTGCACACAGGACTCTAAGCATGTGGGTTTCCCCAGTCATCCCCCAAGGCCTGATTAGCATCTCAATTTCCTTCTTTAATAAAAAATTCAATCAGGAGCCACTTAATAGGCCTGCTTGGGTTTTTAAGTACGAATGAAACAGTGGTACAAGTTGAGCTGTGAAAGAAGCTCGGGGGAAATACCCAAGACCACTTTAGAAAGCTCAATACAAGGATTTTGTTTTAATTTCTTTGCTTTCCAGGGACTACTGACCTCCTCAGGACTCCACCTCGGGGTGACCTGCTGTACACACGTACATTCTTTAGTGCAAAAGATCCACCTCAGAGGAGTCCGAGGGAGAGTTCTGGAAACTGAATAGTGAGGCCAGGTCCGCAGAGGGCCATTTCTTCTCTCAAGGAAGGCCAGAGGGCAACAGGAAAGTCTTGGAGTGCTAACGTGAAAGGCAGTGGCAGAGACTGAAGAGAGGTGAACCGGAATCCTAGGGAAATTAGGCCAGTTCCACCTAGTTTTATGCTACTGAATTTTTTAAAATATTTAAAATCTGCACTGGCCATTTTATTTGTTAATAAACGACTTTATACTTGCCGCTCTCAGATGTGTGTGTGTGCTACATATTCTTTTTGTTTTATCAATGGCTACCATTTATGGTGGATAAAACCTCTTGAGAGTGATATTTAGGTAAATTATCTTGATTCTCTGCACTTGACCGAAATTAAGCCACTCTAGCCTTTGCCAGACCTAAGAACCTCATCTTTATAAGAGCCTGGAGTTAGCCTGGAAATCAGATCTTCTTGCCATCAAGTGGTCTGGAATTTGTTTTCTGTTCTTTCAATATTTTGTAAATCCAGCTAGTTCATCTCAGAGACTTCCCAGATGTTCACCACTGTGTTGTTGAAAATATCCGGTCAGTGCTCACCCGTTACATCAGTTTTCTTCCCATAAACCTATTGATAGAAGCATAGGGCTTGGGGGGAAAAAATAATCTCTGTAAGCCTGACTGTGATCAGTAGCTTCTGATCATCCATGCTAATGGATGAAAAATAGAAAAATACATGTCCCTACTTTGGAAATATCTGTGTGGTTTACCGTAGGACAGCCATTCCATTGTGCTTATTAACAACTAGAACCCACCATAAATAAAAAGTTATTTACCATGTGGATGGAGACAGCCTAAAACCAAATCACATTCTTCAAGTCATATCATAACATACTATAGGACTTGCCTGGTGGTACAGTGGATAAGAATTTACCTGCCAATGCAGGGGACATGGGTTCGATCCCTGATTTGGGAAGATTCCACATGCTGCCGAGCAACTAAGCCTGCACAACTACTGAAGACCTTTCACCTAGAGCCTGTGCTCCACAACAAGAGAAGCCACTGCAGTGAGAAGCCCATGAACTACAATGAAGAGGAGCCCCTGCTCACCACAACCAGCAGACCACAAGCAGCAACCAAGACCCAGTGCAGCCAAAGATAAACAAATAATTATTTCCAAAAAAAACACCATAAAAGTCTGGTATGAACAATGAATCTGGCATGAGTCCTGCCCCTTGACTGATTGCTACAGTAGGAAGCAAAGGGTGGGCCCTGGGGTTAACCCTTCCAGAGTTCACACAAATACTGGTAGGGTGACATGGTTAAGAAGTTTCTATGATGGCAGAATGTAGCCAGGCTAAAATATGTGTGCAAAAAAGTAAAAAAAATCTGCACAGAAACAACCAAAAGTTGGCTGAATTATTATTGCAAATATAGTATGATAATCTGTTATCATGTCAATTATTATTAGGTTATTATTTGCTTCATTTTTCTGGATAGGAACATTCCCTCCCTTGAAGGTTACATATCCATGCCTCATCTGAATATGTAAGCTCTACTCTCAGAGATTGTCTATTGGCATATGTCTTAAGGATTGCAACTGTACTTCATCTCTGTTTCAAGAAAACAAAATAAAAATGCAATGCGTAAGATCTGATTAAAAGGAAATCGGGTTCATTGATTAAATTCTGTCATACTTTCAAACACAAAAGGTTAATGAACTTCCTCATAAGCTTTTCAAATGGTAGTCTGTCTTGAAGGTAACTGCCATAGACAAAAGCCAGAAATAACTTCTATGTCTCATGATGAATTACATATGCCCATTAATTAAAATATTTTTGTGTTTCAGGTGGCTGAACTTGTAACCAGCGAGTTCTTTGAACAAGGCGATCGGGAGAGAGCAGAACTGAAACTCACCCCTTCAGTAAGATTGTCCTTTTCTTATGATGTATTTACCCTTTTGAATGACATTTCAAAATAACTTCAGATTGCACCTTGAAAGGCTGAGAATGAATTTAAGGAAGCACTCTTGAAAGTTTCAAACTTTAATTAAATTTAGATGCTAAACACTCTTATTCCCAGGTTTCTGATTAAGAGGACTGATTACTTACCAAGCATTTCCTGTGTTCCCACCCTGGGAGAAGTAGGCACAAGGGAGGTTTGCAGAGCAGTACTTGAATAACTAGAAGCCCAGGGCTGCTGCTTCATATGCAGTCAGCGGCTATGTTGAAACAGAGATACAGGGGGAAAAAATACCTAAAGGCAAGCTGTCCAGCCTTGAGGGGCTAGAACAGGCAGGTGCAGTAAATAATGGATATTCTGGATTTTACTTTCCAATTTTGAACTTGTCCAAATTCTGAAAGCAAATCATTTCAAGTCTGTTTCTTTTTTTGCAAAATGAAAAGTTGCACCTGGGAAACTAGGTTCTGCTGATTGAAATGCTGTTTTTATTGGATTCAACCATTCAGTTACTATTTGAGAATGCTTACTGTAGGCTAAGGATGAGTCTGTCTTTACCCATCAGGAGACAAAGATATAAATGCTCCAGTCACCAGCCTCAAGGAAGGGGCAGGCTCTTTATTCTTAATGAAAGAGTAGCTCAAAACATTTCACCCAATGATCCAAAAATGGTCCAGAGTATTCTAAAGTCTGCCAGAGCACAGAAGAGTCAATGCAGCTCAAGGAATGTGTCAGTTATCAAGAGTGTCTGTTTACAAAGATTCAGATTAACTAGGTTTTGAATATTTGGAGTTATTCATAAGATCTTCAAGTTTTAAAACATTTTTCTTTGCTTTTAAAAACAAGGAAAAGCGGCAGAAGAGCTCCTAGCTTGAAGGGTTTCACCTGTTCGAAGTCAGAACTCAGACTTACTAATTTTGACTATTCTTTATTTGTTGTTGACCCATAATAGAGCAAGGGGCTACATAGGTTAACACACCCATCAATTATTTTAATTTCCAAAGCAATATCTGTTTGTACTGTTTTCAAAACATTTCTTTGTTCTTTTTTTGGTGGTGTCTTCAAATTTGGTTATAAAATAAAGATGCTAAATTGGGATACATAGTTCATACCTACAATGTAGTTCAACCCCAATTTCTGCCAGCTATTAGCATATCTGTTTTCAAGTCAAAGCTTTTCTCCTCTTTTGAAACACCGTTTCCAAGGCCTCCTCTGAAGGCCTTACACTGCAGCGATACCACAGGTCATTTAATTAGATGGAAAAACTATGAGTTCATTGCCAGCACTGACAGGCTGGCGGGTGCATTGGTGCAGCACTTGGGGACTTCTGTAGAGGCAGGTAAGGGTGTTTCTGGAGACATAAATGCAATGAATTTTGTGGTGGAAACGTAGCTGTACGTGCTGCTGTCTCCCCGCAGGGGCCTGCGTAATACGGCGGATGACCGTCTCCTCAGGAGGGGCCTGGCTGCCGTAGCAGGAGTATCCCATGTTCGTGCTTTTCCAGAAATGTCTAGAAATGTGCACACCCAGATCTGACACCGTCTGTGTCCATTATTCCTTGATATTTAGGGATAAAATTGTCCAAGAGCCCTTTCCGGTGTCATAATCCTAGGGGCCAGCAGAGTGATTTCATTCAGATTAGTACTGGAAGCAGTGAGGCAGTTAACAGAACGTGCTGGACCACCTTCAAGTATTAAGCATGAAGCTGAACACCGTGCACCAAGACATGAGGCAGCCCCATCTTCCCTGCCCTCAAGAAGCTTGTCAACTGGCAGGAAATATGGACACTAAATACATTTTCATTAATAATCAATTACAAGATGCAAAATTCTGTAAAGGGAAACATAGGACAAAGTGGTATCTCACACTTCCACTCGTCAAACATTTGTTAAGAAGTGACTAGCCCAGAAATGACCCCTTACAGTTATGGCCCACTGATTTTGGGCAAGGGTGCCAAGACAATGCAATCAAGAGAAAATAATCTATGGTGCTGGGACAATGGAATATCACATGCAAATGAAAATGGACCTTCCCTCTCTCCAGACCCTAAAATAAACTCAAACTGCATCATAGACCTAAATGTTAGAGCTAAAACTATAAACTCTTAGAAAAAAGCAAGATATAAATCTTCTGGATTGGATTCAGCAATGATATTTTAAATATGATACCAAAAGCATAATAAACAAAAGATAAAATAGAGAAATTGGACTTCATCAGAATTGAAAACTTTGTGTATCAAAGGACACTATCTAAAAAGTGAAAAGACAACCCACAGAATGGGAAAAAAATGTTTATAAAGCACATATCTGATATGGGCCTAATCTCTAACCAGTGAAGTTGCTCAGTCATCCGACTCTTTGCAATCCCATGGACTGTAGCCTACCAGGCTCCTCCATTCATGGTGTTTTCCAGGCAAGAGTACTGGAGTGGGTTACCAGTTTCTTCTGCAGAGGATCTTCCCAACCCAGGGATCAAACCCAGGTCTCTCACATTGCAGGCAGACACTTTACCATCTGAGCCACCAGGGAAGCCTGCCTAATGTCTAGGATATATATAAAATATTGCAATATATGTAAGCTATTATATAAATGTATAAAGTGTTTTATAAAATATATAATATATAAAAACTGTTGCAACCCAACAACAGAAAGACAACACAATTTTTTAATGGGTAAAGGATCTGAATAGACATTTCTCTAAAGAATATATATATATATAAGTGGCCAATAAGCACATGAAGAAAAATGTCCTAAATCACTAGTCATCAGAGAAATACAAATCAAAACCACAGCGAGATACCACTTCACACCCACTAAGATGACTGTACTCAAAAAGATAGACAGTAACAAGAGTTGGCAAGAATGTGGAGAAATTGGAACTTTGTACATTGCTGGTGGGAATTTAAATGATGCAGCTGCTTTGGAAACAGTTCGGCAGTTCCTCAAAACATTAAACACTAGGGTTACCATGTGGCAAGCAATTCTACCTCTAATTATAACCCCAAGAGAAACAAAAGCATACATCCACACAATAAAACTTGAATGTAGTAGCATTATACATAATAAAAGGTCGAAACAACCCAAATGTCCATCTACTGATAAATGGATAAATAAAATATGGTATATCTATCTATATGAGGGAATATCATTTGGCAATAAAAATGAAGTTCTGATGTGGGCTTACACAGTAAACCTTGAAAACATTATGTTAAAGAAGCCCATCACAAAAGACCACATATCATATGATTCCATGAACATAAAAAGTGCAGAACAGACAAATCTGTAAAGGCGGAAAGTGATTTTGTGAACTGCCTAAGTATTAGGGGATTTGGGGAGGAATGAAGAGAGATTGCTAATTGGTATGTGATTTTTTTTTCCCCTTGGAGCAATTAAAAATGTTCTAAAATTGACTGTTGTAATGGTTGCACAGCTAATTGTGAATATTTTTTAAGTGAATTTAAAAAAAAAGTGTATCCTATGCACCAGAAAGAGTCATTAAACAAAGAAGAAAATTTCAGATAACACTGAGAACTAGAGACAGGGTAAAACAGAATAATGTGTTTAAAATGTTTTGACATCTTGGACATAGTGAACCAAGATTCATGTAGTTCACGGAAACCAGCCCTTCCTCCAGCATGTTTCACAGTGTTCTTAGAGTGCCTCGTCCTCCCTCCTGATATTTACACTTCGCGTGGCAGTCAAGGATGAGCGGGCCAGTGGGAGGCAGCGACCTTCTCCCTAACTTGGAGAGAGTTTCCTCAGCAGCACCCTTCTATCTTCTTGTGAGCCTCAGCAGCAAATGATTTGGGCCTCACCCAGTCTCGCCTTTGTTCCCAAGTCTAAAGGATGTGGGATTTTTCAACATATATGGACCAAGGACACGTCATGAGTCTGTCCTCGAGACCTATGTGAACACCAGAATGATGTGGATGCCACATTTGATTTAGAAGAAGGACAAAACCTACTGTTAAGACAGTAAGGTGGGGCGGGGTTGCTTCTTAGACCCTGGCCTTACTCTTTAAGAATAAAGGAGCTAGCCTTTACCTATCCCTGACCATGTCCATGACACATTTGACACAGCACCTGGAATCTGCAGCATACTTAATAATGTTATGACTCCTGCTTAGTGCCTTACAGTGATAGCCATCGGGTGGGTGTCATCCAAGTTAAAGACCATCTCGTTTGTATCTGCGCAAAACATATTTCATGTGTATGTATTTAAAATCTATTGATAAGTTGAATCTATACTTGAAAATATGCCCTCTGGCAGTAAAGTTTATATACATAAAAGAAGAACAAAGGGAGGGACATTCTCACTGGAGTACACGGGGCAGTGTTTGTCCAAGGAATCCACTTTAGCCGTCCAGTGACAACTGAGCGTCTCTCCTTTTATGTCTGCCCAACAGAAATATGTCACTTCTTTTTCTCAAAAATTTTCTAAACATTATAATGTCATAAAGTTTAAAGGTTGGGAATGAGGAGAGAATAGGTACTTCCCCCCATTAACCATCCCTACCAGTTTCCTCCGACCATGGGATCCAGGCAAGGGTACTGGAGTGGGTTGCCATTTCCTCCTCCAATTATCCATCCAGTGATAGATAAAAATTTAGGAAATTGTTAATGACAGGACCTTATTGAAAAACACACAAAATTGTCCCCACTCTGAAAAATTAACACAAATAGTTCCTATTTAAAATGACATTGCTTTTAAGGATCTTTTCCAATCTATTCCATACTCTCTCACTATAAAAATAAAAGCCTGCACTATTTTGTGGCAATAAAACATTCCCCCTTCCTTTGACTTGTACCCAGTTCTCAGTGACCTGATGACTTGATTTAGTAGCAGTTACCTATATCTGAAGACAGATTTTGGCCCCAAGGAGTTGCATGCTATAAAGTCCAAATAAATCCGCTTACAAATCTCATAAAAAGAGGTGAAAATACTTTATTTCTCATCACAGATAAAGGAAAAGAAAGTATGTGTAAAGGTTGATTGTGATTTGTGAAGTGTTCAGTTGGTAAAAATCGGATCATTGTGGCCAAGTGTTTGACAAAGCACCCGTAAAGTCTCTGGTGTAATAAAGCAAGGCTCTCCTCCCCCATTCCAGGCTATTTTTGATCGGAACCGGAAGGATGAGCTGCCTCGGTTGCAACTGGAGTGGATTGATAGCATCTGTATGCCTTTGTATCAGGTAATCATGATTCGAGAGGGTCTGTGTGTCTTCACCGAGCCAGGAAGGAAAAGTGTTACGTACCGCATTTTCAGAAATATTGGTTTTAGGACACCCTCCCAGGGTATGTGTGTTGCCGGGAATGGTGGTTGCAGCTTATCTTTTCTCGGATTTCTGATCAGTCCACTGAGAAGAGTTGGTACTCAGAACCCAAAGACCTGAGTTCTCCTTGGGCCTCAACTCCCTCATCTATAAGCCAGGTATCGTAATATTATATCTCAGTATTTCTCAAATTGTGCCCCTAAGGAACAGAAGTGTCCATCCATAGCCTAGTGAGTATCTTATTAGAAAGAGGGCCCCCCCCAAAAAAAAAGAAAGAGGGCCCAATAATTGCAGCTTCCCTGACAGGAAAGAATCTGCCTCCAATGCAGGAGACCTGGGTTTGATCCCTGGATCAGGAAGAAACCCTGGAGAAGGAACTGGCAACCCACTCCAGTATTCTTGCCTGGAGAATCCCATGGACAGAGGAGCTTGGCGGGCTACAGTCCATGGGGTGGCAAAAAGTCGGACACAACTGACCATCACTTTCACTTTCACTTTCTTTTCCTGCACATTAAAATACTGAAGGCTCGGAAAAGTACTTCAGGAAAGAAACACGTCTAACCTTGATTAATGCTGAATTTCTTAAACATTTGATCATGGACATCTCTCAGTTTTGTTTTTTTTTTACCATTCTTCTTTTACTTTTATAAATATCATGTGAGACTTGAGAGTTCCATGAAACACAGTTTTCTGCTTTGACCCTATGGCCTGGGCCGCAGGGTTTTGTAAAGCCTCTTCCATCTTAAATATCTGCCTCTGTCTGAGATGCGTGACAAACGACAGCCGCTGAACACCGAGTGAGGTAGTTTCCAGCTCTGCTGTGTGGGTTCGAGACCCTGCTTCTGGCAAGGAGACTGGTGTCAGCAGCTCTGGATGCTCACACTCCACTTTTTGAGTAGGATTAGGGCTGACACCAGTTAACACTCACAGTTTAGTGTACACTGGCTTTTAATTCTACTTCTAAGCATTTGCTTTCATGTGCAAAACCTGGTAAGTTCTTTACCCCCTACCTACCTCAATCAGATTGAGCTGCTTTTTTAACTTCAGAGTGAGAAACACATGCAGGGAAGGCAAAACGGCTTCATTTCTCACTCTAACTCCATTAAAAACACAGTATTGTTTTTTAAGGACTTCACAGCCATTAAGTTTCAGGCTTATCTACCACTTCCTTTCCAGCACTTTTAGGAACTGCTGAGCCCTGTCACATTATCCTAAAAAATAAAAAAATAAAAAAACATAGAATACTGTCTTGAAGATGGAAATGTAATTTTTCATGACTATAAACAACAAAAGTAATTTTTTCCTTTTATATTATCCATTAAGTACATGATAGCATAAAAGCAGAGAAGTAAAGCTTTAAAATAATCTAAAGTGAATTATTTTAATTATACATGAGACATAATGCTCTTTTATTTGAAAATGGAAGATTGGGTGAAATATCAAGAATGATGTCTATGTTATTATACGAAGATCCTCAACTCTCTTTTCTCTCATCCACTTCTGCCATCCTCATTTCTCTGGTATCTGGTATCTCTGAACAAGCTGGGTTGCCAGGTGTAAGGCCCATAGCTGTTGGGTCAGGTATATCTTGCTTTGTGAAATTGACCTTGACTACCCATGTTGAATTATTTTTTAATTTTACTCACTTGCCTGTGCATTCTTAGGCAATAAATGAGATGAATTTCTTGCAATTAATTCCTTTCACTGTGGGTCAAGCTTAGGAGGATGAAGACATGTATTTGTGTGGCTTGATAAGTTTTTGGTGTTAGTCTGCAAATGAAATTTGGAATGAACTCAACTCTACACACCCTTCCTACGTGATCAGTTACCGTAAATTGCTGGAAAGGACTCACGTGTGTTTTTCCATGTTAATTTAAATGTTTCATTGCTGGTTCACAGTCACTGGGGCTTATTTTTATACTTCCCATTAAATACTTTAAAATCTTCAGGTTAAAAAATAAGTTATTTTGAATTTAAAATGAAAAGAGCAGTTTCCAGAATTTAGGGGGTAAGGTTACCCCATCATATTATCTATCATTCCTGATTTTTCACATGCTTTACTTTACTACCTAGCTGTGATATTAGATACACTTGCTAATTTTATTCACAGGAAACTGACATAGAGAAAGTTCAAGTGACACCCCCACCAAATTAGATTGTGTCCCACTCATCTGTGGCCTTGGTTTTGCTGTAGTGGCCTCTCTACTACCTCATTTCACCTCTTTTGGATATTCACCCACGATCTTCTCTTACTAAACCAAATGGGGAAAGTCACAGCATCTAAAGAGGAACATGGAACAAGCTGTTTACATAACTTCATATTCATGCCTGCTGCTGTATCTTCTCAGGGAACAAAGCATGAAAGTCATGCTCTTTTTTCGTCACTTATTTTTTAAAAACCTCATGGATTTCATAGACATTCTTTATAATGTTTATAAATTACATATGTGGAATTTACATATATAATATTTATATATTAATTTATAGACACAAATATATGTTTGTATATTCATATGAATACATATTTATATGAATATGTGAATTGATCTAATTTTGAAATCAACGTTTCAAAAAGCCCTCAAACTGAAACCTTGTAGAATGACTTCAGTTACCCTCCTTGAGAATCCCTATTTTGTCCCATCTTGAGCACCTGGATGTTTTTCGTTATTTAACTGGATAATCTCACATAAACTGTTGATGCTCCGCAATGGAAATGGAACCAGTCAGTGGGGAGGAATCACCATGAGTATGAAGACAAAATCTTGAGGAAATGACTCACCAAGCATGGAAGGTCCCTAATGTGAGGCTAGTCAAACGTCAGAATGTTTGCAGGAGTTCAGGTTGTTGCTGGAAGGTCAGTCTGGGTTTTTTAATGGGGAAGTGCACTAATAAAGAGTCAGAGAGGATAAAGGCAAACGGGAAAGCATGCGGCTGGCAGGAACGCCAAACTGTGAGAGATGACATCCTCTTCCTCATTATGGAACAGAAGAATGCAGTGTGGCTTTGCTGAGTTAGTCTGGGCAGAGGGCAAAATGGTATGGAAGAGCAGCTATGACACCTGGTAATGGCCAGAGCCCTGATCCCCAGGTGGAGCAGGTTTGACGCAAACAGATGTGTGCATCATGACCATAAACCTTCTTGGAGTCAGAGCAGTGTGGAAAGATGAGGGCCAGTGAAGAGAGAAGCCAACCAAAGCACTGTGTGGCTGAGGTTGCTGAGTGCAGCCCAAGACAGGAAGAGGCTTGTGGAGGTGAAGATGGAGATGTAGCCCGGCAGTAAATACAGATATGGCTCTAGGGCAGCTTTTGTATTTCATTGACTTCTACTGGGTAAATCAGCTTAAGAGGGTTGTGCTTGGTAGATGAAGCACTTTCCACTTCCACTCCAGTTTGCTGAGTTTTGTCTCTTCTCCAAACAAAGGGTAGACTATTAATACTCCATGGTACCTGAAGGGCTATTTATTTGTGTGCCTAGGTGGGAACCCACAAAAGTACACTGGTAGATTTTGAATGTCCATTGCATTTAAAATGGAAACTCTTACCTCTGAGACAACTTCAATTCCCAACTTGTGCTTATGCTGAAGGAAAACAGTGAAAACCCCCCAACCCCTCAAAATCTGTTCAACAGGAACTTTCCAGAGTAATCTAGTGATTGACTGAAGGTGACTGACAGAAAATATATAAACATACCTCATAAAGTTGGGTATGGAACATACAGAGAATAGTCCCATGGATGGTTCTACAGTAGGGAGATGTGATGTGCTTATATACATATGTTTATATGTACACATAAAATTCTCTAGAACTTGCTCATCTTTTTAATCTTATGTTTCCAAACTTTTCCTTAAAAAAAAAAAAGAAGAGAAAATGGTCCCAGAAGTCATGATTTATCTGTGACAGCATTTTAATCAGGAAGCATATAGGAAGCCAAGAGTGGGCAGGGAACCATCAAAGCGCGTTCCCCAAGAGAAGACTAACGCCCTGGTTAGTTAGCTGTCCTAGCAGGGTAGCTCAGAGGAACACATTGACATCTGATTCCTGAGCTTTCCGCTGTCTTTGCACCCTGCTGGGGATCCATTAGCCTGCTGCTCAACTTCTTTAGAGAAAGAAAAAACAGAAAAAAAAAAAAAAAAAAAAAAAAAAAAAAAAAAAAAACCCCAGACACCATCAAACTTTGAAGTCGTTGCTGCACCAGCCTTAGGGATAAACAGAAAACCTGATGTGGCAGCATCGCACTGAGTCTCTCTGCAGTAGCAGGCAAAGTGTTTGCCCTTCATTTTCATTCTCAACTCAATCCAACTTTAGTGCACCTAGAATTTCAATGATGCACTATACATCATTATAAATCTTCTGTGTGTTAAGGGTTGAGAGATTTAATTTTTGTTATGAACATAATCAGATTTTCAGCTCATCCCAAACTGGCTCTTGATTTTGGAGTATTTGATCAACGGCAACAACAAAAAAGAGCTTGACCTGGCCAGGTTCTAGCTGGAATAATGACCTCCTGTAAAAGAAGATTTGGGCAAGAGTGTTTGTTGCCTTTTTGTGAGAACGTCAAGACATTTCTGCAACAGGCAGGGCTTCTGAAGTTATGGTTATAGTAACTTCTGACTTTTTTTCTGCCTTCATTTGTCACAGTTGTTTTGGAAAACGCATTCCACCTGATGCAATTACTAACATGCTCTCTGAAAAGAAGGGAGGAAAAAAATCTTTAAGATGCAGGTCAAGGTGTAGAACCTGGGAGTTAGAATTGATAAACTGAAAAAAGGGAAGTAAGGTGCTACACCAAGACAACTTTTCTGGATACCAAGAAATGCACTTCACAAACAACTCAATGTTCCCCAGATGGTCCATGCCTTGTGTTCAATTTAAAAAAAGAAAGAAAAAAGTAGTGAGCTGCAGAGTGACTAGTTAGAACTCTCCTCTTAAAAGCCTACAAGGAGTGGAACGCGGTTAAAGAGGGGAACAATTTTATCACGTACTTAATAAAAGTAGGACACCACCCAAATCAGTTTCTTGTAAATGTTTTTCTCTACAACATTTAGTATTCCTGTGAATGAGAGAAAGGAATAGTTAAGGCCGACTTCTTATTTGTCTCTACAAAGTGGGGGACATATGTAGAGTGAAAAAACTCCAAAAACTCAGGAAGAAAGAAAAGGTGGGAGGGAGGAAGAAAAGAAGAGGGAGGAAAACAAATTCCTATATTCTCTATAATTGATCTGGCTCCACCTTCTCCTGGTGATGGGTTGGAGTATTCGGGGACTGATTTTTAAAGCATCTCAGTTCTTTCTGGTTTAAAACAAGTCCTTGGGAAGACTAAAATGTGAATTGTTCTCAGGCAGAACCATTCCTTCTCCCCAGCTGACATCCAGACGCTAGGGGAGCTTACCTGTCCTTGTCACGGTTCTGTGACTGGGGGGTGAGAGGCACCAAGTGCCCGGCTGCCTGTGGGGTCGGGGCTCTGGGTGTGATGCGGGGTTGGCCTCTGGGCTTGTGGGTCTGGCCACCGGCTCTGGCCGCCGCTGATCTGGTCTGTGCAGACCACGGTGAGCCGCCACCTGCCTCCTGGTCAGCTCTCGTGGGCTGGTTCTCTGTCATCACTCAATCCCTGCAGAAACCCCAGCTACTTTCTCTTCACTCTGCCGTCCACACAGCAGCTTCCTCAGTCCTTTCCAATATGCCGCCTGCGTAGTGCCAGCTCATTCTAAGCAAGTTCTGTCATTTTCCTGAATCAGGCTCTGAGATTCAAGAGATGAGCCTTCCCCTCATCTTCAGGGTTTGACCCCCAAGGAGCATGGAGTCAGGACACTCACATCTGATCTCATGCCCCCTCTCAGCCCCTCTCTCTCTCCTCCCTCTTTCTCTCCTCTTCTCCCTCTCTCCTCTTCTCCTTTCTCTAAGACGGGAGTGGGAAGTTTATGAATTTCCTTTTCCTAGTCTGATATGAACTCTCCTTGTATGGTCTCCACTATGCTCCCCATGCCAGATCTTTGTAGTTACACTTGATGATCTGCTTTAGCCAGGCTTGGTTCTTAAAAGATAAGAGTTTTGGAATTTAGAAATCCCCATTATGGCTCAGATGGTAAAGATTCTGTGTGCCATGCAGGAGACCAGGGTTCAGTCCCTGAGTTGGGAAGATCCCCTGGAGAAGGAAATAGCCACCCACTAGAGTTTTCTTACCCAGAGAATGCCATAGACAGAGGAACCTGGCAGGGGTGACAAACACTTTCCCTTTCACTTTTCTCTCCACACAAAACCAGCATGGAGACTTATTCTCTCTGAAAGCTGGGTGATGACAGCTTGCTGTTTTTAGCAGGGAGCCACCACTTGCTGAGAGGAGGAAACTGTGCTGAGCTGATGGGCGGGAAGCCATGGGCATCATGGTTCAAGTAGAACGAAAATATATTGGTTTGATATTCTCAAATTCTCCTCCTTGTTATGTATAGGACAATGCTATCTGATGCTATAACCCAGTCTGAGCACTGATAGTAAAACCTGTTCAAAGTTTTCTAGGTGCTATTGGTCAAATACAAATGGAAGAGAAAATATACACATTGAAATGTGTCAGTTTGATGTAGTTTATACCCTGTCTTCCAAACTTTTGCCAAAATGATCTTCATTAAATTAAAAAAAAGAAACTACTATATCATGGTATTCTCCTGCTTAAAAACCTCAGGTTACTATCCCATCTGTAAGATACCTCCCAGACTCCTGGGTTAGTCCTCTCATGCTGAGGCCCCTGCCTTTTGACCTCATGTCGAGTCATGCAGGCACTTTTTGCCCCAAAGCCCAGGACTCACAAACCCTCTCAACCGTCTCCCTTTGCCTTTGCTTATCCCTCCCTCCCTCTTCTTTTTGTCTGGGAGAAATCACCCCAAACTGTCCCCTCCTCTGGGAAGGCTTTACTCCCCCCAGCAGGACTAGAGCGCTCTACCGGCCTCTTCCTAACTACATGTAACACTCTGTTCTGTAGTCATCTTTCTGTCTGTCTTTTCTGTTTTTCTTCCGCATAAGATTAGTTTCCTGGAACCATCATATTGCTGGTTCCCAGAACAGTGCCCAGTATATTCAAACTGCTATCAGTTATAAACGAGTAAAGAAACAGAAGAGTAAATAATGCAACGTGGGACCACAGAATTAATAAGCAGTGGAATGTACGAAGTAGGGTTATAGTGTCATTTTAAATTATCATCTATAAATACATAAAGCGTTTCATCAGAGTGTGCACTGCTATATTCCTGCCCATAATCTGAAGTATATGGCCTATGCTATCTTTTTAGAGAGTGGTTTGGTTCTCATCATGGTTGAATTGGCCCTTAATTCTAGTGTAAAAAGACCAGTTTATAGCCATGAATTTTTCAGAGCTTTAACTTTTTCAACTAGGAAATACATAAAATTTTCTTTTCTTCCAGCATTGGCTGAAAGCATGTTTATTTTAATATCCAATTCTAATAGGGAGAGCTAACACATGTACACAGAGTTCAAGAAGTTATATATATATATATACATATAATTTCATGAAATTACAATATAATAAAACACTAAATTATCATGATTAAAATATAACTTTCCATTGACTTAGAAGACTTTTCAGATCCTCCAGTGCCTGACAGTTATCAATATAAACATGAAATAGCAATGTGCTTCGCAAGATGAAGTGCTGAATAGCCGAGAGGGCTCATTATTAGAAGAACACTCAAGCTCATGTCGCTCCCTGCATCAGGCATGGTTTGTGGCCAGTGAAGGCACCACACACCTTTGGCTGCATCTCACAGTTCTTCCTGAATACCTGACATGCCAGACTATTTGATTTTGGAGAAAGTCTTCCACCTCCAAAAAATGACTATGATTTGATAAAGCAACCAGCTCTGTGTACATTTTCTTGTAAACAAAATGGACTTTGATTTATTTCATGTAGCTTTTAAAAACCTTTTATTTATACAGTAGGACTCAATTTCTAGTCATATGCATTTTATGAGCCCAATACTTCCATCATGAATCTATATTAAAATGCTGGAATCTGGCTAAAAAAAAAAAGTTGTAATACACTCCCTAATAAGGCTTTTGAGGGTAGAATTTAAGATAAGATCTAATTCTCCCTATCCAGCTGACCAGCATAAATAACTCTTTTTAAAAGTGTTTCTGCTTTGAACTTATGAAGCTAAAAATCACTTAATCCCAAGGCCATACAAGGCTTGGAATGTCGTCTTAAGTTACTTTCCAGTTCCTCTAGAAAGCATATTTTACATGTTGATTTATCTCTTCTTCATGGCCTCTCTTCTCTTAAGAAGAAAATGGAAAGAAGAAAGTAAGGGAGGAAAGGAGGGAGGGAGGAAGGAAGGAAAAAGGGGTAGGGTGGGAAAGAAGTAGAAAGAGAAGAAAACTTTCATTTTTCACTAGGAAATGAATCAAGTCCTCTTTTAAAGATTGATTTTTGCATTCTAAGGGTGCCTCTCCAAAATTTCTGCAATTCAATGTTCATTTGAAGGGTCAGCATTATTTTTGCTCCTGGGAAGTGAGGCATGAGATAAACATAAAGCATGCTCATTACGCTGTTGCCAAACAGAATCCTCTATATTATTTGAAATGTTTCCTAAGAGAATTCAAGGAGGCAATATCTGGATCCTCAGCTATCACTACTCTTATATTTAGTTATCAGAGCTGCGGCTGTAAAATATTAAATAAATCACTCAAGGCACTTTGCTGCATCTTAGCAAGCAGATGCCAAATGACAGTGTGATCAGAGGGAGCCAGGCTCTCAACCTCAGGTCCAGTGAACAGGGCAGCCCAACAGCCGTGCTCACTGTTTTTCATTATAGATGATCATTTAAAATGTTGAGTCTGTTAGGCAGTGTCTAAAACAAATTTAAAGATGTCTATCAGACTGAGCTTTTGGAAAAGAATTGCAGTATTTAAGTCCAGAAAGATACAATGGTGTCCCTGGGTAGACTATCTCAGCAAGCAGACAGCTATTGATTGTGGACTCTAGTGGCTACTGGATAAGGGCTTAAATTTTAAAGTTTACAAGTTGCTTTTACATACACAATGTAATTTGACCCCAACTTTGTGAAGGAAGAAAATGCTTCATTCTGCATCCTATAATATCTTTGGTCTAAGTTTTATATATGAGGAAATGAAAACCTACCGAAACCAACGGACTTAACCACAGGGAAGCGGTTAGTCCACAGCAGAGCCAAAATTTCAAAGCCAAGTCCTCTTGGCCTTATTTTGCTGGTTTTTCCCACCACACTGCCCCGAGGAAGGGAAAGACGATTCCATTTTTGTCCAGCAGTGCTGCACCTCAGAAACCTCCCATTTACAAAATAAAACTCTGAGTTCTTCAGAGGGGAGGATGCAAGGAGCTGAGGAGAGATTCTAGAGAGGGCAGTTCCTAGAGCGCCGAATGCGCTAACCGGTTCTGTTTAGCTGGTTACCAGAGAAGTGCTTTCTCAGAGAGATTTTATGTCAAGTCGCCCTTGACCAAACATTTTCATCTGCGACTGAGCTGATGTTGCCAGTTAACAATGGAAGATCGACCTCCCCAGTTTGCTCCACATCCTTCTGAGAATTCCATTCATAAAATAGCAAAGGAAAAAAAAAATTTTTTTGAAATTTTTAAACATATAAACATTCTTGGGAAATGGAAAGAGGCTGGAAGAATTTTAAGGAGCATGATAGAAAAAGCCTACGGTGCCTTGAAGAGTCTGTAAGTAAGTGTATTAACAACCTACTGTTGAGGACCCAGAAGGAAATCGAGGGTGTCAGGAGAGAAAATATATGTGGCCTCAGAGAATACCTAAATCCTCAAGAGCAGACTGTGGGGATAAGTCAGGACTCATGTTCTCTTCTTCCTGTGATACCTCCCCATGCTCTTGTCCACATGCAAACACATTTTCATCCAGGAACACCAGTGTATTTTG
The DNA here is from genome assembly GCA_007570785.1 of Antilocapra americana. Classification (NCBI taxonomy): domain Eukaryota; kingdom Metazoa; phylum Chordata; class Mammalia; order Artiodactyla; family Antilocapridae; genus Antilocapra; species Antilocapra americana. The sequence continues at coordinate 52,637,683 of ML660200.1, read as the reverse complement.
CTCTAGCCACTTCAAAATGTGTTTCCAAATGCCTAACATAATTTTCATATTATCCTTTGAAATGGCAGGCTAGAATTCCAAAGAATGACTCGTCACCATTTATTCAATCATTTCCTATGTTTTTTGGTTGTTTTGTTGTTTTTGCTAATTGAGATAATTATAAAATGAGCACTTTTGTTCAATATTTTATTTATTGACTTATTTAATGCTATTAAGTGTGGTTAGAAATAGTAATGTTGCATTTCTTTTAAAAAAAAAATATAAATTCTCAAAGACAATAGAATGTAACAAGGCATAAAATATCCTGAAAATTGGAGGCTGGAAAGGAAGTTATATCTCAGGGTGTCTGTAGAAGGGGACATCAATAGGAAGAGAACTGATCTGTTTTTCAGAAGGATGTCAAGGGTCCAAGTTCAGCCGATAGGGAGTCTATTAATTTCCTAGTGCTGCCTAGCAAAATACAAGAAACTGGCTGGCTTAACACACCAGAAATCTACTCTCTCACAGTTCTGGAGACTAGAAGTCAGAAAACAAGGGTCAGCAGGGCTGGTTCTTTCTGGCAGCTCTGCAAGAGAATCCATTCCATACCTCTCTCCTGGCTTCTGGAGCCCTTGGCATTCCTTGGTATGTACTGTGTCACTTCCATATCTACCTCTGTATTCATGTGACATTCTCGCACGTCTCTGTCTTCATATGACCTTCTTATAAGGACACCAGCCATTGGATTTCTGGCCCACCCTAATACAGTATGTTTTGTCTTGCTAACATCTGTGTGTGCATGCTCAGTTGCTCAATCATATCTGACTCTTTACAACCTTGTGAACTACAGCCCGCTAGGCTCCCCTGTCCGTAGGATTCTCCAGGCAAGAATACTGGAGTGAGTTGCCATTTCCTACTCCAGGGGACCTTCTCCACCCAGGGCTTGAACCCACGTCTCCTGTGTCTCCTGCATTGGCAGGTGGATTCTTTTCCACTGAGCTACCTGGGAAGCCCCTGATAACATCTGCAATGACTCTATTTTCAAATATGGTCACGTTCCCAAGTACCAGGGTTAGGAATTCAGCATCTCTCTCTGTTTTTTTGAGGGGAGGGTGTGTGTCACAATTCGATCCATAGTAAAGAGACTGAGGCTTGAGCCTGGAAACCAAGAGAGGTTGGAAATGGTGTCCCTGGAGTCTCCTACTCTCCACACAGCCAGGTAAATAGCCTTTGCAGCCGTTGCCAACTCAGGAGACAAGAGGGCCCTTCTCTCAGAGCACTAACTGGGAGAACCTGTGACTGAAATTAGAAGTCTGTGGAATGACTGACTAGACCCCAGGAGGCCTCCCTACACCTCCCCCCGCCCTACTTTGCACTCAAGATGCCAGAGGCCAGATAGTCCCAAAGGCAGAAAAGTGGGATTCCTCTTCAGGGAAGGAGAGCAGCCACAGAGAGAAGACCTGTATGTACTTGCACTTGGGAGTCCCTCAGTGAGAGTTTTGGCTCCCTGCAGAATGCCCTTAAGATGAAGCCCCCAACCCCCACCACCCCTGCCAGCAACAATCACAGCCTCACCTGCTCCCCTGCCCCACTTTACTCACTGCCCAGAACAAGTCTTTCAGTGCTGTGTGCTTAAACATATGCTAACAGATTAGGGCCACAGCATGTTTGAAGAGAGCTTCCAATGTGAAGGAATGGAAGTGAATCAAAACCCTGAATGAAAAAAGGATTTCAGAGCATACAGGAGATGCAAAAAACAAAAGACAACTTCAGAAAGCCTCTACTATCATCAAAAAGACAAGTATGTTCTAAAACAGGACCTAATGCCTGATGGTTTCCTTCTCCAGTACTTTCTAGTTGCTATGTCATGATTTTCTCCTCCTCTGGGACCTCCTATCCTGGGCTCTGCTGGCCCGGCCCCACTGCCAGTGGCCTCCACTCAGACCTTGTCAGGCTCACAGCCCCTCCCCTCTCTCACCCCCTAGATTCCATCCTCGTAATACCAGCCTTGTCTTCCTAGGGGAAATCTGACTGTGGGCCCTTCAGATACTCCCTTCCCATCAAAGAAGAAAAACTCTAAGCTGGCAGACTGGCCTGCCCCTGCTCACCTGCTCTCCCTCCAGCCTCGAGCCCTCTGCCCTTGACACACCCACCACTGTTGTTGTTTGGCCACCAAGTTGGGTCCAACTCTTTGCGACCCCGTGGCCTGCAGTGTGCCAGGTTTCCCTGTCCCTCACCATCTCCTGGAGTTTGTCCAAGTTCATGTTCATCGAATCGGGGATGCCATCCAACTCTGTCACCTTCTTCGCCTGCCTTCAACCTTTCCCAGCATCAGGGTCTTTTCCAATGAATCCGCCCATCCCATCTGGTGGCCAGAGTATTGGAGCTTTAGCATCAGTCCCTCCAAAGAGTATTCAGAGTTGATTTCCTTTAAGATTGACTGGCTTGATCTCCTTGATGTCCAGGGAACTCTCAAGAGTCTTCTCCAGCACCCAGTTTGAAAGTATTAATTCTCTGGTGCTCTGCCTTCCTTATTGTCCAGCTCTCACATCCATACGTGACTACTGGAAAAACCATAACCTTGACTGTACGGACCTTTGTTGGCAAAGTGATGTCTTTGCTTGTTTCCTCCCCTGCTCATAGTCCATGCCCGTGTCTTTGCCCACACAGCTGCCTCTGCCAGGCCCACCCTTCCCTCTTCTCTCCAGCAAGTCCTTCTCTGACTGCAGGAATCTGCTCAGGTGACAAGCTGCCCCCAGGAGGTAGATATCCTGTTCTCCAGGGCCCACTGCAGTTTCCTTTATTAGCACATTATTCTCATTTGCATTCCCTGTGTCTGTTACCCAGCCATAATGCCTTCACACACTGCATGCCCCCAACCTCTGCCTTGCCCCAGCTAGAGCAGGGGTCTCTAGGTTGTGACTCAGCTGCCTGCTATGAGACCCCCGGGGGCCCTCCATTGGCAACACAGCCAACATAGCAACAGGATGGGGAAGGAATAGGTTATCACAAAGCTATTAGGAAGATCTTGCATTTCTCCAGCATCGCGTGCCTTCCGCATTGCCTGACATAACCCACCATTCCTTAGCTGCCCTGTGGCGGGCTTTAGCATTTCCATCTTTATTTCACAGCTGAGAAGCTAGGGAGGTTATACTTGCTGCTCAGAATCGCCCCACTGAATAAGGGGGAGCTTCAGCAAATGAATGCCTCCCACCAGCAAAGGAAGGGCTAAGCCACAGAACCAGAAAATAACAGAAGAGGGAGAAGGATTCTCCAAGTCTCTGACTTCACATGTCACCTACGATCACGCTACAGATGGTCTGAACAGCTGAAAATACGACACAAGAAAGAGAGCAACAGAGACATACAGAGAAGAAGGAGGCAGAGGGAAAAGAGAAAAGATGAACAACGAGGGCTGAATATTTTTATAAATCTCCCCTCCTTACTTGTAGTGAAACCTACAGTTTCTTATCCTCCACACTGTTTTCATGGTGATCATCCTGGGCTTTTAGGCTTGACCGTGAAAGTATTAATAACTCCACTGTGCTACATTTCTAAAGCATTTGGCCTTACAAAGTGACTTTCTTTTTGGAGTAAATGGAATTAATGATAGTAATTAATATCTACCTTTCCAAGAGTCTGAACCAAGAGAGACAGGATTTGTGGAAATGCTTTTGGAAAAGTAAACTTTACATGCTGAAGCCCTCCATACATATGAGCCGTTATTCTTGTTATTAGCATTAATAGCATCTCTAAGCTTTAGTAGCCTCCATTGGAACTTTGGATAAGAAAATAGCGAACTGCCGGGTCTCATCAAGATGTAGTGAATCTGTAACAGTAACATTTCCTGAACACTTCTCATGTGCCAGGCACTAGACAGACTTTCCAAGTCTGATTAACTTTTCTTAGCAATATCACGGATGGGGAAGGAATGCGTTATCACAAAGCTGCTATGAAGATTTTGCATGCCTGATATACCCCACCACTCCTGAGCTGCCCTGTGGGAAACTTTAGTATTTCTGATCAAGTTTCTTAGCAATATCAAGATAGATTCTACTACCACCCCCCTTTTCAGATGTGAAAACTGAAGCTAAAGAGTTCCTATAACATGCCCAAGAGTACACAGATATTAAGTAACAGAGCTTGGATTTTTTTTTTAAGCTTTAAAATCTGGGCTTCTGGTTGATTGGACCTTGTTGCCACCTGAGAGGCTGTGTATGCAGGCATCAATGTACAAACCTCAGGTCCTTACTGAGTCACCTGAAATGGAAGCAACACATTATTGTCATTGAAATGCTTGCCTAGAAGCAAATTTGCAAATCCTCTGTAGGGGAGTGAAACCCTGAAAGTTCCCTTGTGATCTGAGTTGATGGTGGCAAAGCTAGGTTTAGAAACCCAGACTTTGACCTTTGGTGTAGGGTTTGTCCTGAAACACTCTTCTACCTACATATAAAATTTGAAGCATATTATTGCCAAGTTTTCAAAGCTGTCCTGAAGGAACAAAGTTTAAAAAGCGTATCTGTCTGAGTAGTGATGCAGATTTCAAACACACAGCAAGCAGATGGAAGCAGGAAGTTTGTTTTGAAGGACAGCATGGTGAACCAAGATGTCTCTAAGAACAGGGGAAATGGAATGAAAAGTCAGCAAACAAGGTAGAAAAGACAGCCCTGAGAGGGCCTGAGAAACTGAACAGAAAATCTGAAGGAAGATAAATGGATAATTTAACAGCCGTTCAGTTTTTAAGAAAGACAAAGAACAAGCTACATTGCATCAGAAAAGGCCTAGAAATGATGATGGATGGGGCCCTTCAAATGAGTGGTGAGCACAACAGAATCGCAGTCGCCTGCACAATTCCCAGCTGAGGGCAAATTTGAGGAACTAAATAAGGATATGAGACTGATACGGATAGAAGAGTTTTTCAAAATCCATTTAATGGCCAGGCAGGGGACATTGATCGCTTTTCAGAGGAAGTGTTTAGAATCAGTGAGTAGTCGGCCCTTATTGGAATGTGGGTGGGGGAGCGGGAGGGAGGCTCACACACAACATTAGCATGCTGTGCATTCAGGTACTGAGATAATTGTTGAATTGTGGTAGCAAAGCACTAAGTTATTTTGATCTTTATGAAATAAACATTTCTTTTTTTATCCTGTACTCGTGAGCCTTATGAACAATGAAATGACTTGCCATTGAGTAGTTCTGACACATGATCAAAGGTTGCCAATTCTATTATCAGTGCATGTGAAACTTTTAAGTCAAATATTTTAGTGTTAAATAGTTGATGCATGTCCAGTGAACATAATTCAAAAGGCACAAAAGTATTAGAGAGAAGAGGTCCTCCCTCACCTTCTGTCCCCCAGTCACCCATCTCCCTCAGGGCAACCACTGTTACCCAATTTCATCCAAAGACAATCTATGTAAAAGCAGAAATATGGTGTTTTTTTAGTTTTTTCTTTTATTTAGATGTAGTTGGTGTATAATACACATATGGATATACCCATACACATGTGTGTATATTTCTATATATACACATATATGAATGTCTATCCTGCTCCATACCTTATTTTTTACATTTCATATATTTTTGAGATTACTCCTTTCTCATGTCCAGACAGTAGCTATCTCATTAGTTTTGATTGCTGCAGAATATTAGATTTTAAAGATGTAAACTGAATTATTTAATCAATAACTATTATTTCTGAACACTGATGTTGTTTCTAATAATCTACTACTGTTAACAGAGTGCTATAAATATCCTTGTAAATGCATCATCTTCATACTTTATTTGTAAAATAAAGTGGAATAACTGGGCACTTGGCATATGGGCATTTGGAATTTTGATAGAGATTGCCAACTTTCTTTCTGTGGAGTTTGGACCAATTCATATTTCCACCAGCAATGGCTGAGGTGCCTCTTCTTCTATACTCTTACCAAGACAAGCTATTATCAAACTTCTTGAATGTTGCCAATATGATGATGCAAAAATCTATCACTATAGTTTTAATGTGTATTTTCCATACCATAAATGAGTTTGATCATATTTTTAGTATAGACTTATTTACTTAGGAGTCATTGTATTTTTTTCTGTAAACTCTCCACATTTTGCCCTTTTTTCTATTGGGCTGATGGTCTTTTCTTATTGACTTGTAGGAGCTCACTGTATATTAAAGAAATAGACTTTTACCTGTAGCAAAAGTGGCAGTTTTCCTTCCCAGGTTGTCATTTATCTTTTCACTTTGTTTATGCTATACAGAAATACATTGATTTTATGTAGTCAAACTCGTCTCTTATTACTTCCGGATTTTGTCATACAGATCATGACTTTCCCATTCCAAAATTAGAAATTCTTTAAATTCTCAGAACTTCTTTCAGTACTTTATGGTTTCATTTTTTATATTATATCTATGACTCATCTGGTTTTACTTTATTGTGTTGGATATAAAGTTTTCAGATGGCTACCCAGTTTTCCTATCAGCTTTTTACTAATCTTTTTCCTTATGATTTAAAAGGCCACCTTCATCATATACCAAATTCCCTTAAACAATTCTAGTTTAACTCTTTCTATTCTGTTCTATTACTACTCTCTCTGCCTAGTCGTGCTGTCTTAATTAATATGCTTTAGAGAAAATATATATGTGTATATATATATATATATATATATATATATAATATTTTACTCATTTGTTTTTGGCTGTGCTGGCTCCTCACTGTAGTGGGGCTTTTCTCTAGTTGTGGAGCGTGGGGGCTACTCTCTGGTTGTGTTGTGAGGGCTTCTTTATTGCACTGGCTTCTCTTGCTGTGAAGCACAGGCTCTAGGGAATGAGGGCTTAAGAGTTGTACAAGTGGGCTCAGTAGTTGCAGTTCCCGGGCTCTCGAGCACAGACTCAGTAGCTGTAGCTTATCAGCTTAGTTGTTCTTTGGCATGTAGGATCCTCCTGGACCAGGGATCGAACCCGTGTTTCTCACACTGGTAGACGGATTCTCCATCACTGAGTCACCGAGGAAGCCCCTAGAATATATTTTAATGATAAACCTAGTTTCACCTTCCCCGTTACTCTTTCAGTAGTTTCTAAGTATTCTTGCTTATTTTTCCATATAAGCTCTGTAATTTAGTTCAAAAACAAATCTAGTTTGTCTCTTTAAAGGGATAAATGATCAATAGCTGAAGGTTAAATGAATGCAAAACTTCCCAACATTTAAAAGATGAAAAACGGTGCCTATTAGGAAGCTTTTGTTCATAATATTCTAATATTCTCTTCTTTAAGCTGAACTTCAAAATTTAATTTAAAAATATTCAGAGTATTAGTCCTGAGGTCCCCATGCATAAAAACTTTCCCCATACCTTAGTCTTGGGGAGAGTTAGCAATATAATAAAGAAGCCACAATAGCGTCTCTTCCCTCAGATCTTAATGGTGACCCTTTTTATGGACAAAATACCAGCTAATGATACACCCAGTGGAATGTGTAAAATAGCCTTTGTCTTCTTATTCTTTCTCCCCCAAATCTTTATTATGCTGTAAAATTCAGAAAAAGTAGTTTCTCTTGCCATATGGAAAGAGACCACTAAAATAATAGAGGATTTTTGTCTCCAAGGATGTTCATCTAAAGACAAGCATCCCTCATGGATACTCTGGGTCTGGTTCTCTATTGATCTAGGGCAGTGGGATACACAGGCTCTGATAGCTCCCTCCCTGTCTCAGATCTGAGTCCTGGTTGGTGCTGACGTGAGGACCACCTTTAAACTCACAAGAAATGCTCAGGCATCATGAGATTTGCCTAGCACTCACCAAGCAGTTCATTAGTATAAATATCAGGTAAAAAACAGAAGAGCAAGTGTTAATAGGGTATTGTAGAATCCATTCTTGGAGGTGCCTTGGTAGTTTACTCAGAACACCACTCACACTAAGAGCAAGGAACTCCACATTTTTACAACCCTCTCTGACTCAATGGACATACATTTGGGCAAACTCCAGAAGATAGTGGAAGACAGGGAAGCCTGGGGTACTGCAGCCCATGGGATCGCAAAGAGCTGGGCACCACTGAGCAACTGAACAACTACCCTCTCCCACACAGGCACCCTAGCCATTATGTTTGGAGAAGCTTGAGCCCAAGGCTTGTGAGAAGTAAAGAAAAAGTATATAGTAAACAAATGCTTGCAGCTCAACAAACTAAATTTTTTAAATGGTTCCTTTTACACATTGAAATTTGCAAAAACAATAGATGATATATATGTCTATGGCATCTCAAGTGGCATAGTTTTACCAGGAAATATTTGGGTGAATGGAGAGGTAGATTGTTACCATGTGGCTGGGTTTTACTTACATGTTCCAACCACCTCTTACATGAGGCCCCATTCATCAAAGCCTATGGCTTCTGGGTCAGCAGCTTATTCCTTCCAAGCCCAGATGTTGCCTACACAATGAACATGATTGATTAGCTACCAATGTGCTCTGAAAACCCGGCCATCGGGGTAACCTAGGACAGGCTCCTAGAGGGGCTCATTATAACAGAAGACGCGGTCCTCCTTGCTCCTGTGCACAGCAGCCTCTTTAGGCTCGCCTGTGATTTACTACTTAAAACCCTCATTTCATTTTCCCAGGGTAAGCTCGAGGAGACGAGTTCACAGATGAAAGACTCACTGTCTACACCTAATGTTTGGGAAGTGGTGCCTTTTCATTCCTTCGTGAGGCCACCTCCCTCGTGTGACTTTGTCCCCAAACAGTGCTGAGGACACTGGAACAGAAACATTGCTCCACGGTCCAGACGCTGCAGACTCAAGTTGTCACCAGCGTCCTAGTTGGGATCCCTCAGGGAAGACTCCGTAGGCTCTGTCCTCAGACAGCCTGCATGACATTCCAGCTCTGCTTTACCCATGTGAACTCTGACCCTTTTAAGTCAATTTCCCCCAATCTCAGGGTCCTCATCTGTCAAAACAGGGTCAACATCACCATCTCTGCATTGTTGCAAGGTTTAATGAGCTCACGTCTGGAGAGGCCCTAGGATGGCACCTGGGACACAGCACACACATTCAGCGCTCAGAGGTTATTAGTTCACTTTGGCAAAATGTGTTTACTCTCTGTCACTGAGAGCAAGTGGGTGGCCTCAGAACAGACCCAGCCCTGTTTCATTCAGTTGGACACTGTTTATGAAAGTGTAACATGTTCCGTTTGCCACAGGCCCCACCTTTCCTAGCTGTATCTCCCAGCCTATTTCATTCATTAACTTTACTGGCCAGGCTGGGTAGACATTTGAGTTTAAGATGCTTGCCCTATATCATGGAAATAACAATGCTATTAATCCAGGGAGACTAAATTTCTGCCTCAGTAATTCCTAATGTTAATGTAATTTATAAATATCAATTTCCCACAAAGGAATCCCTTGAGCATATAAATAAAAATAAAAGTGAAACAAGTAACCTCTGAGAGATTAAGAAGAAAATGGAAAGGGAGAGAGAAAGAAAAGAGGAGACAAAATTGCAAGAGTATTTTCTCTTTTACAGGCGCTACTACTAATCTGCTTCAAACCTTGGAAAGAAAATGATCCCATCCTAAGTTATTAATAGTACTGTGATTAGCTTTCAGGAGATTAGACGCTGATGCTACAAACATCAGTGTTATAACTGAGCTAGACTGTGCCCTTAGGATTCCAAGTATAGATCTGCTTCATTCTTATACTGGATTCCAATGAACTTGCTTGCCCTCCTCAAACCAAGTATTACCTCTGTGGCTTTATAGTCTTTACTTACGATTCCTATTTGGGTAACTCTCTCACATTATTTAGATGTTAAGTTCTCAAATATCACTAACAAAACAGAAGGCTCCGACAGTAATTTTTGGCATTTGCAAAAAAAAATCAGACGCAGACAATCCGCTGTTGCTGAATAGATCCTACAGCTGTTGCTGCTGTAAGGGATCTGCCGAGCTAAGATCACGTATAGGAAAAGAGGTTTCTCAGCCGGAAAGAGAATCTCACCTGATGTGATAAACATGGAGTAACACTGAACCACCACTAAGGAGAAAATAACAGTTAGTTGCTGTCTTGCCTGTCTGAGTTCACCTGATGGTTAGGAACAATCCAGGCTAGATAAATGCCGAGTCACCCCAGACCTTTAAGCGCTCCTTCCTTGGAAGGCGAAATCCCATAGGCCTGCTGACTCGCCACTAGGGGAGCTGCCAGTCTCTGCTGGAGTCCCCATAGCACCAGACATTCAGACTACCTTTAAAACCTTTTAAAGAGTCTATTTGGCACACTCTAGCGGTTCAAGGAGAAGGGATATAAGTGCTAGCTGGTCCCTGACTCTAATGAACTTGGGTGGAGAAGGCTGACCCCTGAGTATTAGCAGCAACTTTTAAAAACTATTTATCTATGTTTGGCTGTGCTGGGTCTTCACTGCTGCGTGCAGGCTCTTTCTAGTTGCAGGGAGTGGCGTCTACCCTGTAGTTGCCATGGGCAGGCTTCTCGTCGCTGTGGCTTCTCTTGTCATGCAGCACGGACTCTAGGCACACAGGCTTCAGTAGATGCCGCACGTGGGCCCCACAGTTGCAGCTCACCAACTCCAGAGCGCAGGCTCAGTAGTTGTGGCTCGCGGGCTTAGTTGCCCCGCAGCATATGGGATCTTCCCTGACCAGAGATCAAACCGGTGTCTCTGGCATTGCAAGGGAGATTCTTAACCCCCTGGACCTCCAGGGAAGCCCAGCAGCCACTCTTTATGTGGGGAAATTGAGACTCCCTTATTGCAGCCACCAGTTCAAAGTCTAGTAGGGGATTTCAGTCTCTAGTGACAGAGAACAATAAGGGACAACAGCCAAAGACCCAGTGTTTGGATCTCAGGAACTCCCTCAAATGAGTTTGAGCAGAAATGGGAATTTGCTGGTTTAAGCAGCTGGGGAACTCAGAGGTACAGCTGACTGGGCAGCATGTGGACCGACCCAGAGGATTCAAAGGCCATCATAAGACAGATGCTCCCATTTCTCTGCCTCTAGCTAGGTGTGTTTTGGCTTCATTCTCAGCCAAGCTTTCCTCACACATCCTGGCAACAATAAGGTCACATGTTCAGTCTAGGTATTATCACACCAAAAGAAAGAAGGAAAAGAAAAGCTCATTTCCAGTAGTTCCAGGGGAAACCTTGCAAGACCTTTGATTTCCTTAGCTTGGGTCACATCTGATCCACATTTCTACATCAATCACTGGTGTTGGGCAGGCCTGAATGATGTGCCTACTCAGAGCACATGGAGTGAACTGTTACCTAAGGAAGGGTAAGGGGACAGTATCTAGCCTCTGCTGCCTACTACAGTCCACTTATAACCTACTGCCAAAAAAACTTATCTCACTCAATGCAATCAAAAAGAACCATACAAACTCCTCAATGCAAAGATCAGTGTGTTCAAGTATCAAGATGATTAGAACCTTTTGAAACCTACACACGTAGCCATAAAATAGAGATCTACATCCTGACATCAATTCTTTCAATCAGGAATTGCATGTGGTAATAGTAACAGAGATCTGAAATCACAATTCAGTTCAGTTCAGTCACTCAGTCATGTCTGACTCTTTGTGACCCCATGGATTGCAGTATGCCAGGATTCCCTGTCCATCACCAACTCCCAGAGATTACTCAAACTCATGTCCATTGAGTCAGTGATGCCATCCAACCATCTCATCTTCTGTTGTCCCCTCCTCCTCCTGCCTTCAATCTTTCCCAGCATCAGGGTCTTTTCCAGTTAGTCAGTTCTTTGCATCAGGTGGCCAAAGGATTGGAGTTTCAGCTTCAACATCAGTTCTTCCAATGAATATTCAGGACTGATTTCCTTCAGGATTGACTGGTTGGATCTCCTTGCAATCCAAGGGACTGTCAAGAGCCTTCTCCAACACCACAGTTCAAAAGCATCAATTCTTCAGTGCTCCGCTTTCTTTATAGTCCAACTGTCACATCCATACATGACTACTGGAAAAACCATAGCTTTGACTAGATGGACCTTTGTTGGCAAAGCAATGTCTCTGTTTTTTAATATGCTCTCTAGGCTGGTCATAGCTTTTCTTCCAAGGAGCAAGTGTCTTTTAATATCATGGCTGCAGTCGCCACCTGAAATCACAATAGCTTCAACAAAATAGGAATTTACTTTTCTCTCTGATAATAATAATCCCAATAAGTCAATTCTAGGTTTCGATGATATGGCAGTTCCATAACAGTCAGAGACCCATGCCCTGTTTATCTCCCCTTAGGTCGTGGCTGCCATATTCAAGATTGCCCCTTGGTCACAAGATGGTCACTGTAGCTCTAACCATCATGTTAATACTCCAGCAGCAAGAAGGAGAGAGGGGCAAGGACAAAAGGATGCACCTCCCAAATGAATATACTCTCATTTAAGAGTCTTGTAAGAAGCTTGTTTTCTAAATTCTTCTTGCTCCTCCCTGGCCATTCCCAAGCTTTGTTGTTGTTACTTTTTAGTCGCTAAGTCACATCTGACTCTTTTACGACCGTGTGGACTGTAGCTGCCAGGCTCCTCTGTCCATGGGATTTTCCAAGCAGGACTACTGGAGTGAGTTACCTTTTCCTTCTTCAGGGAATCTTCCCGACCCAGGGATCAAATTCAAGTCTCCTATATTGGCAGCAGATTCTTTACCACTGACCAACCAGGGAAGTCCCTAAGCTTAAGGGAGGCTAAAATGCTTACTGGAAAGACAACTAGCAATCTCTGATAGAGATACCACAGCCCTGGTGGAGTAAATGACTCCCTCCCCAAATGGGAAAGAAGTCATAAGCCTTTTAAACTCCATCGTGTACTAGCCTGGGGAAAACCCAGCAGTACATGGTGGGTACTGGAGCAGGTACGTGTGTGACATATATAAACGATTATTATTAATTTTCCAGCCTGTGCCAATTATACACTAAAGGTTTGTTTTAAAGGTAGTATATTTAATGTGAATGTCTGAAAACATTTATCCAAGAAAGTCTTGGTTCACTTCTGTGTTCACAGTTATTGTTTGATTATTTGTTTTTTGAAGCAAGTTTTAAAATCTGCTGGAAGCCTCCTGTGGTAGTTAATACATTATCTTAAGCAATTTAATGCAAATTAATTTTTACACAACCTTGAGTTTCAGAGGCCATTGAACTGGGGAGGGAAGGAGTGAGGTTTAGGAGGAATCTGTTTGCTGCCTCTCATCTGGACCCCACAGCCAGCTCCATCTGCTCTCACATGTAGTAACTAACACTTTGGCTACTCCCTTGCCAAACACACCATGTGGAAGTTAGCTTATTTTTTTACTCAGAAAAATGGTAAAATGCACAAAAAGGTGTGCATTTCAGCTTTTCTAGAAGACTCAATGGGATTATTTTAGTGTTTCAATATTCAGTTTTATACTATAATGCAAATTTTCCATTTAGCTGTATGGTTCTTTTTGATTTATTTCTGGATTTCATTCCCTTTTAATGCCACAATTCTCCTTTTCTAGTTAGGTCTTGCAACACATCGATATCCTAAAGGAGCCACCAAAATGTTCAGGGTAGAGAGCAGCAAGCTCAGATGTATGATTTTGATTGACCAGGATAGCTGTAATGAGAGTTCATTGGACAGGACACAAGGGAAGCAGGAAGCCCAGGTAGGAGCGGAGGAGGTTCAGGCAGTGGAGAAGGTGAGGGCAGCCTGAGCTTCAGTGATTGAAATGGCACTAGACTGACACACGGGGACACTTTGGAAGTAGGACTGAGAGGACTTGGTGATAGTATGGATGTGAGGGAAGACAAAGATGTCATGGATGATCTGTAGATTGCCGGGCTGGGCAGTTGAGTGGAGATGGTAATGCTTAACTCCCTGAGCGAGTAACCCTGACATCAGAGGTGGGTTCACAGGAAGGCAATGAGTTGAGTTCAGGACAATCAGTTCATGATCTGGCCTTTACCACACGATGGAGGAGTAGAAGGCTGACAAGCCAAATGGGATTCTTAGCAACTACATCATTGCAACATAGCATGTAAAATTCAGGAAGATGGCAGATGCAACTGGGACTAGTCCTTACCTTTGAGAACCAGGAAAGATTAGCAGTTCAAAAGTTCACTAATTTAAAAGTTGGGATTTGCTGCACAATTGGCAACTTCTCTCTGAAGTCACAAACCTTCAGTCAAAGACTTTTTGTTTCTTGGAGATGCTCTTTACGCATGTGACTGGCCAGTCTTGAGAATTCTAAAGAATTTCAGGACCTGCCACCACTTACATGCATTCTTGCTTCTCCTGTTGAAGGTTTGAGTAGAGATGACACCAGCTGGTCATGCCACCAGTGACTTTCCATTTCAAAATGCCAACCCCCAAGTGGGCTTTTGGACATTTTCACTGAGGAAGTTAAATGATCATGGTTGTAAGTAATCACATCTTCATTACAAGGATATTGCCTCAAACTAGACATTTAAGAGGGGCTCCAAGTCTATTTTTAAATTTTACTCCTCCAAATTGACACTTTTGAAATATTTTCTCTTTTCTCTACTATGCCATCATATCTGTTAGTTTCTGATTGTTTCTCTGAGTAGGGTGGGTATGGAGGAAATCAGAAAATACAGTTCTTATTGCCAACACCCTGGGAATATATGAGTCAACAATAGGAAGTAAAAACCATCTTTTCTCTTTGGCCTTTAAAAAAAAAATAAATAGCCAGCTCAGATGATTGCCTCAAAGTTTTTTTAAAGATATTAACGATGTAGTTGGACATTTTCAGGTTCAAAGGAAGTCTGCCTTTAATTTGGTGGGGTTCCTCTCTGCCCCTTTTCAGCAAGAATGTAGGAGTAGGGACTTCTAAGAGCACAGCTTTCTGTTGGCTTCCTCCCCTGTAGTGCATCTGCCTCCATCTATCCAGCTGTTGAGTTCCGAGAAGCCTTTGAGTCGACTGAGGAACACACACGGGCCAGATGATGGCAGATGTGGCTCCGGGGGGCGGAGGGAAAGCAAGGCCAAAATCTGCCTCCCAGCAGCTTAGTGAGCTGGTACAAACACGGTCTCAGGAATTATGGTAGTAAGACAGAATACGGTATTCATTTCCCAAGGGGGTCACTCTGGGGTTGTTTTTACAGCAGGATTTTGTAGCAGGTCAGAACGTCCTGACCCTACTCATCCTGACCCTCCCCTGTCTTCCGGCCACTGCTTTGTGGGCAGAGTGGAGGAGGGCTGCTCTTCCCAGAGCTAGAGATCCAGAGATACAGGCCTTGTTTCCACACTCCCTTGGAGCTCATGGGCTGGGACCCAAGACAGAGTTGTTTAAAACCAATGATAGCGACTTCCACCACGGGACCATAGTAATAGGGGAGCTAAAACACGAAAAAACCAAAAACAAACAGAAAAATATGTAAAAGTTTTCAGACAGTGGACCACAGCAGCTCAATACAGATTTGTGAGACAGGGGAACAAACGAAATGGGCCCGCCGAGTGTCCCAGCCAACTCCCTGCGGGGAATGACCAGGCCACAGCACAGGGAGGGGCACCCAGGCAGAGTCAGGGGTCTCACTGAGATAAGGAGGCAGAATCAGGAGTCGAGGGAGGCCAAGGAGGTGAGCGTTCCGGGAAGAGTGGCAGAGAAGAGACGGCTGCGTGAGATGGTGGCAGAGATCTGCAGCGGCCCCTTGAGTCTTCAGTGCTGTTCGCTCCCTGAACGTGAGGAAACTACTGAGTTTGGAAAGAACTAGCAAAAAGGAGCAAGCGGAGTCATCCTTGGCGTTTACAGGGGCTGAGAAGTAGTCCATGCTTCCACCACCCAGAATTTTAGAGAAAAACCTTGAAACATATGACATTCTGGGCACAGTTCTCAGGAGATTACTGTCTTAGTAGTGGGGCCAAATTAGCTCTAGACTAAAGTTTGCTCCGGACCCACCAAGTGAAGCTTAAAGACAAGCCTCAAAGGTTCATGTTATTTCTAAGTAACCTAAATGCTTTCCCCAATAAAACTGAGGAATGTTTAAAGTAATGAAAAAAAAAAAAAAATCCAGCATACATCCCCTGAAGAACAGAATGGCTACCCACTCCAGTATTCTTGCCTGGAGAATTCCACGGACAGAGGAGCCTGGCGGACTACAGTCCATGCGGTCACAGAGAGACATGACTGAGCGATTACCACTTTCACTTTTTTTCATATATGTACATAATATACATACTTACACTGATATAGGCATAAAATATTTCTTGAAGGATACCCAAGAAACTGGTAACATCAGTTGCCTCTAGCAACAGAAACTAAATCTCTGGGGCAGGGGCTAAAGGGAGATGTTTAATACTGTACATATTGGACCCTTTGTATTCACTAGACTATGTGAATGTATAACTTATTCATAAAATGTGGAATAAAACATATGTGCTGGCCACAAGTGGGCTCACGAGTGGAGTATGACTGGAATCAGGAAGGACGTGAGGCCTCTCAGCCACTGGATGGCTAGATGCCTTGGGCTGTGTCCCCAGGATATACAGGGTCCTGTCAGCGATGGGCCACCGAAGCTGAAGTGGGCTTGGGAGACCCCAAGGTATCCACATATAGCCCAAGTTGGGTTTTGAGGTCAGTAAATCAAGCCTAACCTACACTTAGAGGTGCACAGAGTCACTGGTTTAAGGCTCAGTAGATTTGGGTTTAAAGGGAGAGTGCCCTGAGGACTAGAACTGTTAGGCTGGTTACAGGGATACATATTTCAGCTCAGTAGAAAGAATGACATTCTAAAATCAGGATGAAGAGGAAACTGGACACACCCACCCAGGGATGTCATGAGTTTACTACCTCTGGATATGTCTAAATACCGGAAGGTCACACCGAGGGGATGTCACAGAAGGGACTCAGCATCCCACCATGCACATAACATTTAGTATCCCTCTGCATGTATATGGAGAGTGAGCAGAAGGGTGACATGCCCATTTTCTCATTCGTTAAGAGAAGAGTCAGTCAAACAAGACAGATACTAGTAGCATTTGGACAGAATTTATCGGGTATCACTAGCTGATGAAAGTTTGTAGGAATACCTGTATCTTAATAAATGCTGCTGCTAAGTCACTTCAGTCACGTCCGACTCTGTGCGACCCCATAGACAGCAGCCCACCAGGCTCCCCCGTACCTGGGATTCTCCAGGAAGAACACTGGAGTGGGTTGCCAGTGCCTTCTCCAATGCGTGAAAGTGAAAAGTAAAAGTGAAGTCACTCAGTCGGTTCGACTCTTAGCAACCCCATGGACTGCAGCCCACCAGGCTCCTCCGTCCATGGGATTTTCCAGGCCAAAGTACTGGAGTGGGATGCCATTGCCTTCTCCTCTTTCTAAATACTGGGAGCAATTCTCTTGCTGATGATACGTTGCACGTAATCACTGTAAACCTAAGAATTTAAATTTGTGGATCATGCCCTGCCTTCCTAATATTCTAATAGTTCCATATTCTCCCAGCTAACTGCATTTATGTGTAACAAATTTATAGTGTAAGACTCATTCTTTAAGATGAAGTTCTTGCTCCCTTTGCCTAGAACCAGCACCCAACTAGAAGAAAATGATATTCCAGTATGGCAATTCTGTATTTAAGGAGAGTATGAAATAAGAGAAAAAGGAATATTGAGAAATATGTACCACCCCCTCAAAAAATTTTACATGCAACACAAAGAAAGCAATACAGAGAACAAAGAGCTAGATAAAAGAAAGCAATTTGTTTGGGGCTAAGCCAAATAAATTTAAATAGTTTTAGAAATAAATTGGTGGAGTAATTCGAATCATGGGCAGGTGCTATGAATGTAATTTAGTAAATGCTCAGGAACCTGCCAAGGAAGAGAAAAATGTGTTGCTTTTGAGATCATTTCCCAGCAGCTTCATAAAAGAAAACTGATTACAGGAATTTAATAAGTAAAACAGAGCCAGAACTATAGTAATCAAATGAGTTTTTAATTATATTTCATACAGAAAAAAAATTCCAATTTGTGCTCCTGGGATTAAAAAAAAAAGTTTAGAGAAATGCTTTTGTAGCAGGAAAATAACACAAACACTAATTTCCATAGGAATTATAGTGGTCGGTTTAATTAAAAGGCTTGATCAGAGCGAAGAGGAGCCAGTGCCAAACTATACTAAAAACCATGGCGTTCGTAGCCCCCTCTCACACTTTTGTCTAAATAAAAACACTGCACTGAGTAGAAATAGGCACCTGCATTTTTCTCATGATGTAAAGGAGATTCTGATTACTGCCTGAATTATTATGTTGCTGTGATTTATTATCATATGGAATAATGAATACATCCAATTTCAAATTAGACATCATTGCTTGGTGTGATAAATATCACGATAATATGCTCTGTTTAGGGGACATGAATGCGAAGGGGCACCACCTAGGCCAGGGTGGAGTGCTCATGGTCAGTAGGCTCCCTGATTATTTCTGGACCTCCAGCCCCCACTTAACTTACATCTAGTTACATCACCCTTGTATCTCTGAAACTCTCCAGAGTGGAATGTTACTTAGGGAATGCTTCAGGTCTTCCTAACACACTGCAGTCACAATCAGGGTATTCCACCCTCAACAGAAACAATTCTTCCTGTTGGAGGACTTCACTCTGGAGCACCTGCCAACCACTGGTCAGGCTTGAAGGCTTTTCAGGAGGTGTCCTACAATGGTGGTGGCTTATTCACATGGTCACATTTTGTCTCCCTTGTAATGAATGGGACACACCTGCAGGGTGTCTCATTGGGCCTAGACATTTGTGGCCAAAGAATGTGGACCGAGGCATTTCCAGGGGCTAAGCCCTCACAGCTCCATGATCCTTGTTTTATTCATTGCTTTGTCCCAGTAGAGCGGTGATCCAAGATTTGTGAGGCTGGAAGTTTGTACTGTTTGGGAATACCTTTTTTTTTTTTTTTTAATGATACAAAATTAAGTCCAAAACAGATATTTAGAAGGGTCTCCTGCAAGTGAGGAAGCTGGATCCTGACCTTTCTTAGCCTTGGGGTCGGTCAGCCGCTGGCCACACCCTACATTTTCTCTCCCTCATTTCTTCCCCACCCCTCCATCTGTCCCTCTCTTCCACACCCCTTTTTCTTTTCTCTCGTGTCTATTTCCATGCATGTCCTCATGTTGATCTGTACATTGAGCACAGTTCCCCGATCCTGTGCTTTAAAAAATGAGCTCCTCTCATTTCAGGACTTTACCTGGCCTTTCTCACTTAGGTGAATCTACCCAGAATCATCTACGGTGGAGCAAATGGTAGGTTTATTTTTGTAAAAATTTCAGTTCCTGGTCTATTGAGATCTGGAGCCCTCTTTAGCAGGCAAAGATATACATATTAGTAGACATGTGTGAGCTGAATATTTTGTCTCCTATTTGATGTGAATTTAAAACAGGATCATAATCAAATTGGCTGGCACCCCCTGGAGCAGTACACAGACACCTGTCTTATTTTTTCATTTTCTCTATAAGTTCTATTAATACAACACAGTGAAGTTAAATGCATATTTGCTTCTTGTAAATAGCTCATGTATACGAAAATAATCATCATTTTCATTTCTTACAGCCCATTCCCATTCTCCTCACAAGTGAAAGCTAGAAAATCATGGCTATGATTGGTTCATCTCTCCCCTACCTGCTTTTGTCTTATTGTAGGCATTGGTGAAGGTCAATGTGAAACTGAAGCCGATGTTGGATTCCGTGGCCACCAACAGAAGTAAGTGGGAAGAGTTGCACCAGAAAAGGCTGCTTGTCTCCTCGGCTGCCTCTGCCCCCTCTGCCAGCGTCATGGAGACCAGGGATGGCAGAAACTAACCCTCAGGCCAGCCGCTGCTGAAAATGACTGTGCCCTGAAGGGCCGGCTTCGGTCCCGCACTACATTCTTCTGTTCCTTTAAGCTCAAACAGACGTGAAACCTCAGGGATGTGCTGAGAAGCATGCCTGGACTTTCACCTTGAAGTGTGGTGTCCGCAAAAAGGACAAAGGAGGAAGTGGGGCAGCAAGCACACCCCAGGACCCTCACCTTTCCCTGACGAGCCCACCTGGGCTGAGACGACGATCCTGGGCAGAGAAGAGGGCAGCTGTGGGTCCAGGACCTGAGGATGGCTAGCCCTGCTCACTCAGAGCTCAGGGAACACTGAACGGTGAAGGCGTCGTTAGCGCTGCTTCACTTGGTATATGGCTGTTCTATTTGTTACAAGCCAAAAAACGCCTGCCTTTGCTTCCTCTCCCAAGCTCCCTTTTGTGCCAGACTGTCCCTAGAATCCCAATTTGTATTCTGTGGAGATATCTTATTTTTAATCCTAAAGCTTCTTAATGATAGATCAGAGCCTTCAGAATTGCCTACCTAAAAGGGACACCTATATTATCCTTACAAAAACCAGCCACTCCCAGTTTCCCCTAAAAAGGTCCATAGTAGGAAGACAGCAAATGTGTTTGTCTCATTGGTGTTTACACAAGATTCGTAACACTGCATCGGGATGTGGTCCCCTTTTTCAGTTTTTAGATTCAACCTTCAATGTAGATCAAGTCTTCTCCTAGCAGGAATGGATTGATAGACTTTAATTAAAGTCAGGATGAAAGAAAATCTATAGGTGGATTTACCATGAGTGACACGAGAACATTCAGAACTATTTTCAACAGTGAGACATTTCACAGGACACAGCAGAGCCATGGAGAATGATCAATGACAACCTTGAGTTCTCCTAGTGATGTTTCAGTATGAAGTTTAAGGTTACTGCCAGTGCGAACTGGAAGCCAAATGGAGGGCTCCCCAATTTTGGATTTTTCCTTAAGTGTAAAATATAATGCTTGAAAGATTAAGAAATAACAGTCTGGACACTGAACAAATATCCTACAGAAATCCAGGTTTATAAAAGGTAAGAATGTGTGCATGCCAAGTTGCTTCAGTCATTACCGACTCTTTGCAACCCTATGGACTGTAGCCCGCCAGGCTCCTCTGTCCATTGGATTCTCCAGACAAGAATAGTGGAGTGGTTGCCATGCCCTCCTCCAGGGGATCTTCCCCACCCAGAGATCAAACTCGGGTCTCTTATGTCTCCTGCACTGGCAGGCGGGTTATTTACTACTAGCACCACTTGGGAAGCCCATAGATAAGAATAAGCTATATTAAACAGATGCAGAGATTAGAAAGCTGAGAGACTGAGGACATGGTATGCCCTATCCAAAGTCCAACGGGACTTTCCTGGCGGACCAGTAGTTAAGAATCTTCCACCACAAAGGAACTAAGATCCTGCATGCCATGAGGTGCAACCAAAAAAAGAAAAAACCAAAACAATGCTGGGCTAGAAGCTAGACTTGTACCCTAGCTAGCTCTGGCACTATTCACTGGATGGCTTTAGACACATCACTTAACTTCTTCCTTTTCCTCATTTGTCAAATGAGATTACACTAAGAAATTATTAACCTTAGAACACTTTGTTCAAATAAATCTTACAAAGAATCCCCAAGACATAAAACATCTAAAAGTCCAAGTCCTGTGTGTGAAGCTGGGTTGGGAGAGCCCTGTGAAGCCTCATCTCTTTGATTACATACCTGGCGGCCCATAAAAGACCTCTGAGGAATTTGAAAATCTCTGGACCAGATGAACCTTGAAGTCCATTCCAGTTCCAAAAATATCTAAAATTTAAAACCACTTCTGTTCTTGCTGTTGCTGGTCAGTTATTAACTTTACTCAGAGAAAGAGGGGCCAAGTTCCACCAAGGACATTGTTTTCCTGGCACATAGCAAACATTGGGGAAATGTTTAAAGAATGGGTAAATTAAGGAACCAAAACAGAAGTAAGGGAATAGCAAGATAACCATGGGGAAGAAGAAAGATTCTACATGACCATAAATGGAGGAAAAGAAAATTATAAACCAGGCAAATGGGGAAAGAGGAGGAGGAGAAGGAGGAGGGGAACCAAAAGAAAATGACTAACAAGGAAAATATAGGGCCCAATGCAAGAGATGGCCAAAGGGAAGGTGAACATTAATCTAAACAAGGAAAAATGGCACTTGTTATTAAAAAAAAAAAATGAAGGTATGTCCTGTCATCAGTTGCTTAGAAAAGAGAGATAGGGAGGGGGTTGACAAAAGAGAGAAGGAAGGAGTGGGAACCCTAAAAACTAATGTTCCCAGCTACCCTCTGTCTCTGTGGGGAAGACTAGAGAAACTCGAGGAGAAAATAAGTGCAGGAAAAATTGCCTCTGCAGAGCAGGTAAGAGGAGGTTGTTCAGATTTATGGATTTTATTAAGCCAGTTTTCTGAATCACTCAACTATAAAGGAAAATAGCTTCTGCTGGGCTGTCTCCCTCCTTCAGGTGAGGAAAAAAGGGTGGGCGGAAGCAGGGATAGACCCGTTGTGGGTCTGCAGCTAGAAGCCCTGCAGGTGTCTCTAGCTGTCCTGTCACATCCTGTCTGTTATCACAAGCGGGAACTGGAAACCAGTCCATGTGAGGCAGAGAGGAGCCCACATCTGTCATCCTCCCCAGCGATAAATAAATAGCCCAGAAAGATGGGTGCCCGTGTATCTAGAGCAAAATTTTAAAGCATGTGCTTTATGATAAAACTAGACCCTGGGTCCGATGGAGACTGCAGGCAGCTACATGCTCCGTGGCTACCCTGAATGTTGATGCTGCATTTTGCTAAGGGGAACGTAATTTATAGCAGAAACCCTATGGCTTCCACTAAGGTTGAGTTTTCCTCTCATTTTCTTGCCTTTTTATTGGCTTCACTGCACGGTTGCCAATAGCAACATCCACTGGTAGCAAGGGGAGTTCAACACCATTGCAATCTGCCATACAGTGGAGCCCTGACAATGTCAACCATCAATCAAGTGGCTGTTTGTAATTGCCTCCATCTATTTCTCCTGTCTCAAGGTATCTTTCCTATTGTGGGTCAAAATTCAGAAACTGCTGACTAACGCCCAGGTCTGTTCCCCCATGACCATGGAACAGTAAAAAAGGAGGGTAGCAGGCTCTCTGGAGCCAACAACACAGAAGGCTAGAGGTTGAACTTGGGAGTTTGGGGTATTTTAAATCCCTTTTCTAAGTAATGTATAACTTTAGAAGAATTTGAGGTATGTGTGGTTAACCATATAATCTGCTTTCCCAAAACAGAAAAAGAGAAAATTTCTCAATCGTTATTATTAATATTTATTTCCTACTGCAGGAAGGCATTTAACTGTGAACCTTCTTATAAAACCTCCAACTGACAAAATGTTCGGTTCTCTTGGCATTTATGGTTGAAATGACTTCATCCTACTTTGTCCACGAGGTGTATTTTTCTCAGGCAGGCTATTTATCATTTTATTAGTCAGTACGTGGATAATACATTCACAACCTACAATATAGCTGGCAGTCCCAGCCAGGAGGGACAGCTTGGCAAACTGTAAAGGGCACCACCACAGTGCCCAGTGGATGGGGCTCCCCCCGGCCTGGCTTGTTATCTTGGGGCCCTCAGGTCTTGGATCTTCCACCTGTAAGATAAAAGTCCTGACTTTTATTCAGTTCATTCCTACACCAAAGAACCAAGCTGTGTTTCATTTTAAAAAATTATTGCCTGTAATTGTCTTATTCACTCTTCTCAAACAAGATAGGGATAAAGAGGTCATCTCCTCCCTAAAGACAAAATAAAAAGTTACATACGTGGAGTAGACAAAAAAGCAACCTTACCACAGATATGTCTGAGCCTGCCTCTCATGATCATAAAAGACATGGTCATCAGTATACTTTTTAAAAAATACACCCTTTTATTCCATAAGGGACAGCTTTAGATTATCTCATAGCATAGATATCCCATAAATGGTAGTCAGTTTAATTTAGAATTTATAAAGTGAGTCAAAAGAAGTTAAAATTGCATGTGTTTTCTGTTTCTGAAGTCTGCGCTGTCCACACATTTCCAGGTATTTTATATTTAAATACCCATTGGGTTGGGTTAGAAATAATCGTTAAAATTTTGTTAGTGAAGTAACTATCTAATATTAATGCTATAGAAGCTCAGTTGCTTTTTTCATGTATCAAAATGTATCATATTTGATCCATTTACCTTAGGTCATTAAACAGAATCTGCTCAATTTATTTTGTGGTGGAATTATTTTAAAATCCATTTCTCCTGCTGACTCAATGAATTACAGAAAGATAAAATACAGTTTCATCTCCATTAATAGTGTGGAAAATCTCCTGCCAAGTGGGACAGAAATCGAAACATATTAAGGGAAGATTTACATATAAAGAAAAGTGTTTTGGCTGGAAAAACAATATTCAAAAAGGATTCATTAAAGCATAAGAGTAAAACCTAATTTGGGACCCTAAAAACTATGGCCGTGCCACTGCAGTGAAGTTTCATTGTCTGCTTCAGAATAACAGTCTCTGAAACAGTTGTTATGTCATGTGCTGTAGAGAACTCCCAAACCTCAAATGTATCAGGAAATTTAAAGGTTGAGTCTGACTAGAAGAAGGCCAAAATTTCGTTAAGTTTCATATGAACAATAGTAGAATAAAACATATAGACAGGAGAAGTGATGTGTCTGGGGAATTTCACGTTGAGCAGCTAGACTTAACAATGCCTGAGGTCCTGCTTACATTGCTTGTGTACCTTCTCCTCAGCTGGTAATTTGATGTTGTACATCTTTTCTAATTTAATTTTGAATGTTCTTACATATTTAGTCCATCTCTCAATAACACTAAAGATAAGTTATTTACCTGTGTAGCACATCCCTACTAATATTGTTGAACATATACACTGGTACAAAAATATGTTTGTTTTATTAAGTGAATGAAATATTTGCTGTAACAACAAAAATGTGTTATTTCAGGCCACCATTTATCTTTGTGTTCATTTTCTGTGTATGTGTATTAGAATCTCGATTATTTTTTCTTTAGATTTAAATCATATTTAGATGAATTTTTTAAAAACACAAATAGCGTTGTATGGAAACAAGAGTTTAGGTGCTGGCGAATCTCATCCTCTTGGGGAAAAATATTTTTGCCATTTTATTTTGATGTACAATAATCTAAAAAGGATCCCCTACTGATTTGCTTCTCAATTATTATTGTTTTACACAAAAGAAGCAAAATATGTCTTCAATTGACTTGTTGGACATCACTCCCTTTGTGTAGATTTCCCAGGCTGATGTGTCATTACACGAATACTACATTATAAGACTGCTTGGCCATTTCACAAGCATCTAATCCATGATTTTGAAACTGCTTTAAGAGAATTAAATATCTTTTTTTTTTTTTAACAAAATGCTTAAAGCTTAACTAACCCTCTGAAATATTTCCCTTGAGAAGGATGATTTAAGGGCTGAAAGAGGCAGGCATGCATCCAAAGAGCTAGGATTTAAATTCTGACTGTCCATTTAGCCCATTAACCTTGTCTTCATCTGTGATGTTTGCTTGTGTAAGAAGATAGTGGGACAGCCCTGTCCACGGAGCATCTTAAAGATGAAAAAAGGTTCTTAGAATTACTGAAGTTTTTCTGGAGGGATAAGAGTCTGCAGCCCAATGCAGACAAGTTCCCTGTGCCTGTTACAGATTGCTCAAATTTGCATGGGCAATTACACAGGGGGATCGCATCAATGCAGGGCCGCCAGCCACTGACGCCATACAATTACACAGTGGCTTCGGTGCTTAAACTTTAAAATTCTTACACCATTGTGCCTGTTCTATTAGAACAAACTGCAGCAAATGATCCAAAGCGGATTCCAATGACTGGAGAGGAGGTGCTCAAGGGGAGAGGAAGAGGTGCAGTCTGGCCCCTACTGGCCAGCTTAAGCAATCACCAGTCCCCACACGCTGAATGAGGCGACCGCAGGTTTCTTTGTGCTCTGTAGTCCTTGTTTTTCAGGGGGAGCCAATGGTGAGAATTACCTAATTCACAGTAGGGCTGTGAGGATTAATGAGGGAAGTTAGGCAAAGCAGGACCTGGTCCTGGTACAGAAAGTACTGCATAAACACGGGGGCTTAGAGTAGCTCTTTGTTTGGATGGTTGATTGATTTCATTAAATATAAGTATCCACAGTTGTGCCTTCTCTGGTAATTGTTTATAAACAACAATGTTACTGTGCTCTTCCTATTAAGTTAATTTTGATAATAACACCATAAACCCCCAAATATAAGGTACCGGATTTAAAAAACAAAAAAGGTATAACCAAGAAGGAAATCTAATTAAAATATTAATAAAGCTGGAACCACCAGTGAAAGGAGAATTCATGAGGTTAAATGTCTTACCATCTGAGCATAAAGTGTTCCCAAGTGTTGACCTGGTACACAATATTTTCAAAACTCTTAAAAGATTGAATAGATGCTCCGCAAAGTCAGTCAATTACATTACCAATTTGACAAAAATTTATTATTTCTGCCCCCTTTGTGGTGGAAGATTTCAGGGAGTGCGAAGGAAGACGCAAGGGAACTGAACCCCAAGGGGGCTGGCCACATCCTGAAGAAAATGGCTTGAGATGAGAGGGACCAGACATAACAACTGGGAAATGGTTTTGCAGAAAAGTCTTCCTTTATCAAAGAAATTGTCTGACCCCAGCTACGGTTGTTGAGATGTTCATAAATTACCAGTGTTTACCAACAGGAAGTGATTACATTTAGAGGATAAATAAGAAAACATACTTTCCATCTAGTTTTAAAAGAGAATGTCAAATAGATTATACATAAAATAGGATATGGAATTTGGTCATCTCACATTTGACAGGCAGAAATATAAGCATGTTAAGAACCAGACATCATGCTTTTAGCTCCTATCCATTTTGCCCAAATGAAATTCCTGTGTGGTAAATATGCCTTCCTTTATGCAGCAAAATCCACCCTGAGTCCAACACCATTTTCCTAAAGTCTAATTCCTTTCAACAAGGCACTAAATCTTTTTATTGCAACCACCAAATGCTTTCTTATTGCTAGAAATGGTACAATACACTAACTTTTTGATACACGCTCCAGCTTTCCAAGATTCTCTTGGAAACAAAATGATCCTTTATGACATTTTATAATATCCCGCCCCATTTATTGCTTTCCAGAATTTCTATCATTAATTAAAGGGCCTTCTTTCACCACCCCCCACCCCCCCGAAACCTAATCTATTCCCCAACTGCCTGTCATAGACTAAATAAAAGTCAGTCTATCACAGCAGCAGGCATGGTCATGCCAATTTCACAGTGTGATTTGTGCACTCATTTCATTTTGAAAATGACCCTGCCCTCCATCTGTCTAAGCCGAATGTCCTGCTTTTTTCAAGCCAGGCCTCAGGAGCAGCAGCACATGAAATGAGGAGGAGGAACAGCTTCCCTCCTGTCCACTTCAGCAGCCACACTCACAGACAGGGGAAGCAGCACAAAGAGGGGGACCTCAACTGATGCCTGTGGGGATGGGAGAAATCTAGGGGAGAGCAGAGGCCTTCTATTTTGCTTCTGTTCCCAAGAGGCCATTTGAAGGTGAATGCTTTCATGATGCAACTACAACCCTGAAAATCGGACTGATAGATTAAAGATACAAATGACAATTTCCCATTTCCATATTCAATAGCACCTCACCCAAACTATCAGATCACACAAAAGGATCTTAAAATATTAATATTGAGCCTGAGTTTCCAAGGAACAAGTATAGTCAGGTAGTCATAAAGGTGAAGACCCTCCCCCAGCCACCCACTCCACTCCTGGATTACTGAGCAACAATGAGCGAGCATCCCTCAGCCTAAGCACCTCCCTGGGTTGAAGGCCCTAAAAGGGTGTCCCCAGACATTGAGTTGAAAGAAGCTTCAGAATACAGTTATAGTGGACCTTATCCATTGCTTTCTCTGGGGATCTTGGGTGGGCCAGAAAGCTTTTCAACCCATCTGAAATGGGTACAGTTTGTCCCTTTCTCAGTATCATGAAACGGAAGGTATCTTGTCTGGTCCCACCCAGAAGAACAGAGATCTGTCAAATTCTCAGCAAGGAAAGCTGAAAGAGCACAGAAATTCAGTTGCTTTAGGATATAAGCAATCACAGAAATCTCCTGCCAGCTGCATTAGGTGACTAGGAACTATATCACCCCCATTACTTATTTCCTAACACCTGCTCACAGCTACAATTCAGATATGGAAGTTCAAATGTCTGTTGCCCACACAAAGTTGATTGGTTATTTTAATGGAAGGAAAAAAGACACTACTTTTCCAGCACACAATGTGGCACCAAACACAGGGCCTTTACAAACTCATCTATAGGAAATACATGGAATAGGTTACAAACAGTCACTATTTCCTACTGAAGCTAGCTGCTGAATATCATGGCACTACTGCTGTGAGCTCTTGAGCAAATTCTTTAAAACTTTCTAGTACACAGATTCTGTATCTGTAATACTGAGAACACACGGTGGTAATTAAGGTTAGAAATAAGGTACATCAGTTGTCTCAGTGCCATACAGTATGGTTAGTGGTGGCACTGGAATTTATACATAGAAAAGATGTTATGGGCAGCAAAAAGGACTTGATTGACTCTAAGTATACAGGAAAGACATGATTTTATTTGTACACTGTTTACTTTGGTACTAGATAGGCCAATGTAGACCATGGATGATCAATGGAGATGTAGGGGGAAGGAGGAAGGTTGGTTTCTTACGTGTAGTGAAAGTTGGGGAGCCAAGCCAATAGATATGGCCAAGATTAAACACTAACATCTACTCAATGATAACTCTTCTTTGTGGAGGGTGGAGGGAACACCTGTATCTAAAATTGAACGTCTTCCCAAAACCATTTCCCATTGTTAACTTGTGAAAACGACAAAAATTAGAATTATTGTTATCTACTGCATATTACGTCTTAGAAACTGTGCCCTCAAGGCAGCTTAAAGAGAGAAGCTACTCCAATTCCAAGCGAATTCCGAAGAGATATTCCACCTTTTCCTTCTCATTAAATTATAAAAACCGCGAAACGACACCATGAGTACATATCGCAAAGTGTATAAGGCTAAAAACGTAAGGGGCTTGAGATAGCAAACCTTTCTTCCCAGAGCCAGAGACAAGTGACACAAAAAGGCTACCAGCAATTTTAACCAACACTAATGAAAAGCAAGTGAAACCCCACCTCCCCACTCCGGAGGGTCAGCCCTAGAGACTACGCCTCCCAGCATGCAGTGCTGCACGTCGCGACGCAGGCGCGATCGGACCAGTGCATGCCGGGAAGTCGAGTTTCCGTTTCTGAACGGCCCCGAGGCCTTTCACCTATCTTGGCGTGACTCACGACCTCCGCAGCCCGGAGTCCTCGAGGACTAATACAGTAATTCAAAAATTCACTTCAGTGGTTCTTTTATATTCCTTACACAGTTTTCCCGTTGCCAAGTAATATCCGGACAAAAGAGTCTTCCGTTTCCGGTTGGCATGTTGCCTTGGTAACGGGGATGCACAGCCGCGGAGGCAGTTATGGCGGGGCTGGGCGGTGAGCCCATCCCCGACGGGGAGTTCACCGCGGTGGTGTACCGACTCATCCGGGATGCCCGGTACGCCGAGGCCGTGCAGCTGCTGGGCGGAGAGCTCCAGCGGAGCCCGAGAAGCCGCGCCGGGCTGTCGCTGCTGGGCTACTGCTACTACCGCCTACAGGAGTTCGCGCTGGCTGCCGAGTGCTACGAGCAGCTGGGCCAGCTGCACCCGGAGCTGGAGCAGTACCGCCTGTACCAGGCCCAGGCCCTGTACAAGGCCTGCCTCTACCCAGAGGCCACCCGCGTGTCCTTCCTCCTCCTGGACAACCCCGCCTACCACAGCCGGGTCCTCCGCCTCCAAGCCGCGATCAAGTACAGCGAGGCCGACCTGCCCGGGGCCAGGAGCCTGGTGGAGCAGCTCCTGAGTGAAGGAGGAGAAGACAGCGGGGGCGAGAACGAGCTGGATGGCCAGGTCAACCTGGGTTGTTTGCTCTACAAGGAGGGACATTATGAAGCCGCGTGTTCCAAGTTCTCTGCGGCCCTGCAGGCTTCGGGCTACCGGCCAGATCTTTCCTACAACCTGGCTTTGGCCTATTTCAGCAACCGACAGTATGCATCCGCCCTAAAGCATATCGTGGAGATTATTGAACACGGTATCCGCCAGCACCCAGAGCTGGGTGTGGGCATGACCACTGAGGGCATTGATGTTCGAAGTGTTGGCAACACCTCAGTCCTTCACCAGACTGCCCTGGTGGAAGCCTTCAACCTCAAGGCTGCCATAGAATACCAACTGAGAAACTATGAGGCGGCCCAGGAAACCCTCACTGACATGCCACCAAGGGCAGAGGAAGAGTTAGACCCCGTGACTCTGCACAACCAGGCACTAATGAACATGGATGCCAGGCCCACAGAAGGGTTTGAAAAACTACAGTTTTTGCTCCAACAGATCCCCTTTCCTCCAGAGACCTTTGGCAACCTGTTGCTGCTCTACTGTAAATATGAGTATTTTGACCTGGCAGCAGATGTCCTGGCAGAGAATGCTCATTTGACTTACAAGTTCCTCACACCTTACCTCTATGACTTCTTGGATGCCATGATCACTTGCCAGACAGCTCCTGAAGAGGCTTTCCTTAAGCTTGATGGCCTAGCAGGGATGCTGACTGAACAGCTCAGGAGACTCACCAAACAAGTGCAGGAAGCAAGACACAATAAAGATGATGAAGCTGTCAAAAAGGCAGAGAATGAATATGATGACACCCTTGAGAAGTACATTCCTGTGTTGATGGCCCAGGCCAAAATCTACTGGAACCTTGAAAATTACCCAATGGTAGAAAAGATCTTCCGCAAATCTGTGGAATTCTGTAATGACCACGATGTGTGGAAGCTGAATGTGGCTCATGTTCTGTTCATGCAGGAAAACAAATACAAAGAAGCCATAGGTTTTTATGAGCCCATAGTCAAGAAGCATTATGACAACATCCTGAAAGTCAGTGCTATTGTGCTGGCCAACCTGTGTGTTTCATATATTATGACAAGTCAAAATGAAGAAGCTGAGGAGCTAATGAGGAAGATTGAAAAGGAGGAAGAGCAGCTCTCCTATGATGACCCAGATAAGAAAATCTACCATTTCTGCATTGTGAATTTGGTGATAGGGACTCTTTATTGTGCCAAAGGAAATTATGACTTTGGTATTTCCCGGGTTATCAAAAGCTTGGAACCATATAATAAAAAACTAGGAACTGATACGTGGTATTATGCCAAAAGATGCTTCCTGTCATTATTAGAAAACATGTCAAAGCACATGATTGTACTTTGTGACAGTGTCATTCAAGAATGTGTTCAGTTTCTAGAACACTGTGAACTTTATGGGAGGAACATACCTGCTGTTATTGAGCAACCCCTGGAAGAAGAAAGAATGCATACTGGAAAGAATACAGTCACATATGAATCCAGAGAGTTAAAAGCTTTGATTTATGAGATTATAGACTGGAATATGTAGTAATGTCTAATGATGGCTTTTTATCAAAATGTCTCTGTTAACTTTATATATTTGCAACTCTTTTATCTTTATCACTTGGCATCTTCATGTTATACATTGAAATTTGTACACTTGAAAATTATAATGAAAATAATTTAGATGTATCTTTTGAGAAACATCACCAAAGGATTATAATAAAAAGAACTTGAACCCTAGAAAGTTTAATGAAAAATTCAAAAGTGAATGGGGAAATGTGTCTAATAGTATTTGTAATGCCTACATCTCCTCTCCTTTGTATCTTTTGTGTTTTGCTATACTCTGAAAAAATCCTGCATGAGAAGATTATATCCTCCAGGGACCAAGCATTGTCAAGTCCAGAACTCAGTTAATGTATAGGACATCTGGAGATTAATAATAATCTCAAAGATTTCATGTTATACTCCAACAATTTATCTTTGAGTAACATTAATTTGTAATGCATATGTTTTGCATAGATTTTAGTATGTCTTGGCAGAATTTTCCAATACAGTTGTAATGCTTTCTTTAACAAAAATTATTTATATTCCAAATTTTTTTTTAACCTGCAAGATTTAGTAGGAAATTATACCATAACAAAACTATGGTGCTGTGGTGTGGAGACAAACAGCTGGCAAATTTTCATGGTTTTATTTTGTCCATTTGTTAATTTGAATATATGATGTTACTCTTTAACTGGTTAATAACAATAAAGTTCTAAGATACCCTTAAAACTTGGCTTTTAATTCTTTTTTCTGCAATTAATTGGGACACATTAATACTGGACTTTGTTTTTATGTTGTAATCTCTTGGAAAAAGAAAAATATTCTACACTATTCCAATCACCCCATTAAAGTCATCTACTCATACCGTAAAATGCTATCAATGGATTCTGAAACCTTATGACATTGAATTTTCTATAAGCTACAAGAGCTTTATTATTTGTTCCTCCACCCCTTATACCTTTGTTCTTCATAAAAGTGACTGGCATGGCTACTTAACCTGGTTCAGAAAAAGTCAACAACATTACGTTGAACCATATGAAACTGCTGACTTTAAAAGTTTTTAACCTACAAAACCAGCAGTTCCCATGGTTCAACCTAATAGCTCTCAATGAACAGTAGGAACTTCTACTATAATAATGTGGGTTTTTTTTATTCAGGGAGGAAAAAAAAACTAATGGTACCCAGATAAAGCATGCTGAGAATAATTGTGTAGCATGACATCTTTGGGTACTGAAATTATATATCTGTCTGAGAATTTGACTCATGAATTCTGCATGCGCTTGAAATTATGTCATATTTAGTCTGTTACCTGAGCTAGTGCCATTTATCTAGCTGATGGTTATGGCCCCATATTTGGAAGGAAATTCTGAAGGGATTATTAAATGAGTTTATATGTAGCACACTGAAGAAAATTTTCCATTTCCTTACAAAGTATAGATAACATGCAGTGTCCTTGCTCAAGGAAGTGATTCCTTTCCAAACCTACTAGTTCCAAATAAACTTCTGGAACATATTAAGGACACGTTTTGCATTTGCAGTTTTCCTGTTGGCGTGTTAACTTGGACAAACGATGTGCATACCTGCTGAACTACTCCTGGAAGAAGAACGTGAATATTGGAAAGAATACAGTCACATATGAATCCAGACAGCTAGAAGCTTTGATTCATGAGATTACGGCTCCCCAATGGAAAATTCTTAAAGAGATGGGAATACCAAACCACCTGACCTGCCTCCTGAGAAACCTGTATGCAGGTCAAGAAGCAACAGTTAGAACTGGACATGGGTCAATGGACTGGTTCAAAATTGGGAAGGGAGTACATCAAGGCTGTATATTGTCACCCTGCTTATTTAACTTATATGCAGAGTACATCATGTGAAACGCTGGGCTGGAGGAAGCACAAGCTTTAATCAAGATGGCCAGGATAAATATCAATTACTTCAGATATGCAGATGACACCACCCTTATGGCAGAAAGTGAAGAGGAACTAAAGAGCCTCTTGATGAAAGTGAAAGAGGAGAGTGAAAAAGCTGGCTTAAAACTCAACATTCAAATACTAAGATCATGACATCTGGTCCCATCACTTTATGCAAATAGATGGAGAAACAATGACACACTATATTTTCTTGGGCTCCAAAATCACTGCAGGTGATGACTGCAGCCATGAAATTAAAAGACACTTGCTCCTTGGAAGAAAAGCTATAACAAATCCGATATCATATTAAACAGCAGAGATATTACTTTGTCAACAAAGGTCCATATAGTCAAAGCTATGGTTTTTCCAGTAGTCATGTATGGATGTGAGAGCTGGACCATAAAGAAGGCTGAGTGCTGAAGAATTGATGCTTTTGAACTGTGGTGTTGGAGAAGGCTCTAAGAGTCCCTTGGACTTAAAGGAGATCAAACTAGTCAATCCTAAAGGAAATCATTCCTAAATATTCACTGGAAGGACTGATGCTGAAGCTTAAACTCCAATACTTTGACCACCTGACTCATTGGAAAAGACCCTGATGCTGAAAAAGATTGAAGGCAGGAAAAGGGGGTGACAGAGGATGAGATGGTTGGATGGTGTCACAAACCCAATGGACATGAGTTTGAGCAAGCTCCAGGAGTTGGTAAAGGACAGGGAAGCCTGGTGTGCTGCAGTCCATGGGGTCCCAAAGAGTCAGATACGACTAAGTGACTGAACTGAACTAAACATACTAGTAAGAATCACTCACATTTGTAATTCTAAGTGTACAAAGTTCAAATATAACAACTGCAAAGTTGTTGGGTAAGACTGAAAGCAGAAGATGGAATGACAGGACGAGATGGCTGGATGGCATTACTGACTCCATGGACATAAGTTTGAGCAAGCTCTGGGGTGTTGGTGAATGACAGGGCAGCCTGGCATGCTTTAGTCCATGGGGTCAAAAAGAGTAGGACATGACTAAGCAACTGAACAACAACAACATGAGATTATAGGTTGGATTATGTAGTAATGCCTGATAATGGCTTCTATTTCATTCATTAGCCCCATTTCACAAATTTTTTAAATCTATATTTATCCTTGACAACTTTTTTGTTGCCCACTCAGTCGTGTCCAACTCTTTGCAACATGGACTGCAGCAGGCCAGACTTCCCTGTCCTTCACCAACTCCCAGAGCTTGCTCAGACTCAAGTGCATTGAGTGGGTAATGCTATCCAATCATCTCTTCCTTTGTTGTTCCCTTCCTCTCCTGCCTTCAATCTTTCCCAACAACTTTGCAGTTGTTATATTTGAATTTTGTACATTTAGAATTATAATAACAAATATTATTTGATGGACTTTTCCATCTTATTAAGAGTCAGGAGGACTCCCCTGGTGTTGCAGTGGATAGGAATCCACCTGCCAGTGCAGAGGATATGGGTTCAATCCCTGGTTCAGGAAGCGTCCACATGCTGGGGAGCAACTAAGCCTGTGTACCACAACTACTAGACCTGCGCTCTAGGCCCACATGCTGCAACTACTGAGCCCAAATGCCACACTCACGGAAGCCTGAGCACCCTAGGGCCCTCGGTTCACAACGACTGAGCCCGTGTGCCTACAGGCATGCTCTGAAGCAAGAGAAGCCACCATAATGAGAAGCCCACACCCTGCAGCTGGAGACTAAACCCTGCTCACCACAACTAGAAAAAGCCTGCATGCAACAGTGAAGACCCCGCACAACAAAATTAACTTTTTTAAAAAGGGAACATGCTGAATCACTTTTGCATTCTCTCTGCCAGTAATAGTCACCAGGTATTGGCCTCAGGCAACAGTTGCTAGAGTGATATCTTTGTATAAGCAAGTAACCGTAAAGAGCAATTTCTTCTCTAGGCTATAGAAAAGGCTGTGACGTGAACCAAAGAAGTGTTAAGAGTGGGTGTGTTTGCATTACTCTGGTGACCAGTATATGATGGTTCATAGCTGGACCATTTCTTCTGGCAGTGCAATGCAGCGTGCAGGACCTTAGCTCCCCCCAGCCCAGGGATCACACCCAAGCCCCCTGCAGAGGAAGTGCAGAATCTTAACCACCAGGGAAGTCCCTAGACTATTCCTTACTCAGCAAATAAATATAGGCTCATTGTGCCATCTCAGGATAGGCTGTGCTGTCCAATAAGACCAATTCTTATTAAAACTTAATGCCTTCACTCCAGATCCACTCCAACTTTGTGGATCTCAGCAATGTTGAGTTTGGACCCTGGCCTAAGTTCTTTGAGAAGTACAAGTACTAAATGAATAAAAACTGTTTTTTTCAGGTATGAAGCTTGGTTCATGACTTCATTTTTCTTCCATAATTTGGTTGCTTGATTGGTCTTAAGTTTTATAATCAAAATTTCGCTTCACATTCCATTTTTTATATTTTAGAATTGATTGTGCCTCCTTGTGAATACCAGAAAATATCAAGAGTGGAGACTATAATGAGTTCAAGGTAGGAGGAAATGAGCGCTGAAAATGAAAAGACTAAGGTATTGAGTTTCAGACTTTCCCCAGTCAAGTTTTAGGCCTTAAGAAATTCACTTACCCCTTGAGATCCCAGTCATTTGAACTACTAGATGCTCTTCACAGTTACTTCTAGCTACAGCATCTGCTTCTATATAAGTCATACAGAAGAAAGCTGTCTTCTTTTATGACTTGAATACATATTAATAAATAAGTCACTCAGGAAACACAATATATATTTGTATTAACAAATGTTTTCTGGTACTTATGACAGTAAACATTAACCCCTCAGGTAAATGTTGTTGTTATCTCATTGGATGCATTAACATTTTGACAACTACTAAGAAATTTGGATTTTTGTCTTTTTTTCACGTGGAGATTTGCTTATAGCTCTAGCTATGAAAATGTATTATAAGGCAATCCTCATTCTCTGCTATGGTTATGCATAAATTAAGAATTTTGTAAATTTTTATAAATTACTTCTCAATTTCTCTTTATCTACTGATGTCTATTTACTGGAGAAGGGGATATGTGCTTTTAATTATTCCCTAAGATGATATCCCCAAAATGATATATACTTCTGGAGTTTTATTAACAAGTTATTATAGTATATATCTTTCAAATCAGTTATTCTTGAAATAATTAGAGTCTCTCATGCCCCTGAAGTGAGGCCTCCCTCAGCTGCCAGTCTGCCAGAAATTTGGAAAGAAAGGAACATTGAGGCGAAGATGAAACAGAGCTGTAGCTAGGTGATTTACTTTAGAGCCCACCTTGGATCCCCTTCACGTCCAAATCTCGGTAGTTAATCGAACGTCTGCTGCCATTAACAGAACAGCAGTGATGGACAACGGAGCGGAAGTAACAGACGCCAGAGTTACTTCTGTAACTAACTCACTCAGTCGAGTCACCAGTCCTCACACTCTTTTTTAATACAAGGAGGAGAGGTCATGCAGACTTTCAAAAGGACAAAGCGACAATGAACAGGAAGAGAAATTCCAGTTTATAACGCTTTCTTTTGGAGCTTTCTTTTTTTGCCTTCAAAGGGTCTATTTAGGAGGTAGTAGTGTCTATTGCTATAAAATGTATCACAAGACAAGAAATGAAAAATATCTCTCCCTTACCATACAACCCCTTTTCTTTTTCTTTTTTATCCTTTATTTTCTGCCTTTTGTCAGTTATAAAAAGGAGTAATTTTCTGCTGGCTGGTGGTTGAAACCACCAGCGGGTATTAGCCATGCATACCAACGTTTTAGCAATGTGTCAGGTAAGCTAGCACTATGATTATCAAGATGACTTTAGAACAATTTAACCATGCATTTTTGAAAGTTGAAATAACACATCAGTAAAAAGTGATTCTTAAATTAGTAAAGCCAGAGAAAACTTTAAAAGGAATCACTAAAAGCACTGGCTCTGTATAATTTGTAGAATACGGCGAGCTTTGTTTGTGTACTTGCAGGAATTCCTATACTTATTTAAAAAAACTTTCTTTGATCGCAATAGAATAACAGTGACTGATAAAGATGTACAATATTGCTATTACTTAAAATGTTCCATGACACTGGGGATTAATTTTACTCTTAAGTCTAGAGCATACTTGCTTTTCTGTATCATAATCACTTTATATTGAAAAACAGAGCTGGGGATTAGCCATAAGGTAATTAATTCATTAGTTATAGGTATAGTGTGGTCTTTTTAAAAATTTTGTTTTATATAATGTCTTTTTTTTTAATATTATCTTGGCTGGAGACTGTATGGGGGCAGTTTGAGGTGATTACTTTGTACTTGAGTCCCCCTATTAATTGAGGTTCTTTTTGGTGTTTAAATCAGCTCCCTTGGATTTGGGCCAGGTTTGATCTATCACATACTGAACTCTTGTCCACAACAAAATATGTACATATTAGAAAATGAATTGCCTTCATAGGGAAAAACTATTAGAAAATAGAGTTCTATGCATATTTCTTGTATGAAAAATGAGCATTTGTTAAAGTAGGGTCAGTCAATAACTTGACTGTGAATATTATTCGGTGAACATATACACTAAGTCTAAGTCCTTGCTCAAAAGTGCAATTTTCACATATTTATGAAATTAAACATTATTTATCAATGACTGAGTACCTCAGTTCAAAAACTAGAAAATGGCTAAAACTGCACTGTGTTATCAGGACCCAAGTAAGCTGTGTAAGCAAGCATTTGTTGT
This sequence comes from Antilocapra americana, assembly GCA_007570785.1. Lineage (NCBI taxonomy): Eukaryota > Metazoa > Chordata > Mammalia > Artiodactyla > Antilocapridae > Antilocapra > Antilocapra americana. The sequence continues at coordinate 52,599,744 of ML660200.1, read as the reverse complement.
TATTATTATTTTATTTCCAAGTATTTTAGTACAAGAGGCAAATGCCTGAGCTAAAAGACATATGATGAAAGGTTTCACCAGCACTCATGGCGACTGCTCTAAAAAGTCTTTCCACAGAATATCCAAAGACTCTTGAATATCTTGTCAAGACTCTCCAGGAAATTACTGGCTGGTTAGTATTTCTGTCTCTGCTATACATGGTGAGAGGCTATTTAGTGAAGACTCAACCTCTTGGTCTCAGTTATTCCAAATTTGCCAAAGTCATCTCCTATAATTTACGTAGTTCATACACCAGAAAGGAGAATATATACTTTGGAGACTAGAAGACATTTAAGTTCATCTTCAAGTCAGGAAATACAATTTATATATATATATCACAAGAGATGGTCACATCCTAATAAAACCTTCAAGAATTGGGACTTCCTGGTGGTCCAGTGGCTAAGACACTGAGCTCCCAATGCAGGGGGCCCAGGTTTGATCCCTGGTCAGGGAACTAGATCCTACATGCCGCAACTATGAGTTTGCATGCTGCAACTAAGGATTCTGCCTGCTGCAACTAAGACCGGGTGTAGACAAGTAAATTTTTTTTTTAAAGTTTCAAGCATCAAATCATAACAAGAACAAATGGGAACTAATCAAAGCTAGATGTGTTTCTATAGTAAAGGAAACCATAAACAAATGAAAAGGCAACCAATGAAATGGGAGAAAATATTTGCAAATGATGTGACCTATAAGGGCTTATCCAAAATATGCAAATAGCTCATACAACTCAACAAAAAAACCAAACAACCCAATCAAAACATGGGCAGAAGAAATAAGTAGACATTTCTCCAAAGAAGACAACATACAGATGGTCAGGAGGCACATGAAAAAATGCTCAACATCATTAATTATTTTGGAAATGCAGATCAAAACTAAAATATCTGAGGCTCACAATATTACTAGGAATCATCCAAAAACAAATAGAAGCCACACCAGGATCAGAATATAGAGCTTCTGGCTCAACTCCAGTACTCTTTCCACTTGATTTCATGCCACTCCTTAGGTATTTTTTTTACCCCCAAATTATTATGACTCTATCAATGATAAGCATTCCTTTTACCAGAGCCATAACTTTTACTACTTCCCTTGTTGCTGATTATTTAATATGATATTTAATATTTATAATATCTAATAAATGGCTTTGACTGGCTTTTAGTTCAGTTCAGTTCAGTCGCTCAGTCGATTCCAACTCTTTACAACCCCATAAACCATGAACCAAAGCATGCCAGGCCTCCCTGTCCATCACCAACTCCTGGAGTTTACCCAAACTCATGTCCATTGAGTCGGTGATGCCATCCAGCCATCTCATCCTCTGTCGTCCCCTTCTCCTCCTGCCCTCAATCTTTCCCAGCATCAGGGTCTTTTCCAGTGAGTCAACTCTTCACATGAGGTGGCCAAAATATTGGAGTTTCAGCTTCAACATCAGTCCTTCCAATGAACACCCAGGACTGATCTCCTGTAGGATAGACTGGATATTCTTGCAGTCCAAGGGACTCTCAAGAGTCTTCTCCAACACCACAGTTCAAAAGCATCAGTTCTTTGGTGTTCAGCTTTCTTTATAGTCCAACTCTCACATCCCTACATGACTACTGGAAAAACCATAGCCTTGACTAGATGGACCTTTGTAAGTAATGTCTCTGCTTTTAAATATGCTGTCTAGGTTGGTCATAACTTTCCTTTCAAGGAGTAAGCATCTTTTAATTTCATGGCTGCACTCACCATCTGCAGTGATTTTGAAGCCCAGAAAAATAAAGTCAGCCACTATTCCACTGTTTCCCCATCTATTTGACATGAAGTGATGAGACCAGATGCCATGATCTTAGTTTTCTGAATGCTGAGCTTTAAGCCAACTTTTTCCACTCTCCTCTTTCACTTTCATCAAGAGGGTCTTAAGTTCTTCTTCACTTTCTGCCACAAGGGTGGTGTCACCTGCATATCTGAGATTATTGATATTTCTCCCAACAATCTTGATTCCAGCTTGTGCTTCCTCCAGCCCAGCGTTTCTCATGATGTACTCTGCATATAAGTTAAATAAGCAGGGTGACAATATACAGCCTTGCCGTACTCCTTTTCTTATTTGGAACCAGTGTGCTGTTCCATGTCCAGTTCTAACTGTTGCTTCTTGACCTGAATACAGGTTTCTCAAGAGGCAGGTCAAGTGGTCTGGTATTCCCATCTCTTTCAGAATTTTCCACAGTTTACTGTGATCCACACTGTCAAAGGCTTTGGCATAGTCAATAAAGCAGAAATAGATGTTTTTCTGGAGCTCTCTTGCTTTTTTGATGATCCAGCGGATGTTGGCAATTTGATCTCTGGTTCCTCTGCCTTTTCTAAAACCGACTTGAACATCTGGAAGTTCACGGTTCACGTATTGCTGAAGCCTGGCTTGGAGAATTTTGAGCATCACTTTACTAGCATGTGAGATGAGTGCAATTGTGCCATAGTTTGAGCATTCTTTGGCATGGCCTTTCTTTGGGACTGGAATGAAAAAGAACTTTTCAGGTCCTGTGGCCACTGCTGAGTTTTCCAAATTTGCTGACATACTGAATGCAGCACTTTCACAGCATCATCTTTTAGGATTTGAAAGAGCTCAACTGGAATTCCACCACCTCCACTAGCTTCATTCATAGTGATGCTTCCTAAGGCCCACTTGCCTTTACATTCCAGGATGTCTGGCTCTAGATGAGTGATCACACTATCGTGATTATCTGGGTCGTGAAGATCTTTTTTGTATAGTTCTTCTGTGTATTCTTGCCACCTCTTCTTAATATCTTCTGCTTCTGTTGGCTTTGGATGCATCTAATTTGTTCTCCTGGTATGGACCACATTCATCTGGTCTTGCTATAAATATGAATTCCTCCAAACTTGACTCAAATCTCATGTGTGCATTTATATATTAACAATTACCTTTTAAAATTTATGTTGCAAATGCAACAATATTTAATGACTATAGTGGTTTATAATTCAGTATCCATTCCCTACTCCTAGTCTGCTCCCACTTCCGGAAGTTTGGTCTAAATTTATGAGTCTCAAATGCTTAGCTGCAAATTAGAATCACCCACAGAGCTTTTAAAACTCTCAGTGCCCCACACTGCATCCTAGGATCTCTGAGGACAGAACCCAGGTATCAGTATTTTTCTCAACTTTCAAAATGCAGTTGAGAACCACTCATCTAAGCCCACTATTGAAATCCCCCTTTTCATGATTGATTTAGAAGATCCCATGTGACCCAATATTTTCCAAGGCATGGGAAGGGCTGCTGAGAAAGTTTTCTTCATCTCTTTAAAAAAAAAAAGGATGTAAGAAGGACTCTTTCTTTCTCTGTGTGTTATAGATCTGAATCTGCTGCCACCACTGTATGACCATGACAGAAACCAATCTAAAGGGCGAAGGTGACTTTGAAGATATCAAAGAAAAAGAAAGGACTGGAGTCTTTGATGATAACTGTGAGCCACTGTAATGGCTGTTCTAGAGCCTGACTTACTTCCGGGTCTCGTATACAGTGGAAAATATAACTGATTAAATTTATTTGAGCCAGATTTCTCTGTTACTTGTGTCTAAAAGCATCCAGACCACAATCACCGTATTTAGGTCATACATTCTGAGTGTTGTCCAGGAGGTGAAGAATTTTTATCCATATTCCCAACACGTTAGTCATCCAGTCGTCCTTGAGATCCAGCACCATTCCTTAGGCACCAGTGATTCAGCTGGCCTTGCTAAAGACATTGTCTGCAACCTTGACTTCATTAATATTAACTGCTCATCCAGTCATTTGAAATTGCAGCGGCTACTCATAAGATTTGGTGTGCCTACTTATTCTTGGGTGAGTGTTCACTTCTGTAGAAGTAAATGAGAATTGTTTTGCCCTACCCAAATGAACTGCTGTAAGTCTAAACCACGCTCACTATTTCTTGGCAGAACCACAAGATAAACATCAATGTGTATAGTGACTCATGTTGAAAATATATTCCTCAATTTTAGAATTTCCTCCACATTTATGTAAGACTGTTTCAGTAAAAGCACAGTTATAATAGAAGAGTAAAGATGAAAGTGAAAACAACAGTAATATTTACTCATGAACAGTAAACCTAAGCGTTAAAGTGAGGCAACCTAATCTTTTCTCCAGTGAGAAATGCTAATCTACGTACTGCACAATTTCAGCTTCGGCCCTTTCCAGTCATAAATCTAGTTACAGGAAAAACTTCATAAAAAATACTTTAGTTCTTGATAATCCTCCCATTACTGCATTCCACCTATCTGGCCAACTTATTCTGAATTGTTGGCTTATATCGGTTCTCTACAAGAAAGACAAAAGAAATTCAAATTCAAACCGGATGGTCCATATCACATAGGGTGATTGGGACAGTTGATTTACTAATATAATCTCTTTAAACATCTACTGGGAGAGGCTCTAAGACAAAATTTATTGCCTCCTTCTGCCATCTTTGGGCCTACAAAAAGCAAAGCAAAATCCTTCTATGAAATCTGAAACTCCAGCCACTGATTTCCTGGCTGATGTCATTTCAAAGGCGCAGTATATCCCTGTGATGGCTACAGCGGAATCTGCCTCTATGGGGTCTCCATCTGTTTGCCATCAGAAAGAATCTCTTCAGGGAGCTATGGTACACGCAGCGCACCCACTCCTTGCAGGGGTCCTGGAGTCTTGCACTAGCGTTTTTAAAATCAATTGTTGTTAGGATTGAAGATGCTTAAATAAGAATAAGAATGCTTGAATAAGAAAGTATATAGAATCACATTGCTGTAACTTTAGTTTCAATTTATGTTTGGGCTTATCGTAGGCTATTTTGTAAAAAATTTTCCATGTGAGTCTGAAACTACTATGTAAATATTACCGAAAGGAAAATTCAGCCACTGACACACTTTCCTTTGGGAGAAGAGCTTTCTCTGCACTTATTAGAAAATGGCTTGAATTTGGAACAACTCTTTCTGAGCTTAAAAATATAAATATTTCTGTCAAAAGGTTATTCATTCACTTTTCATTAAGGGTCAACAGAGATGACACAATAGGTTAAAGCAAAGAAAATAGATGATAATGACAAGAGATTTCAAAACTGACCTTTTTCAGATCCGCTTCAATACAGATAATCCACTGTAAATAATGGGGGTTCATCCTGGCACCAAGTTACAACTAACTGGCAACTGAGTATATTCATCCAGCAATAAATGCATAATGAAGCCCTTTATTCCAGACGAATCACAGCTTGGATTAACTCCACAGGAATGTTTAATAAGGGAAAAGATTTCATGAAGATCAAACTTTTTCTCATCTCCATCCTCCCCTATACGGATTACAGCTTTCACAGTGCCTGAACAAAAACAGACTCTCTAGTATATTCTTCAAGGAATCATTTATTAAATGTGTTTTTGTACATTGGAGTTTCTGTGTTTATGTGCCACTTCCTCAGAGGAGGCTGACATGAAATAGAAATAACATCACTTTTCAATACTCCTCAAGCTTCAATTCCTAGAAAAAGACAAGGATATAAAGGTCTTTTCATTCATTCTGTCAAATCCCAGATTGTTTCAGTACGGTTTCCTGGAGTTTGATATCAAATGAGGCAAAGTGCCCCGTGGGCCATAGAGAGGGAAAGTTTTCCTCACCTCACTGGGGAAAAGGAAATGTGAATACTGAACCAAAAGACTGAAAGAATGGAAAGGGGATGAAGGAAGACTTCAAGACAGGGGGTAGGGCAGGAGGGAGAGACCAGGTGAAGAAAAGCAATACACAACTTGTCGTTCATGGAAAAATGAAATTATGGCCACTATATTTACAGCATTTAAATGAGATATATTTACCTCAGTGTTTTGTAAAGCACTTTATATACGAGCTAATTAAATGAGATGAATTTAATCGCCACACAAAAAGAACATTGTTGGGCTTCCCTGGTGGCTCAGTGGTAAAGAACCTGCCTGCCAATGCAGGAGACTTGAGTTCGATCCCTGATCCAGGAAGATCCCACATGCCTTGGAGCAATTAATCCCATGTGCCACAACTATTGAGCCTGTGTTCTAGAGCTGGGGAGCGGAGCTGCAACAGTTGCTCCAACGTGCCACAGTTACTGAAGCCTGAGCGCCCTTGGAACCTGGGCTCTGCAACAAGAGAATCCACTGTAATGAGAAGCCTGCACACGGCAACCAGGGAGCAGCCCCAGCTCACAGGAACTAGAGAGAAGCCACACAGCAACAAAGACCCACACAGCCAAAATTAAAATTAATAATCAATAACTTTTTATAAAAAATGGTTTACATCAAAAATCTTTTAAAAAGAACATTGTTTCGCACACACACACCACAGTAAACTTCAAATTTCATGGATTCTATTGCACAGGAAGAGGCTGAAGTTAAAAAATGACACGATTGAAAGAAAAATATTAAATATTAAGACAGAGTACTTGGCTATGGCAAAAAGCAGGTCAGTGACTTGAATGACTACAGTTTAGAAAACCTTGGTTTTAGCAAATGGAGTACAGAATTTCATGTGAGGGTGAGAGAACCATACTCTTCCCTGGGCAAAAATGGGGTTTGTATCCATTTTTGAGGGGCTTCCCTGATGGCTCAGCAGTAAAGAATCCGCCTGCAGTGTAGGAGACACGGGTTTGATCCCTAGGTTGGGAAGATTCCCCTGGAGGAGGAAATGGTTACCCACTCCAGTATTCTTGCCTGAAAAAATCCCATGTGGACAGAGGAGCCTGGCAGGCCACGGTACAAAGAGTCGCAAAGAGTCAGACACGACTAAACACACAACATTCATTTGTGACCCGGTGAGTACTTGTCAAGAGGCTTCTATTTTCAGAAAGCTAACTTCACATTTTAACAAAGAGATTTTTGCCACTTAATATGAACATTTCCTCAGAAGAATGTTGCTAACAATTTTATGAGAAAAGTTTTAAACTTTTAGATCCATGTTTCCTCGTCTAAAAAGCTGTGATTCTTAAACTAGCCATTTCTTCTTGTTTCTCTGCAATTCTAATCTGTTCTGATCCTATGATTTTTTCCCCTCCTATTTCTCACAAACCTAAGTTCTGATTTTTTCGTGGACGATAGATCCTACCAGTAGAGGGCGCCTCACTCTACTTGAGAAGCATTCGGAGGGATGGTTTACTCCACTTGAAAGAGGACGGTCCATCCACTTGGCGTGCTTAACACCCTCTCACTTTTCTCTGAGTTAGCAATTTTAAAATAAGCCCACTAGCCTACGCATCAGTCTGGCAGGGAATGTGCTGTCACAAATCCAGCTTGAGATCCAGTCTTCAGCTTTCCTAAGGATCTGGTGAGCCGGTGTTCAACGCTGGATGTTCTGATTGCTACCGTATTTTTCATTATGTGTGTTCTGGGCTGACTCGGCAGGGGTCAGGTTGTGTCTATTTCAAGTTGGATTCAAATCTGTTCCAATGCCCTCAAATCACAAATGAAGGGTAGACGCTTGAAGATCTGATGTCCCACCAAAAGACACTAGTGTGGAAACAGTACTGCTCAGCTTGTATTTTTAAACAGGCACTTACAGCCTGTTTAATCCTGACTGCCCCCTAGGAGCTGCGTGGCAGGTTATTTAATGTCAGGGCCTCAGTTTCCTTTTCTGCAAAATAAAGGCACAGGACCAGTAACCACTAAGATCACTTCAGCTGCATTTTATTAGACTCTCGGTCTCTAAATGATTATTGCTTCCATTTGCAGGCAATTCTAAGACTTCTTGTTTATTGTTCATTCATCTCCTCTAAGTTTATAAATGTGTTTCACCTTTATGAGTATAGAAGGGATTAAAATTCAACTATACGAGAACAAAAACCTGTAACTCCATTATGAATGCACCAATCAAAAATATAATCCAGGACAATAATAGAATATGGAAACAGAGTATTAAGGCTGAAAACAGTATTAAGGCTGTAGAATTATAAATTGTCTTCTAAAATAATGTCTAGAATCACTGTGTAATGAACATAATTCAAGAGGATAAAAAAGTCAATCTAAAAGGTAAAGTGGAGGTTAACAAGTACCAAACCATGACCAGGTAGAGATCTTAGAAGGGGGAATGAAAGCAATCAACAGACCTACATGTGCTCCCCTCAAGTCCCCCACTCCTGGTATACTTCAGCCTTGTAATAAAGCTTCCCATTTTTCAGGATATTAAATTTGAGTTGAGGGAAAGCCAGACATCATGTAATCAGAGTTTGGTATTACAGTGTATATCTAATAAAAGCCCACATTATTTGCCAAAAAAAAAAGTCAGAGTCTTTTAAAGAGCTGTGTGTTTGCTAAGAAGGGGGGGGGGCTGGGGGGGAAAGAAATCATGTGTAAAGGAAGTCTTTTCACAGAACCAGGGGAACTCCAGACCAGTGGATCACAAAAAATGGGAACACCCACCCCCCCAAAAAAGGAAAGTTCTTCTTTGAAGGAATGGCAGGAAGAGGAACAGGGAGTCAGTCTCCACTACAGAGTCAGGACACCTTTGTTCAGACTGGATTCTGGGGAGGCCCACCGCCCATCCCCTCACCCCTCTGATATCACTGCTCTGTCAAGAGGACAAATTCTTTCTCTGACTGCTAGGTAAGATTTAGGCAGCAATGAGTTTTGATGGCACTTCCTACACATTTGGATTAATTCTGCTGGAGACACAGGGCCAATGCTATGCATGGCTGTACAATCACATAAGGCTCTATGCAGAGAAGAGTCCCTGTTCTTGCTTTAATCCTCTGCCATCACTGTTTTGAAGTTCTTAATAATTTATAAACAAGGGACTTCACATCTTCATGCTGCACTGGGCTTTGAAAATGAGCCAATGCTTTCGAAAATGCTTTGGGCTGGGCATTTTTGAGGCCGTTCATATTATGGCATGTATTTCTTACCTGGTGGTTCTGTGTTTAGTTAGCCTTTTGAACACACTCAGCTGTGGCTTATGGTGAGTTCAAAAGTCTGTCTTTCTAGAGCTCTAGACGGCAGCCCGTGGGCCTTTTCTGTGCAGATGAGTCATTTCTCGCCTTCTAAACTCCAGATCAGAGCCCATGTCTGTTTACATACCATCCAGAATGCTTTGTGTTTCTGCCCCAGATTCTCTTTATACTGTGGTCACACTAAGGATGCTCTACCCTCTTAAAACCAACATGAAAAGCAGGTGGGTCCTTTTGAAGCACTGCCTGGGACGAAGGTTAGTGTGCACTCCTGCTGTTGGGGGCTCCACCTTGATCTAAATCAGGCCTGCGTGTGGCAAACAACAAAGAGGACCCAGTGTTCTACTGTGTCTTGCTTAAAACTCTGTTGACCCTTAACCTTGTCTTCTGCTGATCAGGGTCTGCTTTAAGGCTGGAAGTGGTTCCTTTTTGAGAGGCTAAAATACAACAATTTAACTATAACTGTGTATTTCTATAGCCAAATCCCATGGGCTAAGGCAAGAACCAGCAACTTTCCCACCCTTTGCTGTGCTTAGTCACTCAGTCGCGTGACTAAGTGACCCCATGGACTGTAGCCCACCAGGCTCCTCTGTCCATGGGGATTCTCTAGGCAAGAATACTGGAGTGGGTTGCCATGCCCTCCTCCAGGGGATCTTCCCAATCCAGGGATTGAACCCAGGTCTTCCGAACTGCAGGTGGATTCTTTACAGTCTGAGCCATCAGGGAAGCCCTTCCCACCCCTTAATCATTCCCAAAGCTCCCCTGGAGGCTGGGAAGGGCCCTTGGGCAATGCAGCTCCTTTAATATTTCCAGTCATCTTCTCCTTTCCATCCTGAGCTCACCCCAGGGAAGAGCAGAAAAACAAACACTGTTCTGCACAAAAATGGGGCTCACTGTCTCAGGAGAAGAGGAAGAGAGAGGGAAAAGTGGGTGAGGAGAGAAAGGGACCTTGCAAATTTGAGAAATACTTCTCAAGATCAATTTAGACTGTCATCCCTGAAAATGAATGTAGCCATTGGGTGGGACTGTCAGATGCAACACATGGGGTAAAGGAATGAGCATGCTTGCATCTCACCTTGATTGAGAACATGAAAAATGAATCTGACCAGCAGACTCCAGGTCTACTACCCATCTCCATGCAACAAGAAGCCCTCCTTCCTGGCTGCTCTGTGGGGTTTGAAGACCAAGAGGCATCACTAACCATTTTGCTGAAGTTCCAGATGGTTTTTGCAGACTGAATGTCTGGGAATGGATGAAGTGGAGATTTCCCAAAGGAAATGGTTGTGCACTTGAGGGCTGATGAGCTAACAGGGCTCAGGATGGGAGCAGTAATCCATAAAGGGTCTTCTTCCTTTGAGGGAGCCCACCTACCACTTTAAAGTGCACCCCCTTTGAGGTTCATGGCAAATTCCAAATTGGCTAGCCCTGACTTTTCCTCTGTTATGTTGCTCTTTTCAAAACCATGAGCCTTGATGAACTCAAGGTCAAAGTGTCAATATCTGGTCCAGGGGACAGACTTTTACCTTACCAATTGGACCAGGTCTTAGAGGGCTCAACACAGAAAGGAAAATGAGGCTTTCTCCATCTTAGTCAGAGAGAGTTAGCTGCCCTCTGAAAGAGGAAAGGGCTAAGTTTGGACACTCCAGTAACCAAAAGACGTGCTCAGTCACTTAGTCGTGTCCAACTCTTTGTGGCCCCATGAACTGTAGACCATCAGGCTCCTCTGTCCATGGGATTTTTCAGGCAAGAATCTCAGAGTGGGGTTCCACTGCCTACTCCAGGGGATCTTCCCAATCCAGGGAGCGAACCCATGTCTCCTGCACTGGCAGGCAGATTCTTTACCACTAGCACCATCAAAAGATACTGGGCCATTATCATGGTCTAATAGAGAAACCACTGTTTTTGTTCACCATCCAAAGGAACTCTGGGGAAGCAACATTTTGCATCAAATTGCCATCCAGTTTCTAAAACACAGATGGCCAAGACAGCCTTAACATTTCCCTCAGCTTTATTAAACTCTGGATAGGTTTCTTCCTGATCCTGGTCCCTTACTTCCCTTTTCCTAGTGCATTTTCTTTGTAAAATTGTAAGTTCTTTTTCTACCCCTTCAAGGTATAGGTAAATCTTTTTTAAAAAGTCCCTTGGCTATTTGACAGCCCAGGAATATACTTCTCAAGGAGCTAGGAGCTTAAAATATAATCATTAAAGCAGACAGCACCACTATCTTTCAGTTCTGATGAGAGAGTAAGAGCCCAATGTCTGCGGGCACCTCACCTCAAGACACAAGACTACCTCTCATTGTAAAGATATGATCATGGCCCAGGATCTTCCTCTCAACCTCAATGTTTTTTGGTTCAGTGGAGCTAATTTCAGACTGAGTTCTGGCATGGCATCGCAATATCCTTGAATAGTCTTCCTCAAATATTTAACTTTATCCAGGGCAATTTTTGCTTTGAGGCCAACAATGTAAATACAGTCAAACAAAATGTATCATGTTCCCATAGACCGCAATTGCGTTACAGGCTAGAAAGATCAGGGGCCAAATTGTGTGAAGCAAAGTGCCTCCTGGTTTGTGCATCTCCATCGGGGATCCTGAGAAGGTACATCTGGGTCAAAGCTGACAAGGAAGGAGGGATGTCACCTCTCTCTAAAACTGGGACACCATCAGGGAACAAGAAAGGGCTTGCTGGGGTTGGCCTTCTGCTGCCCAATGTACAGCCTCACTGGATTTGACAAAGCCTGATAGAGCCCTCACTTTGCACCAGGCACGGCCTTAAGCACTTTACAGATAATAATCACTTAATTCTTACAATAATCCATGAAGCAGGTTTTATTAACAGAACACCCTCATCTGTTCAGTAAGGCATACCTCTGACACCAGAGAAAGCTTAAGTGAATTTGCTCAAGCTCACATTGCTGGGAGGCATACAGCCCTGGCATTTTGGTCCCAGCACCAATGTTCTAACCACTGAATTCTATTGGCAAATTCTACAGCTAGAACCAAAGAGCACAAAATCCCAGGCCCAGTGAGACTTGACCAAGAAATTAGGCACATGTCCGTGAAATGTCCAAGTGTCTACCAGAAAGTGAGTCCCTATTTCAGAACTAAAGCAACCTATGATGGGCCACCACCACATCCCCTGATGTCTGCTATCCCACAGGGCAGGGCTCTTCTGCATCAATGTCCCCCCATTTCTAAGGTCAGAGGGGATTCCTGGATAAAGGCTCTAGTAGATCCTGTCTGTAAATATGCATTTGCAATAGGCACAGGCAGGGCCATTCCCGGGGAAAGGCCTGTTGTCCTGCAAAGGTTGCACAGAGATGGCAGTATCTCAGATTAGTTGAACGGTATCCAAGTTCTTTCTTCCCTGCGGTTCTGAAGCTCAGAGTGACTCTTGCTGATCTGCAGTACATGCTGAAAATGAAACAGCAGCTCTGGCTGCCTTCAATGGCAAACCAGAGTCCACATCCAGTGCAAGGGCAGAGGACCTTTTCTCCTCTCTCCTTGCTCCCTTCCAATCTACATGCCTCCCTTCCCGCCTCAAAACGTTGAGCAGAAGACCTCTGGCAGATGTTTGCACAAAAGGAAACAGTACAACTGGCACTTGGACCACACAAAAACCGCATCCCTTCACTGGGTCCCCCTGCATAGCCCCAGGAAGTCTCTGTGCAGCCAGTTCCAGGGGAGGCACCGACTCACCGTCATTCTTTGAATTCTCCTTTCTTCAACTGTGAACAGCGAATCACAGAATCTGTGCTTTGTTCTCTCCAAGGCCGTTATGAGGCTCAAATGAGATAATGTATGTAAAGCGCTTTGTAAACTGTAAAAGGCTCTACAAATGTAAGGGATTATTATAAACCACAATACAGCGATGTTTTATGCTTTTATAAAATTACTGGCTGGAACTGCAGGAAAGGGAATCCCTCTGGTGATTTTTATTTTGCAAACAGGAGGACTTGGGTTTGCCTCTGTGCCAGGAACCGGATTTCTGGCAGCAGCTGTTTATTCCATTTCGCTGGGCGACGCACATATGGCCGCCGCGCGCCTCCCGCGGAGCTGACAATATGTACTACTTTGTTGGAGCACATCAAGGAAAAGCGTCTCTCGCCTCCCCAGCTATTTCTAATTTGCCAAGTCTAACACCTAGGCAATAGAGACTTTCGAGTCGCACTTCACCATGGCAGCATTTGTTTTTTCAGATGAGATTTTTTTCCCTCCTCCTTAGCAACCAGAAATTTACAGCCAGACACCCCCATAAAAGCAGCCTTCCCTGGAGCAGATTAAAAAAAAAAAAAAAAACCTCGGGATGCTGCTTTTATAAAGCTTTGCCGTGGTTAAAATGAACATGATGGTAATATTTGTCCTGGGACTAAGTCTGGACCAGGTGGAAAGGATTAAGCTAGGAACAGGTTCCTTTCCCTGCGTCTCAGCAGCGCACGGATAGGCGGGCGCGCCGACGACAAAGCTCAGGTTTTCCGCGACGGTGCTGAGCGGCCTCAGCATCCTGCATCCCTGCTGCAACCTGCCTTGTTTTGAGATCACTGTATAACGAAGAACTACTACTTGCTTGTAAATGTCAAGTGGTATTATGAACATTTGTAGAAAAGCAACTGTTTGACTAATTTCCGGTCCCGTGGAGCAAATACACTACCCTATGTATTCAATATTTGGAACCTGTTGATGACAGCCAGACCGTGGCAAGCTTCAACGTTATAGAATCGTAAATGGAATTAGATAACCCAAAGCGTGGCTCAGACTCCAGAACTTTAAGAAATATTATTAAAAGTCCGGGGGGGATGGGGAGAGAGGCAAAAAAAAAAAAAAATTGAAGGGAAAGTAAAATGTAATAGACTCTCAACAAAGAAAGAAAAGGAATTCTAAACTACATGCTAGAATAAATAAATATTTTAGAACATAAAACATAAAGAAACAGGTGGTGATTAATAGCTCAGAAAGATCTTTTTTTCTATTAGATTTGAGCCATGGCAAAAAGAAACAACGAAAAGAAAAGAAAAAGATGAAGAACATTTATTGAGATCAGTAAGAACTTGCAGTTCCAGATAACAGAATGCAGTGCATCACCTGGAAGCCTTTGCATTTTAAATTATCTGTTTCTTTTTAATTGACCAGATTAATTATTTCCACCTTGCCATTTGGCAGGTAGGTCATTGTTCCTTTTCACAGCATTAATGAACCCATTCACTTTTTTTCCATGTAATTAAGACTGTGAGTTACAGATCACATTCTTAAATTGGCTTAGTGTACAGACAACTCAGTCTTTATTAAGCAAAATATATGACACATCAGGTATTTCTTATTGACAAAATGTTGACTTTCTACTGAGTTTTCCTCCAGTTGTTCTGAGAGTGGTGACTTGATGGTTATGTTTGGGTTTTTTTTTTAATATAAGAAATAAAGACCTATAAAGGTTATAGCATCTAGGGAGGTGTTTCATTCTTTATGTACTTGAAGCCTGGAGACTTAAAAGGCAGTTGATAGATTCAAGCATTTCTAGTGCCACCAAAATTCTGACTGAGGTCTTTCATGAGCTGTTTGAAAAGAAATAACTTTGTTAAAGTTAGTTAAGTGAAATGTATTGCTCTCTTCTCTTAGCTTTATTTCCAGGCCATTTAGGAAACCCTAGGAACATTAAGAGTTACTCAGTGCATTGAATACAGTAGCAGAACACAGTAGAGCAAGCTTTATTTGTGGTGTCTACAGCCCTCAGGAGACAAGTTTTAATTTAAGCCAACCCAAGCTGTCCCTCCCAAAGCATTCAGTTTCATTCAAGACTTCTGGATCTCGACTTGCTTCCCAGAAAAACTAAATTTAAAACTAAAGGTTACGATGTTTTCATCTTTCAGGACTTGAACTGGGATTTGCTCCATAAAAATGAGTCTGGTGGAGCACTTCATCAAAAAGGAAACTGTTGGACAGAGATCTTAACGGTGGTCATCACCCCTGCAGGCAAAAGACTAGCAACACAAATTCACCATAGTAATATGCGTTCATTGTTTTTGCATACTGAAAGCTTATAAGAAATTCTGTTTGCATTGTCTGAATACAATGGGATTGGGATCAAAGACGTAACAATGTACTTTTTTTTCCCAGTTCTTATTCCATCTCTTCATGGAAATGAAATCTTTTAGTCACAGGTAATAACCAAGCTTTACTAATGTCTCTGTTAAAAAAAAAAAAAACTACTCAAGTATATAACATAATTTCCTAACTGTTTAAATGGAACTTATATTTTGCAATCTTTTGTCTCGCAGTTGTAAAACTTTATGGTGTTCGCCTTTTGTCTACTGAGATTTCGGGTGGTTAACTGCTGTATTTCCTTCCAACTCAAACACAAAAGCAGTAATGCTATCCATGTGCTTCAATAAAGGCCCGCTGGCCTGTGGTTATGTTTTAAATAAGTGCCTAAACTCACATTCTCACACAGAGTCAGAGTCAGCTGGAATGGCATTTTATCTTGGTTCCACGTATGGCAGCCTGTGGTTGTGACAAAAAACACACAAAGCCAACTGCAGCATGGCTTAGCCTAGCTCTGTCTTTTGCACTCAAAGGGATGACTTAAACGTGCTTCACCCCTTGTTGGGGTGGCTTGAAACAGCATGCAGTCTTCATATGAACAGGGCATTTCAAATTCATGTCATAGACCTGTGTGGGAATAGAGGTGTTGGGAAAAGAAACATATTGCTTTCAGGCACTGGAGTCTTTACACTCACTGGAGTCCTCTTTGGAGCCTGACCCAAATTATTTTGTGCTGGGTAAAGCTGAAGCCTGGGGCCCTGGAAAGCACAATAATTAAAGGGAAACCTGCTTTCCATTTCCAAGAAGCTAACCAAACTAGGGGACCACCTCAACACATTACCAGTTCTGGCTGGCCAATTTCACTATGGGGACAGTGTCATGCTAAATAATAGCAAGTCTATCTCTCTGCTGTCTCCTTCAGGAATAGGCTGCCATGAAACAAAAACATCTGTTTTGAGGAAATCTTTGGGCATCATAAAAGCTCCCTGCTCCCTTCTTCAACGGGATTTTCCTTCTGTGCTGGCACAAGACAGCTGCCAGACATAGCGCTTAGGAAAACCTGCATATTATAACGGCCAGCTCAGCTGCTCTCACTTCTGGCTTGGCTCTCTGGAGCCACATCTTTAGCAACACCTCCCTCCTCACTTCTCTCCTAGCCTGTCTCCCTTCCCATCCCAGAATATGCTGGAGTCTGGATCAGGACTGAAAGCAGAGAAAATGGGAGCCATGACTGGACTAGGTCTTAAGAACGTTGCTCTGTGTAAAATACTGTATAGGCCATTTTAAAATAATAGTCATGAGGAATCTACTATTCAGTAACTGCAATACTGGCTTTCAGTTTTTTGATGTTTCATGTAAGATGCTATTTTATGTTCAGAAACACTGACATTTTTCTTGGTGTAATAACGTTATTTTGGTCATCAATTAACTGGGCTCTCTCTCCAATTCCAACCTACCTCTCGCCCCCTACCTCTCTCACCCCACCACTGATACCCTCACCACACATCCTCCCAGCCCCTCCATACTATGCAGCTTTTTAAACTCTACTGTTCACATCTTCCCATCCAAATTCCCAATGGCTTAACTGGACTTGATGGGAGGAGCCAGATCTCCCTACTAGGGACAGGGCAGGGTAAATCCCAAGGGGGCTCATCCATCCTGGTAAACAGGAGAAAAATCATACTTCTACAGCTGAAATTACTGGCCACATTTAAACACAATGCAGAGATGGAGATCCCGAGAGCTCCAATTCAAGAAAGGCAAACATGGAAGGATGACATCCTGCTGAGCCAGTGACCCCAAAGGTGGCAGCTCCAAGGGGAATGCAGGGTGGAGTGGGGATGGGTACTGAAAGGAAACAGCTAAGCAAGGAGCAGATGATATTTATATCAGAATAGCAGCATATACTTGTCATTTATATTTGTATGACTTAACATTTTTACTTGATATTTTTCAATAAAAAATTTATACGTGAAATATAGTAAATGTTTGCTTTCACTAAATTTAAACATTTAAAAAACTAATTCTGAACACTTTTTAATAAAATACTTTCCAGGAAGCTATTTACACAAAATAAATACTCCATCCCCAATCCTTGGTGGTGTGGTTTGCTTCAGAAATGTGGTTGTTTTAGGGAGACCTCCCCTTGCCCTGGGACTCAAGACTATCACATCAGAGACAGTGCTCACATAACTGGTCTGCATTACTATGATTAAACCAGAGTCCAACAGGGCACTTTAGAGCCATTTCTCTCCTGTTATCAATTTCTCTTTCTAAGGGTTCCATTTCAACTGACAATGCTCAGAAAGAAAATTGAGAATCTTGGATTCCCTGAAATAAGGGATTACATTGCTGATTTATCCCAAAATACCTAGTCTTGGTATCTTGATATCTTTATATCTTGGCTTCCCCAGTGGCTCAGCAGGTAAAGAATCTGCCTGCCATATAGGAGACATAGGAGACACAGGTTCGATCCCTAGGTTGGAAAGATCCCCTGGGGAAGGAAATGGCAACCCACTCCAGTATTCTTGCCTAAAGAATTCCATGGACAGAGGAGCCTGGTGGGCTACAGTCCAATGGGTTGCAAATAGTAGAACACAACTGAGAGACGAAGCACAAGCACGCCTAATCTTGGCCATTTGTATAGTCATTTCCTCTTCCTCCTACAATGTAGCACGGTGAAAAGATCCAGGCAGACTTGAGTCTGGATCTGGTTTGCCATTTACCACCTCCATGACCTTGAGTAAGTCATTTGACCTCTCTGGATTCCAATCATCTCATCTGGAAAATGGGGATGATGTTATACAGTTTTCAGGGCTCATCTGTGAGGACTGTATAAATCCCAGATCTCAATGTGTGGTATACATTCCCCAAGTAAATGACAGTTTTTGTTATTACTGACCCAGCAAATTCTACCTGAAATAGGATGATAGCCCACAGTACCAAGGAAACTATCATAGTTTCATATACAAGTCTTATAATCACTGAACCTTCAGCCAAGGCACATAGAGTGTTGAGGATTTTATTTCAAAAAGAAATGAAATGTTTCCAAAATCTACCTAGAAATAGACGGGCCCATGATTAATCATATAGGTTAAGTTTTTTAGCATGAAAAAAATTCCCTGCACTTCAGTAGCTTATGACAACTGAAGTTTATTTCTTGCTCAGGCTGGGCCAGCTGTGGCAATGCCACACTTTGTCACCACTCAGGAGCCAGACTGTCTTGTACAGAATATCGACAGTCCCCTGAGAAAAGGAGAGAGTGAACACCGGGAAGCCACACTATGCCTCTGAAAGCTTCTGCCCAGAAGTAGCACATGTGACTTGTGGTTACATTTCATTGGCCAGAGAAAGTCATATGACCAATTCTGACATCAATAAGGGGAAGAGCATAATTCTGCCCCAGAATGGAGCCGTAAATATTTTGAACAATATTGCTACCTATCATAGGCTAACTAAAGAAAAATATGAAGCCAAAAATCTAGATATTAATGAAAATGAGAAAGGTAAGTTACAGGAAATCAAAGACAAGACACTGGTCAAACTTGAGGAGCTAAAGCAAATTTGAGGTCTGATCATAACAAGGCCAAGCTAGAGTCTAGGTCTCATGACTTACTTGGGATATTTTATAAATGACCTGGAGAGAATTTAGCAGGACTGGTTATCTATACCTTAGTGCTGTAGTGCTCTGAGGTACTTCTGGTAATATGGTTGCAGAAAGGGTGAAGTTACTACCATTTGTTAATATTGGGGAGGGGAACTCTGTCATTTCTTAACAAACAAGAAATGGTTCTCTCTACAAAGAAAGATATCTAAGGTCACATGACTGTGCTCAGCAATTTGGTAATGAACAACAGACTGGTTCCAAATAGGAAAAGGAGTACATCAAGGCTGTATATTGTTACCCTGCTTATTTAACTTATATGCAGAGTACATCATATACTGGTGCTGGAGGAAGCACAAGCTGGAATCAAGACTGCTGTGAGAAATATCAATAACTTCAGATATATAGATGACACCACCCTTATGGCAGAAAGTGAAGAAGAACTAAAGAGCCTCTTGATGAAAGTGAAAGAGGAAAAGTTGGCTTAAAGCTCAACATTCAGAAAACTAAGGTCATGGAATCAGGTCCCATCACTTCATGGCAGATAGATGGGGAAATAGTAGAAACAGTAGCTGACTTTATTTTTCTGGGCTCCAAAATCACTGCAGATGGTTATTGCAGCCATGAAATTAAAAGACGCTTACTCCTTGGAAGGAAAGTTATGACCAACCTAGACAGCATATTAAAAAGCAGAGACATTACTTTGCCAACAAAGGTCCGTCTAGTCAAAGCTATGGTTTTTCCAGTGGTCATGTATGGATGTGAGAGTTGGACTATAAAGAAAGCTGAGCACTGAAGAATTGATGCTTTTGAACTGTGGTGTTGGAGAAGACTCTTGAGAGCCCCTTGGACTGCAAGACTCTTGAGAGCCCCTGGGACTGCAACCATACCATCCTGAAGGAGATCAGTGTTCATTGAAAGGACTGATGTTGAAACTGAACTCCAATACTTTGGCCACCTGATGCAAAGAACTGACTCATTGGAAAAGACCCTGATGGGAGGAAAGATTGAGGGCAGGAGGAGCAGGGATGACAGAGGATGAGATGGCTGGATGGCATCACCAACTCAGTGGACATGAGTCTGGGTAAACTCTGGGAGTTGGTGATGGACAGGGAGGCCTGGCGTGCTGCGGTCCATGGGGTTGCAAAGAGTTAGACACGACTGAGCAACTGAGCTAAACTGACAATACGGCCCAGAAAGGAGCGTGCCACCTGGAATGAGGAAGAAACATTACAGTTGTAATGAGGCCAGTCCCAAGGGGTGGAAGCTCTATGAGCTAGGATATCTTTGACCCCCCACCTTCTGTTGGTTACATAATATGCATTATTGACCTCCACATCCACTCAGCTGGTGGCCTGGAACAGGAATCCCCTTCTGAGATTCCATGGAAATGGCTGAAAGGTCCCTTCCCGTTTGCTTGAGCCTCACTCAGCCAGCTAAAAGCTCTAAGCAGGCTGCATCTCCTCTGTCCACCACTCCTGCCCCTCTGGCAGATCATAAGGCAGATGTTTCCAGCTCTGCTTCCACCTCTGCCTGGATTATGGCTGTTCAACTCAGGAACCAGCCTGAATTATTTGTGTCTTCCTCAAAGGTTTTGTCCTTGCCTGGATGTGACTCTGCACTCTGGCACAACCCTACTGAGACCCAACTGCAGGCTTCCCCTGGGTCCTGGAAGGCGACCTGAGTGAGTGGCAAAGGGCACAGTGCCTCTCAGTTATGACCCTGTGGACCTTAATGACCAGAAACACTTAACTTAGCTGCACGCTCGCTCACAAGCGGGTGCGATCTGGTTGAGGGGATGGGATCTGGTTGAAGCTGCTCACACAACAGCACCTACTGTTAACTAGAAGTCGTGTAGCAGTTCTGTGCTGACAGGCCCTCAGTGCTCTTTGCCCTCTCCCCATCTGAGACGTAAGGATGATTAACTGGAAACATTCTTGTTAGAAACTCACCATCGTGCAGTGCCCGGCTATTCCTTTGCATGCATTAATCCCATCTCTGTGTATCCCAGGTCCTTCATGTAACTGAGATAACTGGTTTTGAGGAGGAGGTCTAGAACTGCCCCAAGCAAAGATGAAGCTCACTGAGATGGATGAGTGTGAAATAATTGGATCACATACCAGACCAGGTTCTAAGGTGAAAATGCCTCTAAGACTAAGTTCAGTGACAGATATGCAGCAATTCCAGCCATGCTTATGCAGTGAGAAATCATAGGGATCCACCACTGTTATTTTTTGAATGCTTTTCTGCTCAGGACCCTTCTTCCAAAACACACTCAGTCTTCTGGAAGGCCATGGGAGTAGGAACATGTAACACAGTTTGGTCTAATCACAGTACTTCATACCCTTGTTTCTAATCCAGCTGTGACTAAACAGAATCTTTCTCCGAGATTTTTAAATAACTTGCTTCTTAGATCAGTGAACTAGGTCTCCACTAGAGGAGGCTAATTAAAGGAGTTTCACTCTATGAGGAGAGAGACTTTGTCTATTTGTCACCACTGTATTCCTTGCTCTTTAATCATTTCTTCCCGACAGTGTCAGCCTTCATGTCAAACTGTGTCAGCTTACACAGGTTTCAGCCAACCATGGTTCCAGCTCAACCTTAGAGCAGCTTTATGCTCCTGGACTGCCTCCATCTCTCCATATTCTCCAAGTCAAATTTCCAGGAGCACAGTTCGGATTGACATGACCCATAACTTACCATCAGCTAACTGAATGGCTGCTCTGGGTGAGGTGCCCAGCCCAGGTCCAATCACCCAGGCTGCAGGGGCAGGTCACATGGTATCACGCTGGGCTATCTTGGCAGGAGGACTGTGACCGTGGTATTTTCTTAGGGGATGGCCAGGCCGGGGGGAGGTGGTGCAGGGTGTCAGTGAGGCAGGCACAGGACTGATACACCCTGTACAAGGTCTGAAGAGAGAAAGAAAGAAGTAAGGACCACATTTTATTCTTACTAGCATCCCTAATGCCCATACAGTGCTTTCATATATATTCAATGAATGAATGAAAGAACATATGAGAGAATAAATGAAACTAATGAAGCAGAAGCAAGTGCTACTCAGAAGACAATTACTCTAACACCAGGACAAGAAGGAATCGGGACACTGCACAGCACCCCTCCTGAACTGGAGCTGTTCCGGCATGCTCTTATGTTCCCAAACTCCAGACCTCCCCTTCACAGGCTGCGCTCTTGGAGGGTGAGCCAGGAAAAACCTTGTCTGCCAGGTGTCTCACCCAGAACCTCCCTCTGGCCCTGAAAATTGCCCCCTGCCAACAACAGGAGTTCGACCCAAAAGGCATCTGGAGAGAGGACTTTATCTGTACTCCCTAATCAATCTCGGGTTTGGCAAGAGAGACCAGGAGTGTCAAAAATCTCTAGGCAAACAGATGCTTCTCATGAGCTCTCACAACTCACAAAGTTGTCAACTGTGTTAAGGAACAAGAAGCCGTAATACTGCCCGAGTCTAGTACCCTTGTTAGAGACACAGAAGGGAAAGCATTGAGTTTGGGCCCCAAAAAGCATGAATTTGAGTTTGACTTTGACTTTGAACAAGTCACTTGATCTCTAAGGCCCTCACTTTCTTTGGAAAGAAGGATAATCACATCTATTCTCCCCAGACCTCATTGGTTATAGTGAAGGATAATTTAGACAATCTTTGTGAAAAGCATTTGCAAATGGGTGAAATGCTGTACAGATGTGAGAGATTTTACTAGCATGAACACCCGATTAACAAGTAAATGGATTGGTGGTGGCGAAATCCTTAGGTAAAAAGGTAAGTTAAGATGCTGCTGCGGGTCACCAGCTACAGGCAATGCTAACTTGAACCCAGGCAGAAGCAGTGGGAATGGAAGAAAGTGGCAGGGACCCTCTCAATTTTTCTGGCCCATATGAGGCATCTAAGTTTTTTAATAAATGAATGAACTATCTCGATTCATTATAAAGAAATCATCTTTTCAAAACATTACAGTAATTTCTGAAATTCTGAATTTTATTCCTATTTTTGTAACACCAGTGAACTTGGCATATATTTTATTATTGCATTTATCATCTCGATTTAATGTATTTGTTAAATTTTTCATCTCCTCTTCTAGACTCAAATCCCTGCAGGGCAAGGGCCATGTTTTATTAATACTGAAATCTTTTCTGGTGCCTAGCATACTGCTTAATGCATAATAACAAATAATGTGTGATGCATGCATGATTAGTCATATCACTATGGATTTATTTATTACTGCAAATCTTCACAATAAGCTTGAAAGGCCGGTATTTTAATTCCCATTTTAAAGATGAAGAAACTGAGACCCAGAGAGCTTAAGCAAATTTTACCTAAGGTCCTATAGCTGGGAGAGTCTAGATTCAAATAGGCTGTCCCAGAGTCCACATTGCCTCTGCCCATTTCCTCAGGGCCCAGCTACTAGTAACAGCCCTGGAGGGCTATGCCCTTGGGTTTTACTTGTTGAACTCATATCCAGCCTGGTTCTGGTTGGACACACATTTCGCTTTAGGAAGAAGTGGAAGAGCCTCTGGGAGTAAAGCAATACTGTGAAGACCACAGCGAGGATTGAGTATGTAAGACCACTCTCTTCTGAGAATGATCAGCTTTTTCTGGGCCAGTCCTCTGGGATAATGCAAGATAAAGACTTTTAAACAAAACTAAAGGAATTGTACACTGACCTGAACTTGAGGAAACCTGCCATATCCCTCCTTGTCCTATGGATTCTTTATCATTTCAAGACAAGGACACATGGCAAGGGGAGAAAAGGACTTTACATCTTTCTAGCTAGGAAGGCAGCTGGCATCAGTTGTCCAGGCAGGAAAGGGGGCTTCTAGCACCACTAGTAGTCCATAATGTGTGGGCTTTTTACAGCTGCATGTCACTGATGAGGACCAAACTGCTACTCTATGCTTGCTATGTCCTTGTGTTGTGTTACTGTTTTTTTCACACTCATGAGCACATCCGACCTGCCTGGTCCAGCTAACACACTGATGCTCAAACATGTCCCTCTAACAGAGGAGCCAGAATTCACTGTGCTCTTTGTAGAACACCATTAGAAGCTGTTGCATTAAATTTCACTATGCAAACACATGACAACCTTCTTAAAAGACAAGGTACCAGGCACTAGAGATTTAATGGTATTTAACTAAACTCAGAGGGTAGGGAAAGGTATAAAATATAAATGTACAGAAGGGTACAAAATGTATAAAAAGTAAGTGTCTTCTTCCTCAACCACCACTCATCTTACTCCCTCCCAGAGAGAACCACTGCTGACAGTTGCTTATGTATCCTTCAGAAATGTTTCCATGTCTATATAAGCATATATAAGACATGTATATCCTTTAGCAGAAAAACAATGAGGAGTTCACAGTACAGATACCCTTTTGTACTTTGGTGTATCCATAAACAACATACTATAAACAATAAAAGAATTTATTATTAAATGGTTTTGAAAGAAATCATAAATGAATTGTGAATCTGTAAATGAATGAGATAGACTATCTGCCTTCCTGGAGAAGGAAATGGCAACCCACTTCAGTACTCTTGCCTGGAAAATTCTCTGGATGGGGAAGCCTGATAGGCTATAGTCCATGGGGTCGCAAAGAGTCGGACACAATTGAGCGACTTCATTTTCTTTCTTTCTATAGTTCATTTTGGAGAAGGAAATGGCAACCCACTCCAGTGTTCTTGCCTGGAGAGTCCCAGGGACAGAGGGGCCTAGTGGGGCTGCCGTCTGTGGGGTTGTAAGGAGTCAGACACAGTTAAGCAACTAACACACACACACATCTGCCTTGAAATGGCCCTGAAATGATCATTTAGCTGTAAACTATCCACAGACCCTGCTCTTACCTCCCAGTAGGTCCCACTTTCTGGCTTCTGAAAGGCACCCTCCTCTCCTCAGTCAAACAGGAATACTTGTGAGCACTGACCTCCACCTTACTTTCTCATCTAGGAACCCCAAACAAAAGCACCTGGGAAAGACAGGAGAAGCAGGCTGGGGTTTTCTTTGACAACCTAAACAGCCACCTCTAAAATCTCACTAATTTGAAATGAGCCTGAGTAATAGGATAATTCTCTACATAGGTTCTCACTGACACTAAAAACACTTTTTTTCAAATAACATTCAGGCCAAGCCTGCCTTAACTCGAGAAAGAGCAAGATTCATATACTATTTGTTCAGTCCTTTGCTAAGCAACTACAGATATTCTAAAACCCTGACATCAGATTCCTATTAATTACTTTAGCAAACACCTTCCGGGCCGCTGGAACCAAGATCAACTTCATTCCAAATCAGTCAGTGTGAGGGAGTGAAATTTGACCACATTCCCGGCCGAGCTCAGGAGCTCCCAGGGCTTGAACCCCAGGTGGCTGGGGTTCACTCCCATCCTTCCACACGGGTTCCCTGGGGCTGGGGTCGGAGGGGGCACTGAAGGCTAACCTAACCTTACCAGCACTACTGAGATGCTGACCTGCCGGTGGTCCCCTACAGGGTGCAAAGTGCCAAGGAAATTTCTAGAATCTCAACCTGCTTTGGGACCTTGGAGTGAGAAGCCCAAGCATGGCTGACTTCACGGTCCCACACCCTCACTCTTTCCACAGGTGAGCTCCTGACTCCTGGCCGGCTCCCTCCACAGCCCCTATGATTACACCTGGCTGGCCAAGCAGCCGGGCATGCAGACTTGTTCCCAGCAGCAGTGGCCTGCTCTATTGTCCATTCCAGAGACTCCCCCAAAATGCCCACCTCCACCATCCCAGGCCACTCAATGAAGAAGATTTGAACCAATCCAAAGGCTCTGAGGGGACAGGGGACCTGGTATCTGGAAGACTCTCCTCACCTCAGCTGAGATCTATGGGAATGATGATTACAAAGCACTCACCTTTCCTCCAGGAAGGAATCAGACACACGGGAGTTTATATCCCGACTCCTTCATGCAGTAGACTCATAGTTGATGAGGTTATTGGATTTCTCTGAATCTCACTTTCACAATCAACAAAATGGGAAGAACAATACCTCCTTTACAGGACTGATGTGACAATGAAACTAAACAGCATAGTAGTTCCCCATGACAGGTAGCAAGACTAATATTAGTTTCCATATTTTTGCTTTCATCTTTAAACTGGGACCTCTCACCTAGGTTAACAAAATCTCTCACCACTGATAATAACCACTCTTATCATGTATATTTATTGAGGAAGGAGGATTATATCGCCTGGACTCTAATTGAGGACAGCTGTAGTTTTGAGCTGAATTTGAGTCGAGCTTTAGACCATGAGGTCAGTTACTTATGATATGGTCTTGCTCCTTCAGTAGAAGTGCAATCAAGTTCCTCAAGGGCTTCCCCAATGGCCCCTAGCATAGTGCTTGGAACATAGTAGGTGCTCAGTAAATGATAAATTCACACTCAAGGCTATCAGTGGCCTGCTATTTGATACCCAGCTGGCGCACACATGGGATAGATAGCAGCTGCTGACTCAGGGCAATTCTAAGGTTATTGTTATTACATTCCTGATAATTCCTTGTAGACATATATGGACACAAACATGTGTGTATGAAGGCTCTTTGACAGCGGACGTTTGGAGGAGGGTGGGGAGGGACAAGAAAGCAGGAAGCCTCTTTGTTTAAAGGAAGCTCAAGGGGGCAGAGAGAGAGACAGGAGTGAGTCCTGATCCAACGAGTGACAGATGTTCTGCAATCACGCCTGGCTTCAGAAACACAGAGAGTCGCAGCTCCCAGGTGGCCGCAGACCTGCATGAATGTGACAAGGAGGCCCATTTGTTAAAGCCCCCACACCATTGCCAGAGGCCAGATTCAGGGTTCTGGGCTGGGTCTGCCTCTCCAGGCACACTACCTGGGTCCTGAGGCCAGGAGGATTACCTTGATGGCCTCAGCAATTTGGCAGAGATGAAAAGGCACTGAGATACTGGGCAAGCTGCTATTATTGACTGTGTCTGTGATCTTCTGGCACTTGCAGCCCAGGCTGGCTGGTTTTGCAGTTTGCCCTGGCACTGAAACCTAGAATTTCAGAAAATTCTGGCGGCAGAACCTGAGAAACAGCACCATTAAAAAAAGGTGGAGAAAGCTAGGTTGTGTTGGCAAATCTCACCTGGGGCCACCTTATCTGTCCTTACAGCTCCCCATGTCCCCTCTGTCTTTAGGACCAGTGCCTACGTTGTCCTTTCCATGCCCTTGCTGCGGGGAGGCCTGCGGATGGTCTTTCACTGTCCACTGGTTTATGACTCCCTCCTCCTCACGGTCTGACAGCTGGGCAAGACAGCTGAAGCAAGTCCCATACGGACTGTCAGCAAAGACTTGGGTGGGTGAAAATGGTTTAGACATGCAGCAGACACACCTAACTCCGCAGAGAGGGTGGTGGCCGTCATGAGGCAGTGTGAGTGGTCTCAGGTCTCCTTCTATAGCCCAAGGCGGCCCAGAGAGAGCCAGCTGTGGGATACAAGGCCTTTCCTGCTACCCTCCAGGCATTAGCTAGGGTTCCCTTTCTGCAAGCAACAATACCAAGTAAATTAAGAAAAAAAGAATTTGCTGAAAGGATACAGGGTAGATCACAAAATCAAAGAAAGGCTGAACAGCTTAGTCGCAGAAAGGGCAGGAAGGAGGGAAGGTCTTGGGACCCATGTAATAGCACAAACACACTTATTAATCTCTTTGAACCATTTTTTGTCCCACTATCCAGCTGTTCAAGAATCCTGGCAAGTGAGATTGGCTTTATTTGACAGACCAACAAAGACTTCACAGGGCACAGGGGAAGGCTTGTTCCCAAAGGGAAGTCAGGGCTCTATCAAGAGACAGCTGGACAACAGCTGGTGGCCGGAGCGAACAGGTGTGCGCCAGCTCAAGCCACAGGACCCCTTTCTCTCCACGCGCGTGTCTGCTCTAACTCGCCATCAACTAGATTTTACCATGAGATAAGTGGTGGGAAAGTTAAGGCAATCAAGAAAAACAGGGAACTCGGTTACTGTCGCCAACTCTCTGACAACAGACCTTGAGAGGGGAGTCCTGGAGCTGTTTCCAGTTCCTTGAAAAACTGAATAGAGGAATGGTATCCATCCAAGTCAGAAACCTGGGAGACACCTAGATGCCTCCCTTTTATTTCCTCTTTCCTCCCAAGTCAAACTGGGTACCAATTTCTTTCACTTTATCCCCTGAACATTTATCATCTCTACACAACCCTTCAGGCCTCCAACTTTTCACCTGCCCAGGGGCAGAGCCTCCTAACTAGTCTCCTTTCTTTACCACTTTCACCCCCTCAAAATTTCACATGAAATTAATGCCTGCTATCTGTCTGCTTTGAAGAAGTGGGTAAAAGAACTGTCTTCTCCCACTGTCTGAATACAGGATGCTGTGGACTGGATTATGTCTCTGCAAACTTGATGTGGAAGCCCTAATCTCCCATGGGACTGTATTTGGAGAAAGGACCTACAAGGCCGTAGTAAAGCTTAAGCGAGGTCACAAGGGTAAGACCCCAGCACAGGAAGGTTGGTATCCTTGCAGGATGAATAAGAAAGACCAGAACTCTCTGTGTGTGCCATATGAGGACAGTGAGGAGGCAGCCATCTGCAAGGCAGGCGTTCCCGCCAGAAATCAGACCTTGATCCGGGACTTCCAGCCTCTAGAATTGTGAGCATGTATACACACACATGCACAAGCATGTAGAGTTCTCTCAGGAAGTCCACTACACACGTGCACACACACGCACAGAGACACAAGGCCAGGGAGCCCATGGTGGGCCCCGTTGCTAGGATGGAGCGGCTCAACACAGGTCTCGGCGACACGTGCTCAGATGGCCGCTCTGGCAGCGTGGGACAGACCCCACTCAGACCATGCAAGGTGTGCTTAGGCTCTCCTCCACAGCACGATCCACAGCCAGCAGCACTTCCAGCCCCTCCTGCTACAATCTGCCATCAGGGAAGAAAGGGCAGCGAGTCACAGATACAAGTATCACTTGTGCAGCAACGTGGACTCCTCGAAACTGACTTTCTTGCCCATCAAATGTGGAAGCCAAGATAGCTCTTGCCCTGGGACAAAATCAAAGAAGAGAAGGATTTAAGAAAAAAAGTATCCTCCCAGACAGTAAGACCCACAGTGCTCTGGGGCCACATCTAATTACCTGACAGCCTCTGATGTCAACAGCTTCCAAGGCTGGCATGGTGTATTTGCAAACACAGTCCAGAAGGGTCAACATGATCTGGTGTTGACACAGGCCCATAACTGTCAAAGGCAGTAGTTTTCAATTTACAGATGCTGTAAAGCTTTGGCAATAGGATTGCTACAATGTGTGGTGTGTTTTTTGACAAGAATCAGGAGGTGGGTGTTGGGAAGTATTGGCTCCACGTTTGGTCATCGACTTGGGCTTCTGAGGGCAAAACTGTAGAGATTTCTCCTATGGCAAGACAACTGCAATAGCAGTTTCAAACAATGAACCCTAGAATGCTATACGGTTCTTTACTAGTAAACTCTAGACTTCTACGTCAGACCAAAGGCACATCATTCATTCAGTAAACACTGATTACCACCTATCACATGCCAGGCACACAGTACAGAAGCGGCACAACGGGAGCTCAAGCAATGGGGTGGGGGGTACGTTTACCTCCAGGAGACTCAATGAATGTTAGGTTTCGTTGCTTCCAAGGACACTCCTGGAAGGACAATGATGGAAGGAAAAGAAAAACAGAGGAGAGAGGTGGTAATCACAGCTACATCAGCCTTTGCTCCTATCACCTCAAGGTGTGAGTGTCCACAGACACAGGTGTGGGACTTGTTTGTGTGGGCGGCAGTAGGAAGAGTGACTTTTCATTGTCTGAGACCCAAAGATAATTCTGGGCCTGATTACTGACCAAAATAAAACATCACCCCAAATATTCCTCATTTATCATCACTTACAGAGCAAGACCAGCATTTGGAGGTACTGAGAGTCCCGGGTTCAAAAGTCCAGACAATGGGGCTCTCGCGGGTCTAAATCTCTCCAAATAGACCCCTTATGGTTTTCAAAAGCAGAGGTAGCCAGATCATTGACAGCCATGCAGCCAGTAAATATTTGCTAAATACCTCCAAGGTGCCAAGCATGCTGTTGGCACAGAGAGGCTAAAGGGCAACTGTGCGACTCTCAGAAGTTAGCGTTCATCTGCTTGAGAACAGAGAGAATATAACATAATTAGATTCAGATTCACGCACTCATTTTCAGGCAATTCCAACCAGGAAAGGCTTTTTATCTTTACCAAAAGAGAAAAGGGAGGAAAAATGGTTGTCTCTGCCAACTAGAATGGCCAAAATTCAGAACAATGACAACACCATGTGCTGACAAGACACGGAGCAGCAGGAAGTCTCATACATTGCTGGTAGGAATAAAAATGGGACAGCGATGTTGAAAGACAGGTTGGCAGTTTCTTACAAAACTAAACATACTCTTACCATAAGTTTCAGCACTCATGCTCCTTGGTGTTTACCCAAAGGAGGTGTAAGGTTATTCCCCACCCCCAGAAAACCTGCACATGAATGTTTAAGGCAGCTTTATGCATTACTGCTAAAACTTGAAAGTAAAAATAAACTGTGATTTTATCAAATATTTAGAGAAGAACTAATGCCTATCCTTCTAAAACTCTTTCAAAAAATTGCAGAGGAAGGAACACTTCCAAACTCCTGAGGCCACCATCACCCTGATACCAAAACCAGACAAAGACAACACACAAAAATAAAACTACAGGCCAATATCGCTGATGAATATACATGCAAAAATCCTCAACAAAATTTTAGCAAACAGAATTCAGGAAAACAGCAAAAAGTATGAGCCATGATCAAGTTGGGTTTATTGCAGGGATGCAAGGATTCTTCAATATATGGAACTCAATCAATGCGATACACCATATTAACAAATTGAAAGATAAAAACCATATGATAATCTCAATAGATGCAGAAAAAGCCTTTGTTTGACAAAATTCAGCACCTATTTATGATTAAAACTCTTCAAAAAATGGGCAGAGAAGGAACCTACCTCAACATAGTAAAGGCCATATATGATAAGCCTACAGCAAACATTATTCTCAATGGTGAAAAACTGAAAGCATTCTCCCTAAGATCAGGAACAAAACAGGGGTGTCCACTTTCACCACTCTTATACAACATAGTTCTGGAAGTCCTAGCTACAGCAATCAGAGAAGAAAAAGAAATAAAAGGAATCCAGATAAGAAAAGAAATAAAGCTCTCACTATTTGCAGATGACATGATATTGTAGGTAGAAAACCCTAAAGATAGTATCAGAAAATTACTAGAGCTAATCAGTGAATTTAGCAAAGTTGCAGGATACAAAATCAATACACAGAAATCACTTGTATTTCTACATACTAACAATGAAAAATCGAAAAGAGCAATTAAGGAATCAATCCCATTCACTATTGCAACAAAAAAAATTAAATATCTAGGGATAAACTTACCTAAGGAAACAAAAGAATGGTACACAGAAAATTATAAGACACAAATGAAAGAAATCAAAGATGACATAAACAGATGGAGAGATATGCCATGTTCCTGGGTAGGAAGAAACAATATTGTGAAAATGACTATACTACCAAATGCAATCTAAAGATTCAATGTGATCCCTATCAAATTACCAATGCCATTTTTCACAGAACTAGAACAAAAAATTTCACAATTTATATGGAAACACAAGAGACTCTGAATAGCCAAAGCAATCTTGAGGAAGAAGAATAAAGCTGGAAGCTGCCTGACTTCAGGTTATACTACAAAGCTACAATCATCAAGACAGTATGGTACTGGACAAAAACAGAAATATAGACCAATGAAACAAGATAGAAAGCCCAGAAATAAACCCCTGCACCTATGGATACCTTATTTTTTACAAAGGAGGCAAGAATATACAATGGGGCAGAGACAGCCTCTTCCATAAACGGTGCTTGGAAAACGGGACAGCTACATGTAGAAGAATGAAATTAGAACACTTCCTAACACCATACACAAAGATAAACTTAAAATGGATTAAAGACCTAAATGTAAGACCAGAAACTATAAAACTCTTAGAGGGAAACATAGGCAGAACACTCGATGACATAAATCAAAGCAAGATCCTCTATGAATCCACCTCCTAGAGTAATGGAAATAAAAACAAAAGTAACCAAGTGGGACCTGGTTAAACTTAAAAGCTTTTGCACAGCAAAGGAAACTATAAGCAAGGTGAAAAGACAACCCTCAGAATGGGAGGAAAAAAATATCAAGTGAAACAACTGACAAAGGATTAATTTCCAAAATATACAAGCAACTTATACAACTCAATACCAGAAAAACAAACAACCCAATCAAAAAGTGGGAAAAAGACCTAAACAGACATTTCTCCAAAGAAGACATACAGATGGCTAACACCTGAAAAGATGCTCAACATCGCTCATTATTAGAGAAATGCAAATCAAAACCACAATGAGATATCACTTCACACTGGTCAGAATGGCCCTCATCAAAAAGTCTACAAACAATAAATGCTGGAGAGGGTGTGGAGAAAGGGGAACACTCTTGCACTGTTGGTGGGAATGTAAATTGATACAGCCACTATGGAAGATGGTATGGAGATCCCTTAAAAAACTAGGAATAAGACCACCATATGACCCAGCAACCCACTCCTAGGCATATACCACGAGGAAACCAAAACTGAAAGAGACACATGTATCCCATTGTTCATCGCAGCACTATTTACAAGAGCTAGAACATGGAGGCAACCTAGATGTCCATAAACAGGTGAATGGATAAAGAAGTATGGTACATCTATACCATGGAATATTATTCAGCCATAAATAGGAATGCATCTGAGTCAGTTCTAATGAGGTGGATGAACCTAGAATCTATTATACAGAGTGAAGAGAGTCAGAAAGAGAAAGATAAATACTGTATTCTAACATATATATATATACACACACAGAATCTAGAAAATGGTACTGAAGAATTTACTTACAGGGCAACAAGGGATAAACAGACATAGAGAATACATTTATGGACATGGGGAGAGGAGAGGAGAGGGTGAGAGGTATGGAAAGAGTAACATGGAAACTTACATTACCATATGTAAAATAGATAGCCAACAGAAATTTGCTGTATGGCTCAGGAAACTCAAACAGGGGCTCTGTATCAACCTAGAGGAGTAGGATAAGGAGGGAGATGGGAGGGAGTTTCAAAAGGGAGGGGATATATGTTTACCTATGGCTGATTCATGTTGAAGTTTGACAGAAAACAATAAAATTCCATAAAGCAATTATCCTTCACTAAGAAATAAATTAATTAAAAATAAATAAACTGTGGAACATCCAGATAATATGAAGTTATTCAGCATAAAAAAGAAATGAGCTATCATGTCATAAATAGGCATGGAAGAACCTTAAATTCATATTGCTAAGTGAAAGAAACCAATTTTAAAAGGTACATATTATATGTTCCAATTATACGACATTTTGGAAAAGGCAAAACTATGGAGAGAGTAAAAAGACTCATGGTTTCCATGGGTATAGGGGGAAGGAGGGATGAATATGTGGAGCACAAGAGATATTTAGGGCAGTGAAACTATTCTGTATGGTACTATAGTGATGGATACTTACACATTTGTCGAAACTCATAGAAGATACAATATGAAATTCAGTTGTTAACTATGGGCTTTGAGTGACATGGCAGCGCTAGTTAATCAGCTGTAACAAATGTACCATTTATTTGGTACATTCATTTGGCACACTGGAAGGCTGGTGAAGGGGTAGATGGTATATGAGAACACTCTATACTTTCTGATCAGTTTTTGTGAACCTAACACTGCTCTGGGCTTCCCTGGTGGCTCAGAGGGTAAAGTGTCTGCCTGCAATGCAGAAGACCCAGGTTTAATCCCTGGGTCAGGAAGATCCCCTGGAGAAGGCAATGGCACCCCACTCCAGTACTCTTGCCTGGAAAATCCCAAGGACGGAGGCCTGGTGGGCTGCAGTCCTTAGGGTCGCAAACAGTCGCACATGACTAAGCGACTTCACTTTCACTTTCTAAAACTGCTCTAAAAAGAGTCATAAGTAAGTAAATAAGGCATTTCAAACTGTGAACACTTGTAGAGTGAATATGATAGGTAAGTTTCTCACCTGGGGCCCTCAGCAGATTTCTTGGGTTCTTTTTGACATGAAAATACTTTACATTTTTATACTGGAAACTATTCCTTCTGAGAGCATATAGCCATGTTTGGAACTGGGATAGTGACTCCAATGAGCCTGTACCCAGCTCCAGGAATTAGGTCATTGCTTCCAACCCAGGAGCCAGACAAGGTCTACACAAAGAAGCTGGTGCAGACAGGAGCTCTTGGTGTTCCATGGCCAGAAAGCATTGTGTTGAAGAGTGAGAATCCTTGACGAGGCACAGTAACATGGGCTATGATATATTAAGTGAAAACAAGTACTTTGCAAAAGAGCCTAAATGGGATGATCCCAATTCCATTTGATCTTAGGCAAAAGACATACTGATTATCATCACTAGCTGAATCAGGATGACAAGCTAGTGTGACTTTTCTGCTCTGCTTTGTGCACCCCTACATTCTAAATTTTTTACAACAAATATGTATTATTTTTTAATCAAGGGCAAGAAAGAGAAAATATGAGAGGGAAAGGCCATTCATCAACAGAGTCCACCGAGGGTTTGGGTTTATCAAGATGAAAAATGACCAGCAAGAAACCCCTCATACATCCGGCTTAGAGCTAGCTTCTGAGGGCTGGGATACACTTGTGTTAAAAGGAAAATGGTACACATGAGAACATAAACCCGTATGTTTTGTTTTTAAGCCAGTTACTTGGGCCACAGCAGTACGAATCTGCCCAGTTCTTGTCCACACGCAGGAGAAGAGAGTCAAAAGAGCACGAAGTATTTGAACGCGGTAGGTTTCC
This sequence comes from Antilocapra americana, assembly GCA_007570785.1. Classification (NCBI taxonomy): domain Eukaryota; kingdom Metazoa; phylum Chordata; class Mammalia; order Artiodactyla; family Antilocapridae; genus Antilocapra; species Antilocapra americana. Next base: position 52,565,242 of record ML660200.1, on the reverse strand, counting down.
CCAGGAATGCCCAACTTCTTTGTGTGTGGCAGGAAAAAATCTCTCTCTAAAGCTAAGGGCAAGAATGGTGGTGTCTATAGCCCCCAAACAGATACAGATTAGACAACCTTAATTATGGGTCTGAGGATTTAAATCTTAATAGATTGAGAGTAGGGAGAGGAGGGGAGGGGAGAGAGATTAAATAAATCTGAACCACAGCCAGGGATCAAAACCTAATACCTTCTCCTTGATGTGATGTCTCTTCCAGAAGACTGTTAATACTTCGTAACTTAACTGACACTCACAAGGGAAACGCACAATAATCCATACACCCAAAAGTGATCACAGCTTCTGGAGCAGAACAGAGAATTCTTTGAGAAAGTCTCGGCAGTGAAGAAGTAAGAGAAAAAGGGGACTATTTCTTATATTTCTGAGTGTGGTTTGTCCTTTTAAATCCTGTTTCCTGGGAGCGCACCTTTCCGTATTTTAGTGAAGGGCTCATGTTTGATGTGTGAGGTAGTGGGTTTCCAGATTCTGTCTAGGGGGCTGGAGGAGAAGTCGAGGATGGGCTGTGAATTCCAACCAAGAGTTGCCACAGAGCTTCTGCCAACCCTAGTCCTCACATGGTGAGAAACACCCTGAGTCAAGGTCGCTGCTGAGGCTGGAGCTCAGGATGTGCTCCATCTGTGAGCGCTGTGACCTGAGGGTCAGGTCTGTGAGGCCAAGCAACTGTCATTCTATCTTGGGCCTACTTTTTAAAAAAATAACTAGAGGGGCGTCTCTGCTGGTCCAGCAGCTAAGACTCTGTGCTCCCAATGCCAAGGGCCCAGGTTCAATCCCTGGTCAGGAAACTAGATCCCACACTGCTGCACCTAAGAGTTCGCATGCCACAGCTAAAGATCCTTTGTGCCGCCACTAAGACCCAGCGCAGCCAGGTAAACAAATACATTACAAAAATAATAATAACTAGAGCCTAACAATTCTCAGAAGTCACGTGAATTGACAAGATATTAGGGGTTGGAGAAGCAGGGTTAGCGTTTACTGTGTGTTTAAAATGGTCTTTTAGATTTTTATGATGTATGAATAACGCTGATAGTCACATATCCTCTATGCTCCACAACGAAGCTATATGGGAAGTAACAGTGCCACTTCCATTTTATGTGAAGAAACTAAGCCTTGGGGAAAACGATTTCCTCAAGTTGGTGAGCCAGTAAGTGACAGAGCTGGGATACGAACCCAGATCTTCTCACGCAGAATTCTGTCCACACTGCCTGCCCTAGGCCAGCTGTCAGAGCACAAGAGTCTAGAGTTACTTCCAAGCAGGAACTCACAAACAGGGCTCGCAACGGGAGCCTGGACAGTCTGGGAGTCTTTTTCAGGACAAGGATCCTGTCCTATTTTCCTCTGTCTCAGGGGCTGACATATGGAAGACTCGTCATGAATGGTGGGTGAAGGAGGAAAATGGGTCAGGAACACCTGGGGACCCAGTGGGACTCAGTACCAGCTCACAGACTAATGAGTTTTGGTGAATCAGCAGCATTCCCACCAGGGGCACCATTAGGAGGAAAGCAATGAAACCTTCCACAGCAGTTGTAGCAGTGTGGCTGATGCTGTGGGCATACGTTATCTACCCTCCTTACCCTTTGAGGACTTTCAGAAGCAACCTTGGGCCACCTCGAAGGTCTGGGCAGGGGCAAGTAGAGAGGGAGCAGGGAGACTTAAGCCACTAAAGCCTGAAGCAGGTGATGTTTAAATTTCTTTTGTGTATAAAGATAGGATCATAGATGACCTTACCAATCCATAGTGGGCATCTTTCTAAATCAGTAAAAATATACACCTCTAAACCATGGTAAATATCTATATTGTTCTTCACAGTATATAACAGTATAATAATTTATTTATCTGACACCCTTTTGAGGTGTCACCCTTATATCACTTCCTCTTTTTTCTCTATTATAACCATGCTACTGTGAACATCCCTTCAAACACAATTTTCAAACTTAATAAAAGGATTGGGTAATCAGAAAAGAAAAGGTGACTTTCAGCTTGAAGAGGAACAATGGGGGCAGGCTTCATCAGGAGTGTGAGCTGGACCTGATGGTTAGTTACAGAGACTATCAGATGACAATGAGAAACAGGCAATCCAAGCAAATGGCTGAACTAGAGCAAGGGGACAGAGGCAGGAAAGCATGAGGTGCCCACAGAGAATGATAACATTGTGAGATAAGATTGAAGCACACAGGGAATGAAGCAGAGGGGCTGGAAATTGGATCCCCAAGTAAGTTTGGACAGAAGTGAGGAGGACTTGCACCATCAGGCAAAGGGATTTATTACTGTAGGCCAACAAGATCATGTTCATCATCTTATAGGTAATTCAAAGTCAATTCATCATCAATAGGTAATTCAAAGTCAAGTCTCCTGTTAATAATCACAACAGAAAAATGCCCTTGATTCCAGACTGGAAGATTTAAAAGAAAATTCACAGACCCCAAAGTTCAGTGAGATATGCATGAAAGAACTTGGCATGGACTTGTCACACAGTTAGTTCAGTTCAGTTCAGTTCAGTTCAGTTCAGTCGCTCAGTCGTGTCCGACTCTTTGCAACTCCATGAATCGTAGCACGCCAGGCCTGCCTGTCCATCACCAACTCCCGGAGTTTACCCAGACTCATGTCCATCGAGTCGGTGATGCCATCTCATCCTCTGTCTTCCCCTTCTCCTCCTGCCCCCGATCCTTCCCAGCATCAGGGTCTTTTCCAATGACTCAACTCTTTGCATGAAGTGGCCAAAGTATTGGAGTTTCAGTTTCAACATCAGTCCTTCCAATGAACACCCAGGACTGATCTCCTTTAGGATGGACTGGTTGGATCTCCTTGCAGTCCAAGGGACTCTCAAGAGTCTTCTCCAACACCACAGTTCAAAAGTATCAATTCTTCAGCACTCAGCTTTCTTCACAGTCACACAGTTGAGTGTTTAATAAAAGCTAACTCAGTCTGAAAAATCATAACAAGAGGTAATGTTTAAATTCTTGGATTCTGAACTTAGAAACTTAACTTTTTTTTTTTATGTTGACTTTACTCTGCCTGTTTTGTGATTTTAGTTTCCAATGAAGTCACATGGAGAGAAGACAAACTTGCTTCAAGAAGGAAAAGCCCCACACATACAGGTGGCTCCTGGAATTAGTTTTCAGATTGTTTATCTCTTTAGTATTCAAACTCTCACCATTTGATCATCAAATTCACTCCAGTCTAAACTGGCCTATGATTTTTTTTTCTGTGTTTGGAGTTTATATTAGAAATTAAGATTTACTGCATTTGCAGACCATTTTTAGCCTTTTTATGAAAAAAGTGGAGGCAATAGAGACCCACTTGTCCAATGTGTCATTTTCAACACGGTGGGCAAGCAGAGGGTGGCAGCTTTATTTATCACTGCCAGCTCGCTGGAGTGCTGCTAAATGGAATTGCTTGCTCTGCCAAGCACACGGGGAATAAGCCCAGCAGTGAGGCTGGGTTTTTACAGCAGCTCTGTGATCTTGAATTATGAAAGGATTAGACAAGGTTTGAGAGAAGGGAGCCTCTGTTGTTTTTCTTCCCTCTTTTGTAAAGATTTGAGGGTGAGGAAAAGCCTAGTATTATATAAAGACAATTTAGAAAGTCCACCAGATGATGCTCTTTGGAAAATGGGTTGGGAGATTTCTGATTTATTTCCTCTGGTTAACTGCCAAGTAAGAAATCACAATGCAAATAATGACTTCTCTCTCTAGAGTGAGGAATTCATTAGTGTCTGACCCAAAGTCCTGCTGTGGCCCTGAAGCTCTGCTTTCACCGCCAAGCTTAAGGCCCACATACTATTGTTTTCATGCATCTGAGTTGAAGCCCAGGTCTGCTTAACAACATTATTAGTAAGTAAACTCTATATTTTGGAGGTGCTTATCATTTCTAAATTTTATCAAATCCAATTGGTCTGCAAGCTGATATGATCTGGGTATCTTTGTTAAGGAAGCTATGGATACCACTAGCACCATTTTTGGCCAACCCCCTACCTGCCAAATCTTTAGACCATGCCCACAGGTCCCTCTCTGCGCATCCCATTATCCTCTGGTGCCACTTCAAGGCAGGCCCACCCGAAGCCGACATCCCAATATCCCAGGAGCCTTATTCAGGGGCTTTAGTGCAATGAGAGGCTCTTCCTGAAGTTCCAGCCTCCCTCTCCATCCTCTGCGGCAGCCACCAAGCTCCTTGAATAAGTCAATCTCCATCTTATTTCTTGGACAGAAATAAAGGCTGGGTCCCTTGGAAAGAAAAACCCATCTATCTCAGTCAGTAGCAGCTCTCATAACAAAATACCACAGACTGGGTGGCTTAAACAACAGAAATTCATTTCCCACAGCTCTGGAGGCTGGAAGTCCAAGGTCAGGGTGCCAGCATGGTTGGCGTCTACTGAGGACTCTCTTCTTGACTTGCAGATGGCTGCCTTCCTGCTGTGTCCTCACAGGGTGAGGAAGAGCGAAATCTCTCTCCCTCTTCTTATGAAGACCCTAATCCCACCAGGAAGTTCCCACTCTCATGACCTCATCCAACTCCACCTTCCAAAAGCCCTACCTCCAAATACCACATTGAAGGTTAAGGCTTCAACTTATGAATTTGGAGGGGGGGGGGGCGACAGGAACATTTGGTTCATAACCATTGAATATGCTTTGCTGTAGCACTTGACTTAAATGATACTTCTGTCAGGAAAGTTTCCTAAAATGCCCAAGACTATGTTCTTTCACACTATACCATGTTTACCTTGGTACTGACCACACTGTTGGTACACCTATTACGTCTTCTCCTATTGGACTGAACTCTTTGACAGCAGAAAGTGTGTGTTATTCACAGATGGGTCCCTTCTACCCAACATAAAACCATGCATATAGTCAGTCTTTAAATGCCTGCTGCCTGACTGCGTTAGTCAGGATAATGTTAGTTGTTTCAACTAAATTTAAGACAGAGAAGTTTGGACTTTCCTGGCAGTCTAGTGGTTATTTAAGACTCCGAGCTTCCGTTGAAGGGGGCGTGGTTCTGATCACTGGTCAGGGAACTAAGATCTCACATGCTGAGTGGCATGGCCAAAAAAAAAAAAGACACAGATTCGTTTCTCATGCATGTAACAATCCAGTGCAGTTTTTCAGCAGGCAGCCTTCCAAGGAGTGATTGAGGACTCAGATTCCTTCCACCAGGTGGCTCTGCCATCCCCTAGACCTTCAGAGTACTATTTCAGTCAGCAGATGGGAAGAAAAGATGAAAATGATATACCTGCTTCCTGATTACTTCTGCCTGGAAGTGACATGCTTCTTGTTCAATCACATCACATTAGATGAAATGGCCCCAGCTAGATGCAAGGGGTGAAAGAGCGGTGAAGAGCAGGCTGAGAAATAGAACCCTCATGGGCAGCTGCTTCCAATCACCCTTTACTATGGGATGAATGAATGAATGAAAGAATGAAATCAAACATATGGTATAGTGGGAAGAAGGCAGGAATGTGGTGACCAAGAGGGAAAGTATATTAAATCCCCAAACACTTAGATTTTGTAAACGCAAGAGGTCCAAACTAGATAACTTAAATCCTAATTAAATTATCTGACCCTCAATTACACAACTAGTTAGCGAAAGGCATGGTCCCATGGAAGAGCAGGTCGCAAAGAGTCGAACACTATGGCAATTAAACTCAAGTGACTTTGGTTCTTGTCCTAGCTTGTTGAATGGAAAAGTCACTCCTCTCCACATCTCTGTGAACCTGTATCATTATCTGTAAAATGAGAGTTTTGTACCAAAGTTTCCTACGATTCAGCCCAGTAAAGGGACCACAACCAAGAACGTAGAGGCTTATTCTGAAAATGAAAGAAAATGAAAGTCACTCAGCCATATCCATTTCTTTGCGACCCCATGGACTATAGTCTATGGAATTCTCCAGACCAGAATACTGGAGCAGGTAGCCTTTCCCTTTTCCAGGGAATCTTCCCAGTCCAGGGATGGAAGCCAGGTCTCCCACATTGCAGGCAGATTCTTTACCAATGGAGCCACAAGGGAAGCCCTATTCTGAAAAGGTACAGTTCAAATCCCTGGAATCACACTGACAACCAGTTTAGAAGAGAAAATGCAATCCATGGATCAGCTGCTTTATCGGCACATCCTCTGTGCTGTGCTGTGCTTAGTCACTCAGTTGTGTCTGACTCTTTGTGACCCCATGATTGTAGCCTACCAGGTTCCTCTGTCCATGGGGATTCTCCAGGCAGGAATATGGGAGCGGGTTGCCATGCCCTCTTCCAGGGTATCTTCCCAACCCAGGGCTTGAGCCCACGTCTCCCACATTGCAGACAGATTCTCTACTATCTGAGCCACCAGGGAAGCCTTTCAATGAAATGAACTACATGTGAAAGTGTTTAGAATCAGGCAGACAGAACACTGTTTATGTATTTTTATTCATTCAAAAGTGGTCTGGGTTTGCTCTGAGGTCAGTGAACATGGCCTGAACGCCTGTGTCATTCCTCAGGCAGACCTTAGACCATCACACAGTGAGAATGAGAATGACTGTTTGCTCTGAGGTCAGTGAACATGGCCTCACAGCAAAATAAAAAGAACTCCTTTTTATTTTCAATTAGATCATTATATTTCAAGAGAAAATAAAAGGGATCCCTAGTGTTCTGAAGGCTGTACTTTCTTTCCCATGCATACATCTCAATAAACATAACCAAATAAACAAACATAAGTATCTTTTATATACCCCCTAAACTGTGGGTGTATCTCTTACATACCTCACTGTGACATCCTGCTCTGACTTATGTGTCTTACTTCCTTGTCCTAGTTCTCTTTTTTCCCCTCTGTATCCCTTGGGAAGAAAGTCTTTGTCCTGAGGATGGCAAAAGGGTGGCAGAGAAACGATGCTATTTTGGAAATGACTGGCAAAGCACTCCCTAGGTTCCACCTGCCAGGGGAGGCCTCCTTTCCCTACCTCAGCCCAACACCGCCATTTCACACAATTTACCTTCCACCCCAAATATGGAGCACCAGTCTATAAAGAACAAAGGGAAAAGCAAGCTGTCCCTTAAAGAATTAAGGACTCTTAATTCTTTTTCATGGTATAAAGCAACATGTTACTGTGGCTTTTGACCTCCAGGGGTTGGATTAGATGATTTTCCACATGGTTTACTGTGAAAGGTTTTATTGTGCATTCACCTCACAGATCCCCCAACAATTTAAATGCCATAAAAATGGCTAACATATGTGGCAGGTTTTAAAAATGTCCATCGGCCAAATGGATTTGCTTTTCATGTGGCCACCCGGAGCTGGCAGCGTTTCCTCCACACACCTAGAGAAGGTTCTGAGTGGGAGGGTAGAGTCACTCTGATGAGCTGTAATGAATGTGGCTCCCAGGGTAGAGGTGACAGACTCTCTGCCTCTATGATCCTCAGAGACACATCTTGGTTGGCTTCTTCTGTTGTTTTTTTTTCCGATACTGGTGGGAGTTTTATTTGTCTGCTTGCTTTTCTTCTTTGGGAAGTGGCTTTTTAAAAACATTTCTCTGTGGGCCACAAAAAATCTGTACTCCTAGATTCCATGAAGGTAGAATGAATTAACATGGCCCACGGCCACTGTCTCAGTGGGCTATTTCAATTCTCATGCTCTCCCAAGTGTTCTCATTTGTAAGCTACCAACATTACTAACCTACCTGTTAAAAAGCACAGGGAGGGAAATTTATCGTGATTTACTAGGAGCAATGCAGTCTTTTCCTTAGCAGGAAGTCATTGTCTTTATATCCATTAGCTAGCGACAACAATATTAAAAAAAAATCATATACATGGATGCACTCCTCTTTTCATAACAGATGTGGCTTCTCAAAGCAAGACTGCCTGCTGAGAATTCCTTCAAGTTCTAATTAACTAATGCCCTCTCCATAGATCCAGTGATCAGGTATGACTTCTCTCTTGACCTCTTTTTTGGCACTCATCATAGTGTCCCCTAGATATCCCTAGGGACCTAAAAGGAAGCCTCATAAGGGTCTGAGAACCAGCTTGTTAACAGTGGTCCCCTGTCGGTCTTCAGCACTGGTTCCCCCTCTATCTGCCTACAACCCAGCCTGAAGAGGACACTGCTAGTCAGAAGAACAGTTTTATCTGTCCCTGGGTGCCAGCCAGATACACTCCAGGCACCAGAAGGAAGCTGGAGGTCAAGGAAGGCATCCTCCTGTCCCCTTGGAGCCTCGCCTTGTCACTTGGCTTGGGCATCTTCATTGAGGACCAATGAAGTTTCACTTGGGCAGTTTCATCAGCTTCTGATCTTCAGCCCTCATTCCACAGTGGCTTTAAATTAATCCAAAGGACCATGGATGGTCTTTCCATTTTTCATCCTCTTGGCTCAACTGGCATTTATGATTCCCATCTCTCTCCCCTTTAATAACAGCAAGGGGGAGGGAAACATTCTTTCAGAAGTTAGTGGCAGAACTCACCAGGTGGAGATTTGTCTTTTGTTTGCCAAAACATTGCAACACACCATTTTGGCTGAAGCAAGATGGTCCTCAGGACATAGGTGGGATGGAGACAAGAAGTTTATAAAGTGAGAATTTTTTAGTTTCCAGGAGCAGTGCTGTAGGAATGGGGTGCCCAGAAAGGAGGATAAGCTAGGAGAGATGAGAAGGGATGGCCCAGCAACAGAAGGGAATCTATGATTCAAGGAAAAGAGAAAGTGAGTGAGAAACTCACAGTGAGGGATATGGCAGATGGACTTTTTAGAATAGTAATGGTTAATGTTTTCAGTATAAAGTTGTTTATTCTGTTCTGGACATCAGTCTCATATTAAAAGGAACAGGATTAAATTTGTTCAGTGAAACAAGCTATAGGTTTAAAAATAGTGATCATTATCAATAAATGAAGATCATCTAGATTAGTTCAAAGTAGCAAAATATGTTGCACGTATTGTTGTAGTTTAGTCACTAAGTCTTGTCCAACTCTTTGCAACCCCCTGGAGTGTAGCCCATCAGGCCTTTCTGTCCACGGGATTTCCCAGGCAAGAATACTGGAGTGGGTTGCCATTTCCTTCTCCAGGGGATCTTCCTGACCCTGGAATGAAACCCATGTTTCCTGTATTGGCAGGCGGCCTTTACCACTGAGCCAAAGGACAAGCCCACGCCATACATATAGGCACTCAGACAAACTCAGTTTCTTTTCCACACATGCCCATACACTGTATCTAGGATAAGAGACAGAGTTTTACAGCTTCTCTTTAACACAATTATTCTCACATATATTCCCCTCTTCAATGTTTCTCCTACTCAGTACCTGCTGGGAATGGAATCCCGGAGAGAGCAAGGAAAATGAGCGTATTCCATATTTGTATAAGACCATAAACCTAACGGCTTCCCTCGTAGCTCAGTAGTTATTGTGGAGATTACTCGTGGAAATCACCTCCAGGCAGGTAAAGAATCTGCCTGCAGTGCGAGAGACCCAGGTTGGGAAGATCCCCTGGAGAAGTAAATGGCAACCCACTCAAGTATTCTTGCCTGGAGAAACCCATGGACAGAGGAGCTTGGCAAGCTATGGTTCATGAGGTTGCAAGAGTTGGACACCACTTAGCGACTAAACCATATAAACTTAAAGAGGGGATATGCAACAAGGAGTAATATATAAGAGAAATAAAGAATTCAGTGGAAGTGAAAAATATGAGTACAAAACATTGGGGTGGAGTGGGTCTCCAGATAAAATAAGGAATGCTGGGCATTAAATCTGAATTTCAGATAAACAAATTACTTTTTATGTCCCAAATATACTTCTCCTTATATTAGATGCCCTTAGTTATATTTGAGAAAGTTGGAAGACCTAGAGTAGGAGAATTCTGGACTCTGTCAGAAGTAAAAAAACATTTAAAATGTCATAGAAGAGTATGACTTGGATACAGTGAACGTCTTGGTCAAATAATATTGTGCCTTTTCAGAAGTGCTGTGTTTAGAGTCAGGCTCAAAGCCCTCCACAGACTTACATAAGTTACATGGTTTTTCAGACTATGAAATACACGATGTGAATATTTGCTCTCAACATCAACAGTAACCAAGAAAACTTCAAGGAGGTCCTAACACCAGTGTCCTACAAACTGTCAAAAAAAAAAAAAAAAAAAAAAAAAAAAACCACTGGCTATTCTATCTCCAAAGGGAATTGCTGTTTAAACCCTTAAACTTACAGTGAAACTAATCACTAGAGAGGCAAGAGAATAGTTCCCCCCTCAGCTCCTTCCCTATAGGGTAAATAGAATGAAACGTAGCCCAGGGCCCCTTACCTAACAAAACTAGGCCAGCTTAGTTACCATATAGTCAAGCAGGGCCCTGTCCACTCTCCTACTACCTGATTTTATCAGGCAATAACAAGTGTTCTCTTAAAATGTTCAAATTTCCAAAAGATCCAAGCCATCCTCAGTGCAACGGAAACAATAGGAAATACTTTTCAATGAAAGAAAAAGGTTATTACAAATGTGCTTAACAAAATACAAGGTAAATGTACTTAATAAAGTTACAGCTTTAAGTGAAACGCAGAAAACCTGCCTCACTTTTACTAAAGCTGGATTTACTGCTTTGGTTTATTGGTTTGCATTCTCAGAACTTAATTTAGCTTCTAGCTGGTTTGCTCAACGGAAAGTGGATGGGTCAGCTGTGTGCTGGCCTATGCCAGCCAAGCGGTTGTGACAGAGGTACTAAGTAATCATGGCCCATGCCACGTGGCCCAAACATTCAAAACCCATTCAAAGAAATCTTTCCAACTTACACGTTTCAGCAGGATGAACCTTCTACAAATACACCAGGTGAGGTTTTTTTCTTTTCACTTCTGCACTGAAATTCTACCTCTCTCTCAGATCTGCTAGCTTGAATCCTACTGAATCTTAAAGGCTTGTCCACAGGATCACCCCACTTCTGCCTGTCAGTTCTCAGCGGGCGCTGCATGACTCTAAGGCGGCACTGTGAATATTTGTGGGGACGCTTTTCTGGTGTTAGTGTGATTAAGCATTTATATATATTACCCTACATGCTATTTTACTGTAAACCATTTTTCATCTATTTTCTCTTTATATTACAGTAGGGATATTATGTTGATTTTTAAAAATTAAGTATGGAAGGAAAAGTAAAAGACCAAGAAGAATCACAACACTTCACTTCTGAAAAAGGAAAATACAGAGAGGTTTTTCCCCAACTACCTGTACATTTTTAATGAAGCTACGGAAATTAAGACCATGTTATATTGGTTGAAAACTTGATAAACTGACAGTGGAAATGGAATAAAGAGCCCAGAAGCAGGCCTATATAGCACTTTGTCTGTTATACAAGAAGCATGCCAAATTGATGTGGACTGAGAGACTTCAATAAATGGAACTGAGAAAACAGGGTTATCTATTTGGAAAAGGAACAAACTGAATTTCTTTCTCACATCATATACAAAAATCAACTCCAGATGGATTAAAAATTAAAGTGCAGAAACAAAACTTTAAAAATATATGTGTGGATATAATTTAGCCACAGAGTAGGGAAAAAGTTTTTAAACAAAACATAAAAAGCACTGACTATAAAAGGAAAAGGAATAAATTTGACTACATTAAACTTAAGTACTTTATCTTAGAGAAAGTGAAACATTACAAACTAGCACAAGATGTTTGCAATTCACATAACTGATAAAGGATTAGTATCAAAGTACATAAAGAACTCCTAAATATCAGTTAAAGAACACACACTAACATGCGCTGAAGAATTGATGCTTTTGAACTGTGGTGTTGGAGAAGACTCTTGAGAGTCCCTTGGATGCAAGGAGATCCAACCAGTCCATCCTAAAGGAGATCAGTCCTGGGTGTTCATTGGAAGGACTGATGCTGAAGCTGAAACTTCAATACTTTGGCCACCTCACGTGAAGAACTGACTCATTTGAAAAGACCCTGATGCTGGGAAAGATTGAGGGCAGGAGGAGACGAGGACGACAGAGGATGAGATGGTTGGATGGCATCACCGACTCAATGGACATGAGTTTGAGCAAGCTGTGGGAGTTGGTGATGGACAGGGAAGCCTAGTGAGCTGCAGTCTATAGGGTCCCAACGATTCGGACACAACTGAGTGACTGAACTGAACTGACTGTTGAACTTTGCAGTTTGATATTGGAATACATTCTTAAATAAATGTGGTTATGTTATACACCATTTTAATGTGCATTTCTCACTTTATGTTTTTCTGCCAATGGTTTATTACTTGCTGTTTATTTTATATTTATTTAGACTATAGAAATGGTGTTAGACAAGAAGCAAATTCAACCGATTTCCTTATGTGAGGTCAAAATGCGTCATAAAGCAGTGGACACAACTTGCAACATCAATGACAGATTTGGCCCAGGAACTGCTAATGACCATGCATTGCAGCAGTGGTTCAAGATGTTTTGCAAAGGAGACGAGAGCCTTGAAGATGAGGTACATAGTAGCCAGCAATTGGAAGCTGACAACAACAAACTGAGAGCATCATCTAGGCTGATCCTCTTACAACTGCACGAGAAGCTGCCCAAGAACTCGACGTTGACCTTTCTGTGGTTGATTGGCATTTGAAGCAAATAGGAAAGGTGAAAAAACTTATGCCTCATGAGCTGACCGAACATGAAAACAATCATCATTCTCAAATCTTGACTTCTCTTATTCTACACAATGATGAACCATTTCTCAATCGGACTCTGATATGCGACAAAAAGGCAGATTTTACACAATAACCAGCGATGACCAGCTTAGTAGCTGGACCAAGAAGAAGTTCCAAAGCACATTCCAAAGCCAAACTTGCACCAGAAGATGTCACGGTCACTGTTTGGTGGTCCGCTGCCGGTCTGATCCACTACCGCTTTCTGAATCCCAGGTAAAACCATCACAGCTGAGAAGTATGCTCGGCAAATTGATGAGATGCACCAAAAACTGCAACGCTTGCAGCTGGCACTGGTCAAGAGAAAAAGCCCAATCCTTCTCCATGACAATACCTGACCCCACTCTGCACAACCAACACTTCAAAAGTTGAACAAATTGCCCCTAGGAAGTGTCGCTTTATCCTCCATATTTGCCTGATCCCTTGCTAACAAACTACCACTTCTTCAAACATCCGGACAACCTTTTGCAGGGAAAACACTTCCACAACCAGCAGGAGACAGAAAATGCTTTCCAAGAGTGCTAAATCCCGAAGTATGAAATTCTATGCCACGGGAATAAACAAATTTATTTTGTTGGCAAAAATGTGTTGACCGTAATGGCTCCTATTTTGATTAATAAACATGTATTTGAGCCTAGTCGTAATGATTTAAAATTTCCGGTCTGAAACAGCAATTACTTTTATACCAACCTAATACACACTGCTAGTGGAAATTAAATTAGAGCAACTATTGTGGAAAACAGTTGATTTTATCTACTAAAGTTAAAACATATCAGGACTCCAATGACACAATAATCACAGCAGCACTTTCCAAATGATAACTATTGTATTTAGAAAAACTGAAATGCCCACTGACAGAAGAGTGAGTAAATCATGGAATAGTCACATGATGTTATACAGTGGAGCAGTTGAAACTACTGAACCACACTGCCACATGCAACAATATGGATGAATGTTAGAATTACAATATTAACTGAAAAGAGAACATGCTATGTAAACTTTTTTGTTAAGGCTGAAACAACTAAAATGAATACGTTTAAGAAATTCATACAGATTCAAAGAAGTTATATAAAAAGGAAGCAAGACATGACCAATATGGAATTCAGGGTAATGGCTACCTAAAACAAGGAGACAAAAAGATAGCAGAGAGGGATCTGCATCTCCAGGGTCAGATGGCAGTTACAGTAAAGGTCCTATCTTTTCTGTTGGGTGGTGGTTTCAGTGGTGATTATTACATTATTTAAAATACCTAGCTAAACAAACAGAAGACTAGAAGACGACCATACACAGACCAGTAATGGAGAGTGTGTCAATGACCAAGGATTATGATTAGTTATTTCATACACCAACAATTTAAGAGAAATAAGGAAAGAAAAATGAGACGAGAGAAAATGAATCATATATGTAGGATGTTACATATTATATATAAACTTCATTTCAAAACTGTAAAGAGAGCCTTGGACAATATTTGTTATAAAAGGGAGGAGCAAGGTATCTGATAGGGTTGCAAAATGCTCCAAATGAGCCAAATGAGGTTCATTGTTACTATAAACTCTGAACCTCCATGTCATGTTATATCATTGTTGCACGCATGTGTGCTAAGTCATTTCAGTCGTGTCCAACTCTTTGTGACCCTATGGACTGTAGCCTGCCAAGCTCCTCTGTCCATGTGGTTCTCCACGCAAGAATCCTGGAGTGGGTTGCCATGCCCTCCTCCAGGGGATCTTCCTCACCCAGGGATTGAAACCACATCTGTTTGGCAGATTCTGCATTGGCAGGCGGTTCTTTACCACTAGTACCATTTGGGTAGCCCTATCTCATTCTTAAAACACTGCATATGCTGCTTGGGTTATGATTTTTTTTAATGTATTTATTGTATCTCCCCTGGACTGTGTGTATACTCCTTGAAGATTCTGGACTCTCCACAATATGCAGTACCTTGGGTAGAGTAACCACTCATTAATTTGTTGAATGAACAAAATATAATTAATTTGGTGCTTTAATTTCTCCAAGAATCAGGTTTAATGAAGATACTAATTTATGCCAGATAACAGCCCTTCACATTCTGGAGTTTATCAGAACTCAGGAATACAAGATCTGAAGTATCAGGAGAACATCTACTCCTGGATGGCAGATGTTTAACTCAGTAAATTTGTCCCATACTTGTTTAAGCTAAAAATACTCTAATATGATTCCAAGGAAATCTCAATGGCTCCTTATATGTAATAATAACAAGGTGCATTAAGTATTTACTACGGGCCAGTGTGTGTGTGTCAGAGAAGGCAATGGCACCCCACTCCAGTACTCTTGCCTGGAAAATCCCATGGACCGAGGAGCCTGGTGGGCTGCAGTCCACAGGGTCTCAAAGAGTCAGACACGACTGAGTGACTTCACTTTCACTTTTTACTTTCATGCATTGGAGAAGGCAATGGCAACCCACTCGTGTTCTTGCCTGGAGACTCCCAGGGACGGGGGAGCCTGGTGGGCTGCCGTCTGTGGGGTCGCACAGAGTTGGACACGACTGACGCGACTTAGCAGCAGCAGCAGCAGCAGTGTGTGTGTGTGCTAATTTGCTTCAGCCTTGTCCAACTCTTTGCGACCCTACAGACTGTAGCCTGCCAGACTCCCCTGTCCAGGGGATTTTCCAAACAAGAAAACTGGAGTGAGTTGCCATGTCCTCCTCCAGGGGATCTTCCAGAATCAGGGATCAAATCTGTGTCTCTTACGTCTCCTGCTTTGGCAGGTGGGTTCTCTACCACTAGTGCCTGGGAAGCCCACTATGGGCCAGATGGTTTGTATAATCTTGAACAAAGAAACAATTTTGGTCTCTTTTCCCAATAAAGAAGCCATGATTCAGTGAGGCTAAGAACCTTTTCCATGTCTACATTGTCGGTATGGCAGAACAGTGATTGGACTTCAGGTGGTTTTATACCAAATTAGCCTCTTTCAAATATGTTATGCCACCTATGGACAACTTCATGTCTTAATCCATTTTTTATTTCTTTGCTTTTTTGTTATCATAAATCTTTTACATATAGAAGGGAAAGTCTCCAGGGTTCCATTTGCCAAGGCCAGAGAAGGACAAAAGTTAAAGGCTTCATGAATTTCCCACAGGAAAACTCCTAAATAAGGGAAATAAAATGGCTTAAAATCTTTCGAAGAGTTCCAGTAAGAGATGAGGGAAAGCCATATAGGTATGTTGCAAATCTAGAAGAGACACAGCGGTGGCAGAAACCAGAGCAATGGCAGTAGAAATTGGAGAGAAGTATAGAGTTGAGATATTTCAGAGGCAGAATTGTCAGAACTTGATTCTCTGGACACAGAAACGTGGACGCAGGAGGCTTGACGGACAGGCTTGACTTCTAAGTTGGTCTCTTAATCCACCAGCACAGGCCCTGGATGTGTATTCCATAACTCTCCAAAGAGAAAGCCTTAAAAAGGAGTATACTTCTTTTCAACAGGATAGCTGGTTATCAACACCATCATGGATGGCGCTCTGATGGAAAAACATTTTGGAGGCTTCGCATGTCAGGAAATGTGTTCAGAGGCTGATGATATTTTTATTTTAGGAACATCATCTTTTAACCATATTTTCCAAGACTTTTCCCATCCAATTTACTATTTTCATAGCTGTACTGCAGAAATGAAAACAAGCATAGACAGGATATATCTGACTATGAAGGGTACCAGTCTTGGAAGAAAGAAATGATACCCTGAATCATTTCTTGCCTATTGGAACTAAGAGCAGTGAAAAAATGCTCAAATGAACTGATTTAGGTAGCAGCCCCAGCAGTGCATTCCACAGCACACTCTAACTGCAGGGAATGAATATTTCAATGGCAGTTCACAAGTTGTATGTTCTCTGCTAATTCCTTTTTATAAACCATACAGTTATTATGTTCTACCTAATGAATTAGTTTGGATAATAACATCATAAACCTCAAAATAGAAATCATTTGATCAAAAGCAAAATATACCAAGGAAATACATTATCATCAAAAATATTAATACAGCTAGAACTATCGGGGGAAAAAAAGATTAAGCTCTCAATGAGGTTAAATTTCTCACCATCTGAGCATAAATGTTCTCAAGTGCTGATTCAGCATACAGTCTTTTCCAAAAGTCTTCAAAGATTGAACAGATGTTCCTAAAGGTCACTGAACTTCATTACAAATATGACACTAATTCATTCTTTTCGTCCCTGTTTTCAGGATGGAGGGGTAAGAGGCAAGAGGTGGTGAAAGGAGGATCAGTTCTATCATTATCAATGGACACACAGGACCAAAAAAAATCAAGCTGGCCTCCAGAGGAAGCAAGGAAATTCATCTTCCACCCAGCATAAAAATGGTCTAAAATAAATGCGAGACAGAAATAACAACTTGGAAAATGATTTTGCTGAATGTCTTCCTTTCTCAAGATGTCTGACCACAGCTGTGCTTGAAATACTCACAGATAAATAATATTTGCCAAAAAGATGTCGTTATTTTTACAAGGTAAATAAGAAACAATCATTTTCAATTATTTTTAAAAAGAAGTGCCAAATAGAATACACATGGGATTTGATCATCTCAGTTTTGACAGGCAGAAAGATAAGCATGTTAGGAACCAAACATCATGCTTTTGGCTCCTATCCATTTTGCCTGAATGAAATTCCTGTGTGGTAAATATGCCTCCCTTTATGCAGCAAAATCCACCCTGAGTCCAACACCATTTTCCTAAAGTCTAATTCCTTTCAACAAGGCACTAAATCTTTTTATTGCAACCACCAAATGCTTTCTTATTGCTAGAAATGGTACAATACACTAACTTTTTGATACACGCTCCAGCTTTCCAAGATTCTCTTGGAAACAAAATGATCCTTTATGACATTTTATAATATCCCGTCCCATTTACTGCTTTCCAGAATTTCTATCATTAATTAAAGGGCCTTCTTTCACCATCCCCCACCCCCCCAAAACCTAATCTATTCCCCAACTGCCTGTCATAGACTAAATAAAAGTCGGTCTATCACAGCAGCAGGCATGGTCATGCCAATTTCACAGTGTGATTTGTGCACTCATTTCATTTTGAAAATGACCCTGCCCTCCATCTGTCTAAGCCGAATGTCCTGCTTTTTTCAAGCCAGGCCTCAGGAGCAGCAGCACATGAAATAAGGAAGAAGATAGAATGGCCTCCCTCCTGTCCACTTCAGCAGCCACACTCACAGACAGGGGAAGCAGCACAAAGAGGGGAACTTCAACTGACATCTGTAGGGATGGGAGAAATCTAGGGGAGAGCAGAGGCCTTCTATGTTGCTTCCATTCCCAAGAGGCCATTTGAAGGTGAATGCCTTCATGATGCAAATACAACCCTGAAAATCGGACTGATAGACTAAAGATACAAAACACAATTTCCTATTTCCATGTTCTGACTTGTTACCTTGATTTATAATAGCATCTCACAGAAAGCATCAGGTCATACAGAAGTATTTTATAAGACTGAGCCTTTTGGATATTTTTTTTTTCTCCAAGAGCTAAGTATCAATCAAGCAGGCATGAAGGAGAAGGCACCCTATTCCTTTACTACTCAGCAGCACTAGACAAGCATCCCTCAAACCATGTACCTCTTTGGGCTGAAGACCAGAAAGGAGGACTTCAGCAGAGATTGGGTTGGAAGAAGCCTCGGAGTCAGGTTACTGAGTTATGACCAAAGAAAGTCTTTCTCAGCTGCTTTCTCTGGGCAGCCTGGTGGCCCACTCAAGCCCACTGGAAGGGGCTTTGTCTTTTACTTGGTATTCACGCAGGGGACACTTCCTTGTCCAGTTTCATGCTTCAGCCGAACACAACTTTGGCAAACTTTGCGGCAAGGGAGAAGAATGGATGAGAATATGAAGTCAATTTCTTAAGTCTCTCTTTAGCTATAATAAATGATTAGCAAATTCACTACCTCCCACTTAGCACCTCCTAATAGCTGCTCACAGCTGCAACTCAGGGAAGGAAGTTCCAATTCTACCAGCTAAAGTTGCTTGTTTGTTTTAAAAGGAAAAATAACAACCAAGAAAGCAAGACACTTGTATTCCCTCAAAGCTGGGCCCTTATGTGATACATGTGTGTGTGCTCAGTCGCTTCAGTTCTGTCCGACTCCTTGTGATCCTATGGATCGTAGTATGCCAGGCTCCTCTGTCCATGGGATTCTCCAGGCAAGAATACTGGAGTGGGTTACCACGTCCTTCTCCAAGAGATCTTCCAACACAGGGATTGAACCTGTATCTCTTATGTTGTCTGCATTGGCGGCTGAGTTCTTTACCATTAGCACCACTTGGGAAGCCCCATATTGTGCACTGTTAAATTCCAAAGAATTTATACACAAATAGACCTTAAGGTGGTAACAAAGAATCTAGGGCATCTATTCCAAATACATAACAAAGGAACAAAAGAAAATCCAGCCACACACTAAGTCGGTTGGAAAGTTAAAAGAGTAACGGTGCACAGAAAAAGGAAAACTTTGGAATGTGCTTCCTCCTCGCCTCCAGCCTTCTCGGAAAACATGAGGTCGTAGATTTCTGCAAGGTTTTTCCACTTCGTAGTGAAATCTGAAGAGTCAAGGCAGACCGCAGGGCCAAGTTTAAACGTTAATATGAACTCAGTAATATTTGTAGTTACGGAAAAACAGGAGGGAGCGGAGGCACTTAAAACTAAAGCCAAACCTAAGTATCATATAAACTCCAAGCACTCTTTCCGGCTATCAACCTCTGAAACGACAAAGTAAGAACTCCTGATCGCTGCACTATTTTGTTCTTAGAAAAGCGCCCTTGGGAAGGCGCAAAGACAGAATGTCTATCGGGGAGAATACCAAACTGCCATTCTTCTTTTTCCATTCCCGTTTCATTCACCAAAACGACGTGAAACAATACTATGTATATGACCTGGACAGTGTTTAAAGGCTCAAAAGCGGAAGGGACTTCGAACCGTAAACCTTCCACCTCCGCGCCAGAGACACCACAGGCAGTCAACAATCCTCATCTGCCCTAGAACGGAAGGTGACCGCGACCTCCCCTCCCCTCACGCCAGGGTCCGCCCCGACGGGACTACGCCTCCCAGCGTGCAGCGCGGCTACGTCCGCCGGCGGCGCGAGCCGGTGCATGCCGGGAAGTAGAGGTTCGGTCTTCCAACGGCCAGGAGGTCGTTCCTCTCGCGTCTAACGCCGCTCACACTCTGGAGTCTTCAGGAACCAGGCCAATAACTGGGACACACACATTAGTGACTCTTTTCAATCTCAGGTTGATCGTTCCGCTGCAAAGTCCCCCCCCCCAAAAAAAAGCCCATTTAAAACACCAACCTTTCTCGCAGCGTTCCGTTTCCGGTGTCTTGTTGCCCTGGTAACGAGCGTAAGCAACCTTGGAGGCGGTTATGGCGGGCATGGGAGGTGCGCAGATCCCCGACGGGGAGTTCACCGCGGTGGTGTACCGACTCATCCGGGATGCCCGGTACGCCGAGGCCGTGCAGCTGCTGGGCGGAGAGCTCCAGCGGAGCCCGAGAAGCCGCGCCGGGCTGTCGCTGCTGGGCTACTGCTACTACCGCCTACAGGAGTTCGCGCTGGCTGCCGAGTGCTACGAGCAGCTGGGCCAGCTGCACCCGGAGCTGGAGCAGTACCGCCTGTACCAGGCCCAGGCCCTGTACAAGGCCTGCCTCTACCCAGAGGCCACCCGCGTGTCCTTCCTCCTCCTGGACAACCCCGCCTACCACAGCCGGGTCCTCCGCCTCCAAGCCGCGATCAAGTACAGCGAGGCCGACCTGCCCGGGGCCAGGAGCCTGGTGGAGCAGCTCCTGAGTGAAGGAGGAGAAGACAGCGGGGGCGAGAACGAGCTGGATGGCCAGGTCAACCTGGGTTGTTTGCTCTACAAGGAGGGACATTATGAAGCCGCGTGTTCCAAGTTCTCTGCGGCCCTGCAGGCTTCGGGCTACCGGCCAGATCTTTCCTACAACCTGGCTTTGGCCTATTATAGCAACCGGCACTATGCCCCAGCTCTGAAGCATATCGCGGACATTATTGAGCGTGGCATCCGCCAGCACCCAGAGCTAGGTGTGGGCATGACCACTGGGGGCATTGATGTTCGAAGTGTTGGCAACACCTTAGTTCTTCACCAGACTGCCCTGGTGGAAGCCTTCAACCTCAGGGCCGCTATAGAATACCAACTGAGAAACTATGAGGCGGCCCAGGAAGCCCTCACTGACATGCCACCAAGGGCAGAGGAAGAGTTAGACCCCGTGACTCTGCACAACCAGGCACTAATGAACATGGATGCCAGGCCCACAGAAGGGTTTGAAAAACTACAGTTTTTGCTCCAACAGAGCCCCTTTCCTCCAGAGACCTTTGGCAACCTGTTGCTGCTCTATTGTGAATATGAATATTTTGACCTGGCAGCAGATGTCCTGGCACAGAATGCCCATTTGACTTACGAATTCCTCACACCCTATCTCTATGACTTCTTGGATGCCATGATCACTTGCCAGACAGCTCCTGAAGAGGCTTTCCTTAAGCTTGATGGCCTAGCAGGGATGCTGACTGAACAGCTCCGGAAACTCACCATACAAGTGCAGGAAGCAAGACACAGTAGAGATGATGAAGCTGTCAAAAAGGCAGTGAATGAATATGATGACACCCTTGAGAAGTACATTCCTGTGTTGATGGCCCAGGCCAAAATCTACTGGAACCTTGAAAATTACCCAATGGTAGAAAAGATCTTCCGCAAATCTGTGGAATTCTGTAACGACCACGATGTGTGGAAGCTGAATGTGGCTCATGTTCTGTTCATGCAGGAAAACAAATACAAAGAAGCCATAGGTTTTTATGAGCCCATAGTCAAGAAGCATTATGACAACATCCTGAAAGTCAGTGCTATTGTGCTGGCCAACCTGTGTGTTTCATATATTATGACAAGTCAAAATGAAGAAGCTGAGGAGCTAATGA
Organism: Antilocapra americana; assembly: GCA_007570785.1. NCBI lineage: Eukaryota > Metazoa > Chordata > Mammalia > Artiodactyla > Antilocapridae > Antilocapra > Antilocapra americana. Next base: position 52,543,638 of record ML660200.1, on the reverse strand, counting down.
GGAAGATTGGAAAGGAGGAAGAGCAGCTCTCCTATGATGACCCAGATAAGAAAATCTACCATCTCTGCATTGTGAATTTGGTGATAGGGACACTTTATTGTGCCAAAGGAAATTATGACTTTGGTATTTCCCGGGTTATCAAAAGCTTGGAACCATATAATAAAAAACTAGGAACTGATACGTGGTATTATGCCAAAAGATGCTTCCTGTCATTATTAGAAAACATGTCAAAACACACCATCATGCTTCGTGACAGTGTCATTCAAGAATGTGTTCAGTTTCTAGAACACTGTGAACTTTATGGGAGAGACATACCTGCAGTTATTGAAGAAATCCTGGAAGAAGAAAGAGTCCATATTGGAAAGAATACAGTCACATATGAATCCAGAGAGTTAAAAGCTTTGATTTATGATATTATAGGATGGAATATGTAGTAATGTCTTATAATGGCCTTATCATAATGGTTTTATATCTGTTTTTAACTCTTTTTTTATCTCCAGTTAGCTAGTGGCATCTTTACATTTGTTACCTGTTGGACTTTGTACAGTTTAAAATTATAATAAAAATAATTAGTATTTTTAAAAAAATCTTCACAAAGTGAAATATAAAAACATCTAGAAAGATTTATGAAAATTCAGAACTACATGGGGACACTATTTCTATTAGAACTTATTAGCACCCATGTTCCCTCTCTGTTACCATTGTGCTTTGTATTTTGAGAGTGACCTGCATTAATGGTTATATTATCCAGGGATTTGGTATTAGTCCTATTAGGCCCAGAATTCTGTATGTATAGGATTTCTAGGCCTCAATAATCTCAGGGATTGTGTGTTCTAATTCATAGTTTGTAATGAATACATGTTATATAGCATTAGGATGTTTTTCAGAGTTTTCAATATAAAATATGCTTTATGTAAACAAAACACCTTACATTATAAATTTTTTTTGTTGCTGCTGGTTTTTTAATGGGCCAGTCAGTGGGAGGCCTTGTATCCTTAACTAAATTATGGTGCTGTAGTTGAGAGACAATAAACAGTTGTCAAAGAATTTTAGTTCGTTTTCTTTTGTTCCACTTGTTTGAATACATAAGCAACATACAGTGTTTTTCATAACTGTTCTCATTTATCTTTAACAGTGAGGAATAGCTGAGGTACCATGAGAACTCAGTGCATACTTCCTAGTTTTTATTTGTAACTTCAGATATGTTAATGCTGGTGGTGTTTCCATGTGGTAACCTCTCAGGAAAAGAAAAATTGAAGCTATTTCCATGACCCCACCAAACTTCTCTTCCACCACCATCACAGATGAAAAGGTCAATTCTGAAACCTCGTCTGGTAGATTCATAATGCTAAGTTATGGCCACAACCCTTCCAATGAAAAAACCCCACTCATTCTGCTTAGGCATTTTTATTTGCTGAACCATACAAGAGTTTTACCTTGTTTCCCCACCCCTTTTCTTTCCATACATCTGTCAAACCCAACTCTTGACCTGGCTTAGAGAAAAACAAAGTAGCTTGAATTATATGAAATTGCTGATTTTGGAAGTTTTTAAACTAGAAAACAAGCAATTTTTTATGGTCCAACCTAATAGTGTTCTACTGAAAGACAGTGAACCCTGCCATGATGTTCAGTTCAGTCGCTCAGTCATGTCCAACTCCTTGTGAGCCCATAGACTGAAGCATGCTAGGCTTCCCTGTCCTTCACTATCTCCCGGAACTTGCTCAAACTCATGTCCATTGAGTCGGTGATGCCATCCAGCCATCTCATCCTCTGTCATCCCCTTCTCCTGCCTTCAATCTTTCCCAGCATCAGGGTCTTTTCCAAGATGTGAAGTCAGTTCTTCCCATCTGGTGGCCAAAGTGTTGGAGTTTCAGCTTCAGTATCCGTCCCTCCAAAGAATTTTCAGGACTCATTTCCTTTAGGATCAACTGGTTTGATCTCCTTGCAGTCCAAAGGACTCTCGAGTCTTCTCCAACACAGTTCAAAAGCATCAGTTCTTTGGCACTCAGCTTGCTTTATGGTTCAACACTCATCCATACTGGAAAAACCATAGTTTGACAGACTTTTGTCAGCAAAGTAATATCTCTGCTTTTTAATATGCTGTCTATATTGGTCATAGCTTTTCTTTCAAGGAGCAAGTGTCTTTTGATTTCATGGCTGCAGTCACCATCTGCGGTGATTTTGGAGCCCCCCAAAATAAAGTTTCACTGTTTACATTGTTTCCCCATCTATTTGCCACAAAGTGATGGGACTGGATGCCATGATCTTATTTTTTGAATGCTGAGTTGAGATGATTTTTTTTTTCCTTCAAGGAGAAATCACTTAGCCACATAGGTACCCATACAGGGACCCACATAGGTTCTCAGCATAAATCCTCTGTAGCGCGACCTTCTGGGTGCTCAAATTCTACTAGATCAGAAACTGGCTTATTATGAAGTCCAAAGATTTTGAACTTATAGCACTTTTAATATTGATTACATAAGCTGATACCATCTACCACTGATATCTGAACCCACAACTGGGAGGACAATCACTGTTTAATGACACCTTCAGTGCATTCCTTAGTGCAATCCCATCACTGGGAAATGTTCTTTAACAACCTCTGTGCTAAAAGTATTGTTGCTTCATTGTGCAGTAGCTCTGTGCCCTCTCAATCTTCATAGCCCCGTAAGATTTGGAAAGTAAATCAATTGAAATCTTATTTATAACAGCCATGTTTTAAAAAAAATTTTTTTGCATATTTCTTCAACTTAAAAAAAAAAAAAGCAGAAAGGCTAAGTAATGTTAACCACCCAAAAGTAAATGTTTTCCAGATTCCCTTTTGCAAATAGCTCAGTCTTTATTCAACCACACTTTATTTACCCAGGTGCTGTGTGTTTGTGGTTTGCATGTATGTGTAATTTAGCCTTTCAGAACATAAAAAGCTTTTCAGAACAGTTTTTAACTCCTTGCCGCTAGGCAGTTGGGATTTCCTGGTTAGTAATGCATCAGGAAATCCTGACTGCTCCTACCACTGAGTGAAGGAATAAAGGTCAATTATGGCATTTGTCCCCTTCCTTACAGGAGCTCTCCAGAGAGGTACCCACCAGGATTGACAGATTGCTGCCTGGCAACAGCCAAGCCTCCTGAACCAAGCCTACAAAAGTGGCCAGCCGTCAAGAGCCCTGGACAAGACTGTGACGATCTAACTCCCCAGGCACTTACTGTCCTCTAGTTTTAGGATGTATTTCTTGTAAAGGCACCTTCGAAGTACTCACCTCTGCTTATTGGTTTCAGTAGGCAAATAACTTTATGATGACTCCATATTGCCATTTGAACAAAGGCTTTCATCCCTAAATCTTTTTTCTATGCTCCTAGAACTTCATGGACTCTGTGCTAAAAGCACTTTTCTCAATAACAAAAATACCCTCTATTTCTTCAGCTTTTACTCAAGATTTGTTCATAATACCTGCATAGTATATTTTAAAGGATTACATCCATTATTTCATAGTCTTAGTCAACCCACCTCCACACACGTTCAGAATACAAGCATGCTGCACACAAGTAGTTACTTCCATTTTCTCAGACATGAACAAAAATTTGCACTGTACAGAACAATCAAGTAGATTCATTTGATCAGTGACATGACATGCCTCCAAAAGGATTCATATTCCTCATGACGACCCTGCTTTGAATTTGGCCTTAGCTGTGGCAAAGATATTCACATCAATGTTATTTGTGAAGGTCAGGTGTAGAGTGGCTAACTCTGACCCGTTCGTGAGAGGCAAACAACTGGGAACTGGGAAAGCTGCCAGGATGGCAGAGAGCACCAAGCAACGAGACGGCTGTAATCACAGATGACAATCCCTCCCAGAGAGGTGAAACAGGAACGTGTAGGCATGGCCTGCCTCTCAGACCTCAGAGGAGCACCTCAGATAGAATCCAAACAGAACTGTGATAGGTTTGGCCTGAGGTTATTAGAATAATTTGTGTGTTGAAAGCTATGGGGTAGATGCCCAAATAAATACGCTTACAAGGAAAAGTGAGACAAAGGGCAAAAGAAAAAACAAAATTTTTAAAGAAAGGGCAAACGGCTTGAAGGAGAAGCTTCATGGGGTAACTTTTTGAGCCTTCTGCCATATAACCATTGCCCGCACTCATCTCCACACTGACATTTGGAGGGTTAGCAGTGCTGGAAGTCTAACCCAGGCAAGTGGCCTGTGGCTGGCTGCACTACCTCATTTTAAAAAGAGAACATCACCAAAGACAAATCTTTCATTTCTAGTGAATAGCAGCACTTTAAAATACAACCTTTTGTCTTATGTTCCTCAGTCTTTTTTTTTTTTAATGACTACCAGCAATCTGGAAACATATGGGAGACTGTGCTTTCCTGAAGGTGCCCTCTGCCACACTGAGCAGCTTCCCAGCAAAGGTGTAACCGGCAGCTCACTACCCACCATTCACTAACTGCCTCTTTTTCTGTATTGATCTACAGCCAGGACTAATGTGACATTTGGAGCTTTTGTTTTCATTTACTGGGCTATATACCCTTAGTATCAGTCAAACAACACATTTTGTGATGTGCCCGTAACTCTGGGTTCTTAGTTGTCCAACCACATAATCACCATGACTATAGCCACCAGATTCTAAATTTATACCTTCCAACTGTAAAATATATGCAACTTTTTGAGTACCTTAATGTTGCTCAAATCCTTCAGCAGCAACCTTAATTCTTAAATTAGCAGTTTTAAGGAATTGTGAATTTCCTAAGAACCTAGATTGGTTTTAGATCATAAAAAAACATTTCTTTAATCTTAGTTTTCAATTTCTAGTCTCCCTGTAGGAAGATGTATAACTTATGGTAACAGGTTATTCTTACATTTTTAAGTACAGCTCAAAGGAATACAATATAAAAATTATAAAAATGCAAATTCATTAAATTCATCAAACACAGCACTTCCTTTTATGAGTTTCATATTAAATCTATAAAGGCATCATCATAGGACCTTGTGGATTAAACATTTACAGAGCATGACAGCATCTGGGACAAAAGGTTTCCTCGTATTTCTATGGCATGTAGTCATGAAGACAGCGGTCTTTCCTCTGTACTTAGGAGACTGTTTCCTTATTTGTGGTCTTCAGTGGAGGGCAATGACTAATAAATCTACTTTAAAAGGCAGAAATTCTGTATACATCTGACTTCTGACTGACTACACAGCACAAACAGCCTAGAGCAGTGAAGTAGCCAGCCCAGAGGCACCTGATTTTGTCAGACCTGGCTCCATCTTGGCTCCCCAGGCGGCACAGTGGTGAAGTATCCACCTGCCAATGCAGGAAATGCAGGTTTAAACCCTTGGAGAAGCAAATGGCAAAACACTCCATTATTCTTGACTGAAAAATTCCATGGACAGAGGAGCCTGGCAGGCTACCGTCCATGGGGTCACAAAGAGTCAGACATGACTGAGCAAACCTCAATTACTTCACTGGTAAAAGGGGGACAATACCACCCACTCTACAGAGCTGTTGTGATTACAATCAGAACTTCTTGTCTAGGGTTAGGCACCCAGCAGTGTCTGGCTAATAAGGGGTAAATTAAAAAGTTATTAATGCAATAACCAATTCTAGGGTAGTGCATGCTAAGTCACTTTAGTCATGTCTGACTCTTTGTGACCCTATGGACTGTAGCCCACCAGGCTCTTCTATCTATGGGATTCTCCAGGCAAGAATACTAGAGTGGGTTGCCATGCCCTCTGTCAGGAGATCTTCCCCACCCAGGGACTGAACTCATGTCTCTTATGTCTCCTGCACTGGTAGGCGGGTTCTTCACCACTAAAGACATTTAGTGTTAGGTAAAAATGCAGAGACTCAATTTGAATCACTCAGACTCAGTCAGAAGGGACATCAGAGATTTTTATTTTACAAAATACATTAGGCCCAAATAGGAAAAGTGACTTGTAGTTGGCAGATAAAAATTGAGCATCCACACAATTTCCAGACTAGAACACTTTCCACTGTGTTAGAGGTCTCAGACTTAGAACTCTAACTTCTCCTGATTTTATAGCTTATAGCGACACATTTCAATCATTTAAAAAAATTATCTTTCCAGCTCTAATGTGGGCACAATAAGGTACAAAGGATGTAGCAGAACTTTGCAAGAATGGATTTAGAGGTTTCCATCAGCCAATACTACACCCAATCAACAGACCACATCAGAAAATGCAGCACAAGTTGAGTTTACAAGAATATTGAAAAAGAGGCCCCTGAGGGCAAACACAGGCAAAAGTAAATGTGATAGCAGTTAAGACCCCATTTGTTTTTCTGATAGGGTAGCACAGGAAATTGGAGCAGTAAGGTTTATCAAAGGATTTCAGTCTGGCACTTGGAGATTTAAATCAAGTATATGTAACTCCATGTTTAGTGTCTGCCTGGCATAAACGTTGATTCATTGAAAGAAAGCCTATTTGTTGACAAAATGCAAAAATAGAGATGAACAATAGCATGCTAAGTAGAAATGCTAGCGCCCTGGGCCTTGAATGGTCTCTCCTGCATGTGTTATTGGGCAGGCCCTGGCTATGAGTTCCAGAGACCTGCCATTACTTGGATGAGAATCCAGAACAGTACATGTCTCAATTCTACTGCGGTCCCAAAGCTGGATGGGGCAAACAATATTCCTTGTTAAGAGCCAAGAATCTAAAAATTTGAAAATCTCCAACTAAATAGAGTAAGACACAAATTTTACTAAGAATAAATATAAATAATGAGGCCTTATATATATATTTAAAAAATCAGCCTCCATGGAGATGTGGCCAAAATGGAACACGCAGAAAAGACAAACTGTTAAATTCAAGGTAAGTGTGAGGTGCCAGTGCAAGGTCCAGCAAAGATAAATGAGCGACTAAAAAATATTGGAACAAGGAATAAGGAAATCATTGGAACTATTCTGGAACATGTAGGCCTCGATACCTTATTTTAAGAATATCAAATAGGCATATATGGAGACAGATGAGGATAGTGAAGCGTCTAGAAGTGACAGGAGCAATAGCTGACTGGCAAAATATGGGGGAACATGAGCTGTCTTTAAATATCTGAAGAACCGCCCTGCAACAGAGCAACAGCACCATCTTTATGACTAGATAAGACAGAAGTCACACTGACGGACAGAAGCACACAGATTTTGGTCTAATGGGCAAAAACCTATGAATTCTGGAAGAGTTCAGAAACAGGGAAAAGGCTTGCTAAAAAGGCAATACATTCCCATGTGGTCACAGCAAATGTTCAGGAGGGCTAGGTTATCTGTTTGTGCCCTGGGGGGAGGGAAAGGTTCCGTAGCAATAATGGTTGACCAAAAGTAAGACAAGATGATTTCTAAGGTTCATTCAGACTGAGCCTTACATGAGCCAAGTAGAAAACTGCTTTAACTAACTATAACTAACTTATTACATAAGGGCTATAATCTTGAAATGCATCAAGTAAGACTGGGTTTAACAGATTCAATCCCTAGTTATTTCAGAGTCCACACAGCTCCGACCTTCCCTCCAGTGTGGGAACCACAGGCAGGGACAAATCAGCATCTGTTCACTGGTCAGACTGGAGAGACTACTTACAGGAAGAGACTGTCCTTATTCTCTGAGGATAGCAATGAAGCTGTCAACAAAGATTAAATGAAATCAACAAGAACAAAGCAACAATTTCCGTAACAATGAGTGGTTTTGGTACTGTTTTATTATTTTTTCCCCAGCACATCTTAAAAATCACACATGGGCATTTACTTATAGAACAGTACAGTCTAGGAAAAGCAGTAAAAGGAGAATCCAAACATACACTGAAAGCACAGTAAACAGACTGTGTGTTGAGCCCTTTGGAAAACAGTACGGCTCAGTCTGAATTGACAAAGCTACACTGGAATCCCTTAGCAATTTTCCTTCCCACTACATATCCACTTTGAAGACTATTAATTTAAAGAGAAGAACTGTTTGTATGCATTAGTTACAGCAGTATAATGGCTTACATACAAGTGCTTACCCACGTGTAGTTCCCAAAAGATGACTACAGTACTGGCAGGAAAGATGCACTGCCTTTGGAGGAAGACTCGGGATAAGATAGTATTCAAGTCAAGTTGTATCAGAGCCAAAGTATTTCACAGGCTTAGCAAAAAAGGACAAAAACTAGGAAACATAACCTACACATATTTCTCATAAGATTTATCATTGTTCAGAAACAGAAATATTTGTTATTCTGAAGGCACCATCACACAAAAAAGGACCGACACGCAACATAAGGAATAGGAACCCCAACCCCTCCCCACTCCAGGCTCTGCTCCTCAGGGAGCTGTGTGAGCAAACAGCTAAAACGGGTAGTGGGTGTCTTCATGACACAGAGAGTATGCCACATCCACCGAGCCACATCTCAGGGCTGCTAAGCTGGGACAGTAGGAATGAAAACGCAAGAAAGTACATGTAAATCCCACCGACTGAACAGGTGTACGGAAGAGTACAGGTCTACCACACAATTAGTTAAATATGCAAGAACGGGTGATTGAAACCAGCACTGTGGAAGGGATCTTCCATGTTTCTACATACAACTACTTAATTCCTGATGTGTTCTCGAAGAGGAATAGCTTTGAACTGCTACACAAGCTCTGTCTTTAAAGACTTATCCTCTCCCACTCATTTTAAATAATGGCTATTTCATGGGAGGGGAAAAAAAAATCCCAACAAGGCACTGTACGCTTTGGGGGAATATTCTTTAAATAGCTCAAAAAATAATTATTTATAGAAACTGTATACCAGCACAAGTGTTTTACGTCCTTTTTGGATATGTGAAGAAGACTGCTTTAGTGGTTAAACAACATGTTTCGTCATAGGGTGCTCACAAAAAACACTACCAACAATAAGATGTCTTAAAAACATGTACATATACTACTTAGAAACCCACACAAAACACTTGTTTCCTTTCTCTCTCTCCCTCTCCCCTTTAGAAATTCAGAGTAATTGAAAAATGTTCTTAATGATACTTAATGTATTATCTTGTTCCTTGTGGGGGAAAAAAAAGTATAAAGTAAACTCCTTAGGGAAGCAAAAAGAAATCTTTTCATGCTCACAGAATTAAAGTTACTTAATTCTGTGATGGTTCTTTGGCTTCAGTGGTCCTTACTCACGTTTCTTAAGGAACTGTTGTGGTTAAAAGAGCACAAAAGTGCTCTTTCTTTGAGGATCTTCCAAGGTTCAAATGGGAATGCTTCAGGTTCACAGGAAACTAAACACCTCCTAGGAATATAACATTGATTTAAAATAATTAGAGAGTAATAAAACCTAGCTAACAATACACTCAGCTATAAATCCAAAAGGATTTAGTTATATTTAGGTTGTACTTGATTATGCTAATTCATTAATAAAATTATAAAAATTTTGTTTTCCGATTAGTGGAAATATGAAGATGACAACTAAAATTGAAAGACAAACCCAGATGCAAACAGAAGAACAAACACCTTCATACTCCCCTTGAAGAAAAAAAAATCTCTTAGACCCAGGTCCATTTTATTAATAATATAAGTTTCTATAATCTGGTGACATTACAGGTAGCTTTTACAGTTAAATTTCACACTAAAGACAAACAGTCGGCTTAGGGAGAAGAAAGCTGAGTAACGTACATACTTTATGTCACACACTGTATTTCAATAGTTTAGTTTAAAATAATCTTTTACACTTCCTGGATTTCAGCATCAATGTATATGAAATTAGTAAGGATTAAATACATATATTGACAGGTGGCTCATTTGGGAATGTGAAGACTTCAAGCTTCCAGAACTCATTAAGCCAAAGGTGGTTCTGGATTCTTCAGTCCTAACCTGGCACTTCTTATTTTTGGCTTTTCACACACCATGAGCTAAACCCTAATTAAAATTAAAGTTGCTAAAGATTAAGTGGTAACAAAAAGTTATTAAAGCTGTCTTTGACTCCTCTCTTAGTGCTTCTTAAAATGTAGATATGCTTTCACAGAATCCCACCTTGGTTGCTTCAAGCACCCACATGTACAGTTTATGCATCGATGCGTAATAAATATTGGTGTCCTATGTTTTCATAGGGTAAATGTTCAACCAAACCCAGCCCATTGGGGCAGCTGAGGTTACAGGCTTCAGCTTGGGACCACAGGGCTTTGCTGATCAACTATAGTCAGGAAACAGAGAATATAAAAGAATATGACAGCAGAAAAATCACTGGAGCCAACATGCAAAAGTCATTTTCAAAAATGCAAGCTAGGACTTACTTAGCAGTTACTAAAGGGATATTCTGAAAAAGAGGTTTTCTTGTTTATCATCTGTATCGAGTTTAATACACACACTGAAAGAAGCTCATCCTTCATTGCATTTTTGTTTTCCAAAATACATCAAAACAGCTATGTATACCAGAAGGCTACCAGCTTCATAATTAGCTTTTAGGTGAGAGTACTATTTAGGAAGAAAACTCCCAATTCTTCAACATAGGAAAGAATTTAATCCTCTCTGTGGTAAAATGCTGGGCACAATAAACATGTGGCTTTTGTTAATTCTAACTAAAACTAAAAAAGCTTGTGTTACTTAGTATAAGACTAATAAACTCACTTATACATTGTAAAGTGCACCAAACATTAAGGCAACCATTTCTCTAAGGGTCAATAAAGCTTGTTCATACTGAGTCCTTAGTATTCAATGCCATTTCTCACTAGCAGCAATTCCTATTCCCACTAAAACACCAACTGAAATGTGACATCAAATAAAATACTAGAAATAAGACTAATTTTAGAAAGACAAATCACTGTTGTACAATCCTGAAAACCAAATATGCTACATAAATAAACTTATTCAAGCCTCACACAAGCAACATCCCCTGGCTTTAACTTTTATGAAGCCATTTTCAGATATTTCAGAAACAGGAGGCAAGGTTTTAAGTGCTTCTGTGTGTATACAAGAACTCAACTCTCTGCAGACACTAAATATATGCTCAGGCACCTCTCAGCAGCAGGAGTGTGGAAGCAGGGAAATGCTTTCTGATTTACTAAATCAGAATGAAACAGTACTGACAAGTGTTCATGTGTTTCAAAATCATCCCTGTAGAAATGACTGAAACTACAAAATGTAGTCATCTCTATAAAATCAAGGTTGGGGAGTCAGGCATGCCTGGGAGAAGAAAACCAAAAGCATAAATCACTAATTTCCGTAAGGTTCATGTAGAACAGTGAACCAACAATTTCAGGTGTTACAGTTCCTAGTTGCTGAAACCTGAACTCCCTGGGAAAGAATGTTGTAACAATCAGGTGCAAAGGAATGGATCTGCTTATGAATCTGTAAGTTTTATTGTAAAAATATTACTCAGAAACATGTCTACACTTCAGTGAGATATTAGTACTGTATTAAATTTTACATTTTGATCACCAATTAGAGAAATTAGTTTCATGAATAGATGCATTTTATAAAGCTGGGATTCTTATAACCCTAGAAGCCAAGTGATAATTTCCTCACAAGTATCCAACTATTTCAAATATCAAGGGCTTGAAGCAAAGATCTGCTGGAAATTTTATAATTAAAAATAAATCACTGATGAAGAGAAACTGCATCTAATAAATAAATATTTTGTTTTAGTTAAACTAATATTTCAATTTTATTTGCTTACAGATTTTAAGTTTATTAGTTTGAGGCCAATTTTGTTAAAAATTATTTATCATTTTGAAGTCTTAAAAATATCACTTTGTCGATTTTAGATTTTCACTTTTCTGGTTAAGGCTACTTCAGATATAAAAGGTATCAAACTGCCCAAAAAGACTTTGGAGCTGTTGCTAGTAAACAGACAGTGTGTCCTTTTAAAGGATCGTCTGCATTTTGACTTACATTAGCTGATCAAATATTAATTTTAAAAAAATTATCAAAAGTTACGTATTGCATTAAGAAAAGAATCCATCTCAAAATGTGAATCATGAACCTTGACAGTGATTCAAAGTAACTATTTATTTGAATATGCAGGTTTGAATGTAAAAATGTTTGCTATATGTGGTTAATGTTCTATTATTTAAGAAATATGATATTTCAAACTTTTGATTATGGCATGTATATTAATAACTAGTGTTTTAAAAATTTAGGTTAAACCAGTAATTCAAAAAAGGCATTAAACCATTATTAAAAACTAAATCAAAACTTTACTTTTATATGGAAATTTTTCATGTTGTTTGGGCTAATATTTTTACAAAAAGGTTTTTTCTCATTAAAACTACTGAGGTTTTCATATTTCAGTAGCTGAATGATGACTGCATTTCTTTAGCCAAACAATTATTTGAACTGGAGACATTCAGTGTAAGGAGTCTTCCTTCTTCTGCTCCTGTTGCAGCTTCTTCTGCATCTCAACAACAAGAATGTGAAATGAGAAACATCAGTACTCTAAATTGAATAAAGGCATTTCTTTCATAGTAAACCTTTTCTTCACCTACAGTGAATGAGACATCAGCTTTCCTTATAAAACATCTAAAGAATGAATTAGGATATAACCATATGTTATCTCAGTGATACAAGTTCAACTCATACCTCAGCAGAAACAGAAGTATGGAGAACAAAAGATGTCCCCTGACAGAATACATCATCCTAATGATTTAAGGTTTCATAACTGGGTACTAATTTCAAAGGAAAATGTAGGCCAAGCATCTTACAGAACTGGAGGCATCCTAAGAGGTTCCCTATACTCTTTCATGGGTATTCTCCCTTAATGGCCTACTCACACTAGTAATGCTCTCTTAAAAAACATACATGTATATAACTCCTCAGTGGAATCCTTCCCTACGTAGCTGCTTCCCAGAAACATTCTTTTAAAAAGGGGGCTAGAGAAACAATAGATGACACCAAAATCTGCCTTTGTTCCCCAAGAAGAAACATCAATACAGAACAGCTGGCAGCATCCTCCTCTGAAGTAACAACTGGTAGCTGGCCTTGTGCTGCCTGACTGGAATTTGAAATGACAACAAGTTGGCTGTAAACTAACGCACCTACAATGAGAGATTTAGGAACACCATCTGTCAATCCATAGATGCAGGAACAAAACAAACTACAGAATGAAACAAACTTATTTTAAACCAACAAACAAATGCAGCTGAAATAAAGTCCATGATATATTTGATTACTGGTATAACCACAGTTAAAGACTTAAAATAAAAGTGACATTTTTCTTAGCGACAGTAATGGATTTATAAAAGGTTTCTGTTTCCAAAGATGTTATTGGGGTCCACATATTCCTTGACAGACTTCAGCATCCCAAAGCCGACATCAGAGATACTTTCCTTTAGCCACTGCTTCCGTAACTTGCCCACTGAAAAAACAAAATCAAAAATGCTTCAATATACACTACGACGCTGGAAACCAATCAATCTTGTGACCATGAATGAACAAACACTGTGTGATAAATGCTTTTATTCAAAAATGAGAAATGTTTTGCTTTATTTGATTTATTGAGCCCACCAGACTATCGAGCTCATTAAGCCCAATGGATTCCCAGGGGAAGCCTGTGCTCCAGTGTCTCCTTTCTCTGCAGACTATGAAATGGAGACGGAGGAAGCCTGGACTGAGATTATGGCCCATTTTACAAATAACAAAATGAGGAAAACATGCATTTCAAAAAACCCACCTCTGGTCTTTACCAAAACATGCCACAGTTTCAGAGAAAATAAAATTAACTAAAGAAAATACACTCAGATGAATTTTTTGGGTATACTAGAGCAAAAATGACATATATATCCATAAAATATTCTGAGAAGAACAAAATCTTTTAAAAAATTGAAAAAATCTGAACTATGGACTTAAGGAAAAAAAATCTGGTGATAAAGCTTTCTATTTGCATTTCTTTCCATGTGACTTTACAATAAATTTGCATGTTCAAATAATGGTTATTTTCCTTCCTATTGTTCTTCCAGAATTAGAGATGTTTTAGTCACTGAATAAATCCAATACCTAAACCATCTTAAATATAATTATCAGATTTTACATATGTTTCCCTTCCTGTTTTCTAAGTCCTGCTAATTTATTCTGAGAATAACTAGTATAATAGTTAGCAGCATAAATTATATTTTAAAAGGCATTCAATGAAAAACATAATCTTTTCTAAGTAGAACTTTTGTAAGAAAGGATATGTACTTAATCTGTAAAAGAATTCTGAAACGTCAACTTGCTGTGGCATTAAAAGGCAAAGCAAGATGCTGACTTATCTGTGGCAAAATGGATAAATCTTATTTATGGTTAGAATTATTTGTGGTCAGTACTTGTCAAATGTATTATTGCAATAACTGAATTCAAATGGTCATTTCCCACAAATGTTCATTAATGATCTAAGTCATCAACAGTGATTTAATTGGCCAACTAAAATGGGAAAGCTTCTTTCATTAAAGCATTCAGCCTGTCATTCTAAAATGCACTCCCATTTATCAGGCTGCAGTGACACACCATAGTATCTGCCTTTTGGAAATCTTAAATACCATTTTAAGCTCAAATCAAACCATCTTTTCTGTCTAGTTTCCCAGGAAACCATCAATTGTCATTAAAATAATAAATAGCATGACATTCTCAGGAAGCAAAATATTCTGCTTGGCTTCTGGAAATAAAAAAGTACTGCTGGTAATAAGATGAGGGAAAATGCTCTACAGCAGTAGAAAAAAATCTTAAATTCAAAAGAAAAATTCTGTTTAAAAGCGTTTTAAAACCAGAAGCTGAACGTATGAATTCCTAATCATGCAATCTCTACCACCTGAAAGATGTTCTACCAGGTCCTCCTACTATCTCCATAAGGGACAACTCACTACAATGCCTCAGCCTGAGTTTTTTCATTTGCAAAAGGACTAGAATCTACAGGATCTTTTCACCTCAAATATCCAATGATTTTAACGCTTAAAGTTACAAATCAGTTATTTCCAGAGTTGCTCCAGGGTATTAAAAAGAAAAATAAACCTACTATGTGAGTGGTAAAAGTGTCATTATTTTAAGCCACCGACACTGAGGCAACTCTGGAGAGGGGGGTGAAAAGCAGTCCATGCCAGTCTCCACTGTTATCTGTAATATAGTTTCACTGAATGTGTCCTGTGGTCATGGATGTAATTGTCCTGAAAAGACTGCAAACAACTGCTCCAACAAGATGGAGCACATTAGAACCTCAGCAGGATGCCCAACAGCTAGCTTGTCTGCCTGGTTTTACACCTCTAGTAATAATGCAATTCCACAAGGAACTGAACCATCATCTGAGAAGCCACTCAACAGCCATTGCATATTTAATGAAGTCACTCACCAAGCGCTGGAAAACAGAAGGTGCTTGGAGTGCATCATTAGTTCTGTCAGAAGGATAATTTACACATCTATCTTGTCAAATTTTCTATGGTTTATACTTTTACAATAATCAATCTAACATACATTTGATTAGTGAACTAGAAAGTGAAAAAAAAAAAGGGCAGTAGAGGCAGCATAGCTGTGGCCCCTCATAAACATGTCTGGTAAAAGAATTTAACCCCCTGATGATCTGATGGCAAAGGTCTGTGAGCTTCTTCTGTTAGTGATAAGAAAATTTAAACTCAAGTCAGAAATCACAATTTATGCAATTAAAGGGATGAGAAATCTTTTGGTTTTGCTTAACAATTTAATTTAAATCAACTACACTACAGGATAAATGTACAAACAGAAAATAGAGCTTAGGCAGAAATGCTTAATGAGCATTTATAATAAGAGATTATTGGAAATAGTCTTCATAAAATTCTAGAGAACCTTCTTCTCTGGCTGCCTCAGATGAATTAATAAATTAAAACACAACAATGAAACATCAAAGACCCTAATCCCAAAGGGGAGATCACACTTGAAAGTAGGAAACTTATTTTTTAGAGCTAAACAACAGCAATAATAATGCCATTTGTACAGTCTTTATTTTCATTGCTAGGAATTTTAGAAATTAGCTGGTTAGACTGATCGGGACATATGTAACACATGTGTGTGCATAACTATACAGTAGCTACTTAAACATTTACAGAGTCATTTTCAGAAAAGGTAGAAACAACACTCTGTCCTTCATGCAACATGCCATACGAAAGGGGAGAATGGATGAATGAAAATAGTAAATAACAGATGGTCAAGACTATTTCAACATTTCTTGTATGAATAGCTATCCATGAAAAGGCTTGTGTGCATTCATACTACATGAAGCTTATTCCTCTTTCCAGAACTAGATTATCTGATGTGTGGGGGTATTCATGACTACTGACTCAAATACATCCCTTTGACTTCTGATTCTCTAGAAGTATAAACCTAGCTTGAGAGCCAACAGTAGAGCTAGAAAAAGCCAAGCCCACCATTTCTTAATATAAGAAAAAGACGCCATATTCCACAATTGACATTTTTTCTATATATTTGTGAGGGACACAAGAATTAGCAGAAACTATCAAACAATCTCATCTTAAAAGGGACACATCTAGTGTCTGCTAGCCAGAATTCTTTTCAGCTAAATTAAAAACTTTTGAATTATGGAGTTGATTATAAGGTTGGAAAATCTGTTATACACTTTTCTTTAAAATTATGAAATTGGCTGGACTTTTAGAAGACTACTGAAGCTAAAGCCTAGAATCAGGATTTAGCCAAAGTTAAAAGCACCCAACCATTATTTTAACAACTGTATTTTGAAAGCTCTAGTTTAAGCATCTTTTTAACACTATTCTATAGGTCATTTAAAAAAGAAACTCTAGATTTAGCTGCTTGTATGAGTGATCTAAGCATTGACTTTGTATAGGATTCCATTAATCCAACCAATCTACTAGTGGATTATGAAAGGAACTCGTGCTAAAGCGACACCAACCCCTTGTCAGATGAGGTTCTGGCCCCAAGAAACTTCCGGCTCTTTGGAGAATCTGGTGATCTGATGATGAGGATATTTCTTTGGGAGAGAATGATGTGGGGTAGAAAAGAGGACTTAGTTGTCCATTTGCTTGTACTATAAGGCATTTGTGTGTGTGTGTTGGATTTTGATACCTGTTGAAAGTAAGTAACAGATCTCCAACTGAGGGATACTAACATCCAGCTTTTAAAGATGAGACTACGACTATCCACGAGTCTAATTTAATGCTTATACTCAGTCATGTCTGACTCTGCAACCCCATGGATTATAGCCTACCAAGTTCCTCTGGACTGTAGCCCACCAGGATCCTCTGTCCACGGGATTTTTCAGGCAAGAAAAATTATGAAACGGGCTCTGCGTTTAGAAATGGGTTACCATTTCCTCCACTGGGGAGCTTCCCAAACCAAAGATAAAACTTGCATCTCCTGCAATGGCAGGCGGATTTGCTACCACTGAGCCACCTGGGAAGCCCCAATTTAATGTTTAGTGGATACTTACAGTCATGTTTGATTTCCTTATTAAAGTCATCTGATTTATTTCCTACTAATGACACTTCTGATATCAAGATGAAAAATTCATAGATCCCATGGACTTTTAACAAAGCAATTAAAAAACCTGGTATAAGATTCTCTTCTTATTAATATTTTTAAATGTCATTTTTCTCTATATTAAAGTTTTATCTGTGCAGTTTATAGAGCTGCTCTAAGATCTTACAGATCCTTGAACAGGTCTTTAGAGATTATGAAACAGGGAGAAAATCTGAATGACCAAGATGATGGCAGAACACAAGAGCTGGCTTCAATCTGTTTTCAGAACACAATCAAGTGTTAATTCTGCTCTGCATCCCCAGAAGACGTATTGACAAGCTCAAAATTTAAACCAACTGGCAGTTAATGCCTATACAGCCGAGCTGAAAGCAAGTAAGCAGACCAAATAACATGGTAAGGGCAGAAAAGGGTAGAAAACATCACAGGCTCCTTGAAGGGTCGTGTTTTATTCATTTTTGTAGTCCTGGTATATATACAGGGCTTCTCTGGAGGCTCAGACGGTGAAGAGTCTGCCTGCAATGTGGAAGACCCAGCTTCGATCCCTGGGTCAGAAAGATCCCCTGGAGAAGGGACTCCAGTACTTTTACCTGGAGAATTCCATGGACAGAGGAGCCTGGTGGGCTATAGTCCATGGGGCAGCAAAGAGTCGGACACAACTGAAGAACTAACACTTTCACCTACTATAACACAGGGTATCTACGCAGTAAGAATAAAATAAAATGTCAGTTAAACTATACTGAACCACAGTTATCTATAAGCCATTTTAGATAAAGAGTAGGGATGCATATATCCAATCTGGATTTCTTTACTTTCCTTTTTAATCTGCCTTGCATTCCCTACATTCTGACATTATTTCTTAGATATACTCAAGAGTTCTTCTGTGCTGGCTACGACAGGAGAAGGAACGTCACAGAACCTCACTCTCTTCCTTCAAATCTCTAGGAGCCTTTGGACTATATCAACAGTTCTCAACAGAGACAATTTTGCAACACAAGGGACTTTTAGCAATGTCTAGAGACATTTTTGGTTGTCGTAACTTGGAGAATGTTACCGGAATCTAGTGGGTAGAGGCCAGGGATGCTGCTAAACATACTACAATGCATAGGACAGCCTCCACAACAAAAATTACCTAGCTAAAATGTCAACAGTGCCAAGATCAGGAACCTTGAACCAATTTCCACAAAAGCAAACTATCTTCATTGCTACAATCAACTGAATTAGAAGTAAATGGCTCCTGCTTTTGTAAGGTGACCTTGTTTTAAATCTGAGGCTACTGACCACACTGAGACTACCCACTCCAGTATTCTGGCCTGGAGAATTTCATGGACTTAGCCCATGGGGTCACAAAGAGTCAGACACGAATGAGTGACTTTCACTTCACCAAACTGAAAGAAATTCTGGAAAAAGTGGTAGAGTAGACAGAAGTTATATTCAGAAAACCTGCCATTAATGACAAATGCTAATTTCTTTTAGAACTTAGCTCCTAAAGACCTGAATCTAATTTCTACTGAAAAAAATTTTAAGTCATAATTTTGGGCCATTTTCCCAGCCAATGTGTGAAAATATATATGAAATAAAGCTTCACAGCAATGCTCAATAGAATTTTTTGTGATGACAGAAATGTTCTGCATCTGCAGTGCTTACCTCAGTGGCTCCTAGCCACATGTGGATATTAAGTGCTTGAAAGGTGGCTATTGCAAATGAGGAAATAAATTTTTAATTTTATTTCATTTTAAATTTAAATAGCCATAAATACCCTAGTGGTTTTTGTGTTAGACAACACAGATTATTAAAAATTAACTTTACCTAAAGTCACTTTTAACAGATCTTACACTTGAAAATACCTATTAGGATTCATTGCTAATCACCTGAAAAAATAGCTACAAAAAGTTAATGAGTCTATAACAATATAATAATATAGTAGAAGTATTCTGAGATTAACAAACATCTAGTACTTAAAAGAGTGCTGTGCTGTGTGTTGTATTTAGTTGCTCAGTCATGTCCAACTCTTATGACCCCATGGACTGTAGCCCACCAGGTTCCTCTGTCCATGGGAATTCTTCAGGCAAGAATACTGAAGTGGGTTGCCATGCCTTCCTCCAGGTGATCTTCCCAACCCAGGGATCAAACCCAGGTCTCCTGCATTGCAGGCAGATTCTTTACCTTCTGAACCACCAGGGGAAGCTCACTTAAAAGAGTCTTGGTCGCTAGGGAGAAAGAGTTCTCTTTGGAGGTCCAAAGAGAAATGGTTATTATCCAAGCTACCTATTCTTTCCTAGTGGCTGAGAAAATACATCTGAAGCTGGAAGCTACTACAAGTATATATATAGCACAAGGTAAGAGGTGGCAAACACGATGTTGTCCCTGCCCTCTGTCTGGGACTGCGCCTCTGTAGCTTGCATGATCAATACATTCTTACAATAGATTTTGTCAGCTCTCAAATCTGTCTGTACTGGGACATAGTTGAAACAGTTAAGTAGTTAAATGCTCAACTACATCATGAATTAAACTGGCTTTTACAGTCTGGTCTTAGAATCTCACTATTTACAATACTACTTCAGTGGAAAAATATTATATTCAACTTTTAAGTTTTGTGAGAAAAAGCCAATCACAAAAAAGAAAGAGCAAAACAAACTTCTGCTATCTTATGGTAATCTGATAAAGATTCAATACTGGAAAGGCTATACTCCTCTGATAGCTATCAAAAGACTGAAATCACAACCAGCATATTGACACTGACATAGTCAAGATCCAGAACATTTCCATACCCACAAGGAGCCCTGTGTTGTCTATTTATAGTCACCCCTGTCCTACACCCAAGTCATGGAAACCACTAATGTGTTCTCTATTTCTCTAATTTCACTATTTCAAAAATGTTATAGAAATACTACCACACAGTATGCAGTTTTGGGGGGCTGGCTGTTTTTCAGTCAAGGTAATTTCCTGGAGATTCATACAAGTTGTTGCATGTGTTTATGGTTCGTTTTCTCTTACTGCTGACTAGTATTCCATGGTACAGATGTACCATAGTTTGATTAGCCATTTAATCGTTGAAGGACATCTGAGCTGATTCTAGTTTGCGACTACCATGAGTAAATCTGCTATAAATGTACATGTACAGGTTTATGTATGAACATAAGTTTTCAATTCTGTGGTATAAGCATCCAAGAGCATAACTGTTGGGTTGAATGGTAGTTACAAGTTTGATTTTTATGAGAAACTGCAAACTGTTTTTATGTAATCATGGTACTACCCTACATTCCAAACAGTAACGCATGATTTATCTAGTTTCTTTACATCCTTGCCAGCATTTGACACTGCCACTATTTTCTAATTTTAGCTTTCTGATCAGTGTATAGTGGTTTCTCTTGAGGTTTTAATTTGCATTTCCATAATAGTTA
The DNA here is from genome assembly GCA_007570785.1 of Antilocapra americana. Lineage (NCBI taxonomy): Eukaryota > Metazoa > Chordata > Mammalia > Artiodactyla > Antilocapridae > Antilocapra > Antilocapra americana. The sequence goes on along the minus strand of ML660200.1, from coordinate 52,522,836 downwards.
TTGTTTCCCTGGTGGCTCACTGGTAAAGAATCGTCTGCCAATGCAGAAGATGTGGGTTTGGTCCTTGGGTCAGGAAGATTCCCTGAAGAAGGAAATGGAACCATTCTAGTATTCTTGCCTGGAAAATTCCACAGACAGGAGGAGCCTGACAGGCTTAAGTCCATGGGGTTGCAAAGAGTTGGACATGATTTAGCAACTAAACAACAACAATGGTTACTGATGTTGAATATCTATTCATGTAATTATTTGTCATCTGTGCATCCTATTCAGGGAAATGATTCTTCATGTCTTCTTCCCATTTTCTAATTGAATTGTTTGCATTTTACTATTGAGTTTTGAGAGTTCTTTATATTTTATAGACATAGATCTTTGTTGGATACGTGGTTTGCACATATGAAAAACCTAACTTTTCATCCAGTTAACAGAGTCCTTCACAGAGCAAACATTTTAAATTTTGACGAGATCCAATTTACCAAATTTTCCTTTAATGGACTGTACTTTTCGTGAATAGTCTAAGAACTCTTTGCCGAATTTTAGATCTTGAATATTTTCTCTTGCTTTTTTTTTCTAGAAGTTTTGTTATTTTATGTTTTACATTTAAGTCTATTATCTATGCTGAGTCAATTTTGGTATAAAGTGTGAGGTTCAGGTCAAGGTTTTTTTTTTTAACCTATGAATTTCCATCCAATTGTTCCAGCACTATTTGTTGAAAAAGCTATATACTTCCTCCACTGGTTGCTTTATATCTTTGTCAAAACTGGACGGACATATCATATGGGTCTAGCTCTCAGTTCTCTACTTTGTTCTATGGATCAATACTCCTCCAATACCACAGTCTTGATGACTATTATTATAAGTCTTGAAATCTGATAAATTGATTCCTATGACTTTGCTGTTCTCTTTTCATCTACTTATTTCCTTTACCTTAACATACAAATTTTAGAATAATCTCTTCCATATCTACTAAAAATACTCCAAAATTTTGATAGGAATTGTATTAAATAGGTAAATCACTCTAGGGAGAACTGATACGTTTATACCATGTCCAGTATTGTACCAGTCCATGAACATATCTCTCCATTTATTTAGGCCTTTAATTTTTTCATCAGCATTCTGTAATTTTCAGAACATAGGTACAGTATATAAATATATATATATATATATATATATATATATAGTTAGATTTATGCATAAGCAGGTACATATTTTATTAGATTTAAATGCCTTCTTTGGAGCAAATGTAAATGATACTACGTTCAAAATTGCAGTTTCTATATGCCTGTTGTTAATATACAGAAATGTAACTGATCATGGTGTGTGCTCTTATATTCTGCAATCCTGCTGATCTTGTTTTTGCATATATATATTTTTTGCATTTTCTACGAAGACATTCATGTCATCTATAAATAGCGATAATCACTTTGTCAATCTGCATGTCCTCTATCTCACAGCATAGGTTTTTAACAAAGCTGATCTTTTGCTCATTACTTTGAGTAGTCTCTTTTTACTTTTAAAGTTTCTGACATTACTGGATTATGTCAAGACCAAAAACACTGCTATGAGCAGCTACCCTATAATTATTCTCTGAATAATAGGAAATAATTCTGGTTAGGTAAAGACATCAATATTTAAACTAAGACTGGCTATATTTAATCAAGATTTTTTTTTGTTTGTTTCCTGACAAGGACTTAGGTATAATTTTAGCAAATGAACAACTTAAATTGAAATTAAATATATGGCTGACATAAACACTGTTGTTTAAACTGACCAGCTCGTCAGCTACAAAAACAAGCGCTATGAAGATTAAGTTAAGCAGGCTTTGTATTTCCTATAGCCTCCAGTTCCAGACTACATCTGTTTTCTTCGATACACAAAACCAGAGTTAAAATAGCTCCATTTATCACAGCATGATTGTAGGCAGACAAACCAGCCTGTCTGTTTCCAGATAGTGAAAGCGACTGTTATTAATCACAATTACAGGCCAAACTCTCTAAGAGAAATTGCATCAATATTCTCCCAACCCCCAGCCCTTCTACTCTTGAACTCAAAAATGGTACTGAGAATGTCATGACACTGCCTGAAGGTCAGTAACTAAAGATGCTACTGTGAGGCTGCCTTGAGTTTTAAGTTCAGGATACATATTAAGGAAAACCTTTTCTACACATATAAAAAGCAATCTTTCAAGAACTCTATTATTGATTAACTTTAGAAGGATAATTAAACCCACTCTATTTAAAATTTATATGGAAAGATTTCTGCTTGAAATGAAACGAGGAAACTACACTGAACAGCATGGGATATTTGAAATTTACAAATTAGATGATTAACTTTAAGCACAGAAGCATTTACAAAAATAGACATTTTCATAGCAAATTTTCCAGCCAATAGTGTGAAGAAAATTTATTGCTTTCATACAGACGGTAACAGAACCTCCTATAGAGTAAGACTAACCACAGGTTATAGATGAAAATGTTAAAATAACTGTTCAATCTTACTCCATGATAAGGGTCTTTTTCAAGCTGTAACCCTTTTTTCAATGGTTACAGTAGAGGTTTAAGTATACAAACTAGAGTTTCACTTGGTGCTGTCCACTTCTTTTATGTTTTTAAAAGGCTTATTGTTTTTTTAAGCACCTACTATATATGCAAGACACTTTTGATGTTTACATACATTATCACACTTAAGTCTTATAATAATCCGAGGTAGGTACTATTCCCGTTTTGCAGATGAGAAAACCGCAGTTCAGAGAATTTATTTCTCTAAGATGATACAGCTAGCTAAGCACAGAGCCAAGAGTCAAATACAGATTTGATTCTGAAGTCTATGTTCTTTCTCCTCTGTCTGTAAGCCTCTCAAACTTATATTTGCTTTAAGACAAAGTTTAAATGGAATCTTACACACATAATGCATCTAGGAAAGGAAACTAAAATGGCTGGTTGGGCAGTTATAGAGAAATGCATATTATTTTACCCTACTTTCCACAAAATAACTGACTCTGCTAATATACATTCTCAGAAATAATGTTATGGAATAAACAGCCTTTCCGTGATTAAGCATGACCCTATATTCAAATAAGGCCTGCTTATTAAGCATTTGAAGCTAAATTAACAAAGAGATTAATGCCATTCATGTTAATGAAAAATTCAGATGTTTGAGAATCTGCAAAACTGCCCAAAATTCTGTGAGCGCTTAGACACTTAACTAGTCACATAACATATTCACTGATTACCTACTTCTATGTAGAACAGTCAGTCACTTTTCCAGGGGCTGGGGAACACAGTGACAGACAAGATACAGTCAGTAACCCCACTGAACTTACTCAAATGGGAAACACATAAACTATACAAGAGAATAGGGAAGATGCCGCTAAGACAGTGACATTTTTATCAGAGATCTAAATGATGGGGAAAGTGAACCATGCAAATATCTGGGGGAGAGGGGACAAGAGAAAGACCATCAGAAAGAGACGGCACAAACAGCAAAGGACTTTGAAGAGGAAGAAGGTTGACAGGTCTGAGAAACAGCAAGAAAAGTCACTACTGCTATAGGGGAAAAGGAAGAGATGAAGAGACAGAGATAAACACACAATGTATACCCTTGAAGAACCTGATACAGACACTGGATTTTATTTTGAATGTGAGACGAAATTACTGAGTTTTGAAAAGATTATCTGGACAGCAAGAGAAATAACAGCAGGGCAATAGGCGTGGAGGTAGACAGGCCAGTAAAGAGCCTACTGCAGTTGTCCCAGAGGGAAAAATGTAGTGATTTAATGAGGGTGGTTTTGGTGATGCCTTCTGGTATTGGGAGTCATCAGCATAAGGACAGTGTTTTCAGTCCTGGGACTGAAGTAATCACTGAGGGAGTGAGGGGAACATGGAGGAAGAAACTGGCTCTGGGCTGAACTGTGGAGCATGCCCATGTTTAAAAAGTATAAAAAAAGGCAAGCTAGCAAAGGGAAAGCATCTTTTTACAGGGACACGTGAAAGATATTTTGTGTTCAGACTTACTTAGTTTCTTTTTCTAAGCCATAGAGGAATCAAACTGGTTTAGCATTTGTTTCCACACAGTCATATTTCTGACTGTATGAAAAAAAAATGAGAAATTTGATAGAAATAAAAGATTCTTTATTTAAATGAGGCAGAACCTCTCAATAAATATGCAATCAAACCTTGCTACATTCAAGTTCAAGATAATAATGTCTATAATTAAACTATTTCATTGACCTTGGAGTCTTCAACCAATAAAGGTTTATAAACCTAGAACCTGAAAATGCACATAAATTATATAAGGAGCTTTATTGTAACATGATCTGACCTGCATTGTTTTATTACCTGCTACTGACAACATGTTAGAAACCTATAATCAGGAAGTACAAAAACAACCAGAAAGTCAAACTGACTTATGTGCAAGAACTTAGAAAACAATGAAATATTTACGATAAGGAAATTAAAATGTTAATTCATTTCTGTTTTAACACCTAAAGCAGGACAAGCAACTAAACTTAGGGTCAAAATTAAACAGAGCTATTATTTTATTCTAAAAGAGAAACATTAATGTTTAGTATTTCTTCTCATATACTTTAAAAATCATGTGCCTCTTTTCAAAGGCGTTCAATTTAAATTTTTTTAGCTTTTGACCTATTTTCACTATTTTGGGTTCTCAAGTCAGAGGACAAGGACGCTGACATAGGAGGCCCTGAGTTCCAATCCAAACAACTATTGCTCATACTCTGGAGTAAGCTACTGTACACTCAGAGCCTTAATATATCTTCATCTGAAAGACAAGAACAGTATCTATTCCACAGCATTCTGATCAGGATTAAAGGAGACTGTCAAGCAGAGCACCTAGCAAATGCTTTATAAACATTCATTCCTTTCCCTATTTTGTCTCCCTCCTCTTTGATGTTTTAACATCTACAGCATTTACATGTTTATTAAAGTCACCTTCTAAGTGCTTTTCAAAGAAGAGAGGGACTCTTATCTTGGTTAAAATATGATGATATCATAATCCTACTAGTCTTGATCAGCAGCCTTTTGAAATGCTATCATATTTTATTTTATGGAACTGTAAGATCCTTCAAGAGAAAGAAGGACTACCATTCTTTGAAATCCTACTGTCTCGTGGACAAGTAATATTTATAATGTAGAAAACATATTATACAACAATGTTAAAAAGCATTAGGCATATCTGGCATCAAAAACATCCCAGGAGCTATTTATATTTTTTGCTCTGGAATCAAGAATTGAATGATCATGATCTTTTGGTTAATTAATGTTTACATATTTCCAACTATTTTTAAATTAATTTCTATTTGTGTTCATTGACTAAATAACAGATTATCAATAATAAGCTAACAATAAATAAACTAATAATAAAACAGGTTATTAGCCATAGCTTTAGACAAATAATAAAGTCTGTCTCAAATAAATTTGTACTAGATTTAACTCATAATTATTTTAAATTTGTGTGTATTTTCTTTTTCTGTAATGACACCTTTGCACATACATTATTTCAAGTATGTTTACATAGATTCTGTTAAAGCCTACTAAGGAACTCTCAGTGTCGAGAGGGCATCTGAATAAATACTGACAGCCGTTCCACCACATTAGGCTTCCAGCATTTCATACAGAGACACCACTGGCTGGACCTGAATATCCTCATACATCCTAAAGGCATAAAGTGTCATTGGCAAGAGAAAAAAATATTGGTTTGGTTTTCCTCTACAATGTTGCAGATCATTTGGTCACTTTTAACTTCTGTCGAATTTATCGCACTGTAAAACTTGAGTAAACAGAGAACATTCTCTCACAATTAAGGAAATTAGTTCACCTAACCTGATTATCTAATAATTAAGCCTCTATGTCTTTCTATCCAGTACAAGATTTGGCTATTTTTACCCCCTTGTAGAATTACATCTCTCTCATATTTACTATCACAAACAAGGATCCTAGAGTTTCTTATCTCAAAGGAAAAAGTACACTTGTTGGCTGCTGACATCTACCAAAAGGCAAAATTGTTGGCTCTGGAAAGGAAAAACATTTTTTTGTTTAAATAAGTAATTATAGGTAAATTATTTTGTTTCCTCCCTCTATCCAATTAATTTAGAATTAAGAACATATGACTTCATGATACTACATAAAATTACTATGTAATTTCCTCATATAGCAGTAATATAGCGGCATCCTAAAATAAAATATTAAAAAATTTAAGTATTGTATATAGTTTTCTGAACATTTTAAAGGGAGGTACAAAAAAAATCTAAGCACCTTTATGAAATACCTCATGTTTACATTTCCAAAATTACGTTTAGACCTTTCGATTAATCAAAAGCTTTTAATTCCATTTAAGAGGTTTCTAATATCCAGTTTCTTCCCTTCTTCATTTTCATCATTCTAACATTCATTAGAATCTCCATCAAAAGGTAATAAATAGGAAGAGAAGGGAAAGAACAATTCATTCACTTTAATGCTTATCACTCAGCTAAGTTAGAAATTTATTCGTGAAGAGTAAGAAAAAGTAGGGGGAATATGGCAGTGATGCTGGGAATTATTTTTCTACTTCATTCATCCACATTAGCAATCTTCTTCAGGCCTCGCTGAATACAGATTCTCCACAGCTCACTATGTTTTCTACCAAAATTTTTTCAATCTTACACACATGTATGGAGAGCTGGCTGGGACCAATACTGTTCTGGTGCTCGGAGGAATGAAACAGAAGTCCCTACTGAGGATCCTATTTTCCAGTAGAAGGAGATAGCTAATTATAATGTTAGATAATGCTAAATGCTATGATGGAAAACCAAACAGGAAAAGAAAAGAGGGATATGGATAATCCAGAGTATGAGTTGAAGTTTTCAAATCAGTGGTCATTTATGCACTTCCCTAAAAAAATTACACATATCTATTTTTCTAGGCACCAATTTATATATTAAAAATATTGCTAGTAACATAGATAGACATATCATAATTTTTATTGGTGATATGATCAACTCTGCAGTAACAATATTATAATGATCAAAGAGGAATGCTACTACAGTATTAAAATCTTGAAAAAAGATTTTTTTCATATCCTGTATTGATTAATTTGCTGAATTTTGAGCAGGTAGAACAGCTCTTCAATATATGGTACAACTGACTTTCAGCTACATTCCAATAGTAGCTGAGAAACAGGTATGTAGGTTTCTTCCCCCTTTAAGAACTTTTGCTATAACGGTCAAATACCTCCCAGGCTGGCTGGGCTATCTTGGGTAACACGAAGTTCCTAAGAACTCAGAAGAACAGAACTCCAGGTCCTGTTATACAGACAGGTTTGTCAAATCAAGCTTCGGCTGGATACTACCACAACACAGGTGACCTCAGTGACAGACACAAAAACTTCCAAGATGAGATCTCTAGTGCTATCAAACTCCTCATAGTCCCAGCATTTTATCAAACCAAATATTTTAAACAGTAGGAATATTAGAAATTCTACCCCCCAAAAAAGAATACCTCCATGGTGATGCGAGAGGCTCCCTCCATTAGCAAGGATTTCTTCTCTAGCAGCTGCCTGTATTTGGAAACGAAACAACAAATAGATCACTATTAAGTAAAAGAGTAAGACTCACCTCTCAAAAGAAACACAAACTTTCTGGGTTAAATAATAAACAGGAAGTCTAATTTTCTTTTCTATTATATTAACTGTATTTTAAAAAGCAACTAAAATAGGCAGCCTAGCTTTATAAGTTTTTTTCAAGTGAACAGTAACAAATTCTACAATTGTTACTTTAAGATTCTAGAAAAGAAAAAGAAGGCAAAATGATGAATTCAGCAGCACTAAACGATCTAAAAAAATTTTTTTAAGTTCCGTAAGGAGTCAGGTCCTACTCTGAAGTAAACATCTCACGATACCAACAAACATTTATTGGCTGCTTATGGTGTGTCCAGAAAACTAAAAAGCAATTTACCTGCAATAATCCATTTATTTTCACTAAAGTCATATGGAATAATTACTTTTATTCCTATTTCACAAATAAAGAAAACAAAGCTTAGGCGGTTAAATTACTCACCTAATGTCATATAGTGCACATAGACTCAAGATTACTTACAAAACTATCAGGGATTAATAATAAAAAAAAACTCTGATGGAGAACATTTGTTATAAAGTCGTAAGGAATAATTACTTTTATTCCTATTTCACAGATAAAGAAAACAAAGCTTAGGCGGTTAAATTACTCACCTAATGTCATATAGTGCATACAGACTCAAGATTACTTACAAAACTATCAGGGATTAATAATAAAAAACTCTGATGGAGAACATTTGTTAGGTCAGTGGCTAACATTTGTGTGCTCAGTGGCTCCGTTGTCTCCTACTCTTTGAGACCCCATGGACTGTAGCCCACCAGGCTTCCCTGTCCAGGGGATTCTCTAGGCAAGAATACTGGAGTGGGCTGCCATGTCCTCCTCCAGGAGATCTTCCCGACCCAGGGACTGAACCCACACCTCCTGTGCCTCCTGCACTGGTAGGCAGATTCTTTACCACTAATACCACCTGGGAAGTCCTTGCTTTGGGACAAATAACTTGTCAGGCTTCTGGATATCTAAATGCATGTGTGTGGGGGTGGGGGCGTGAGGTGAGGGCAGACCCTTGTTTTATCCTCCTAACATGTCAGGCTCTAACTAGTCTCCTTATAAAGCAGGAAGCTTAGAAAGAAACACTTAAAGCAAAATACAGAATGGCTGAAGTACAGGGTGAAAAAGGGGTTACAGTAACTGGAATTACACTCAACTCATAAGTGTGTAGCAGGTATGAGGTAAAATCCCTACAGCGCCTTGTACCTCTCAGAATTAGCTGGATGTATATAAACCATCAGAGTCAGGCCACAGTAGAGGAGGCCCTCCCTTCAGGACTGACATCTCATTGCGAAGCAACTTATAAGAACCCTCATCAGTTAGGATTTAGGGTTTTTCAAATGAATTGTACGTATGCTCGCCCTACTCTAAGAGACTGTATCTTCTGAAAAATTCTTTTAAGCAAAGCAATAATTACTTGAAACCAGGAGCACTTAGAGAATGACTGTTTGGCTTGGGAAAGAAGGAATACTTTCACTTCTATAGTATTAATACTATGGGGAAGGGGGCCTCTGAGTAGCCAGAGGGCAATACAAAGACACTAAAAGGCTAAGGGGATAGGAGAGGATTCAAACTTTTGAGGATGATGGATATGCTCATTATTTTGATTGGGGTGATTTCATATGTGCATACATATGTCAAAATCCATGAAATTGTACACTTCACAGGCTGTTTACTACTATATTTCAATTATACCTCAGAAAAGGTGTTTTTTGTTTCGTTTTTTAAAAAAGGAAGCCTCAGAGGGAACCAACCAAACCCTGTTTGTGGTTTGGGTCTAAAAGTGTACCACTGCAAATCATCTCGTGGTACTATCTTTGGCAGGCAGGATACAGAGTTAACGTGAGGACACCTGAGGTTTTAACAAACCCAGTCCCCTCCCACTTTCTCCATATTCTTGTCTATTTCTTCAACTCTAGGCATTCTTGTCATGAGAAACATTGATTATCAAACAGAAGGCTTGATAATAATTAGAAGCTTGAGGCTATTTAAGAAATATAATAGAAACTGCTAGCAAATGAACCTCAAAAACCAACATATAACTTTAATTTTTTTAATTAAAATCAATTAAAATATAAACTGAAATTATAGCAACATTGACCAAGAGTTTTAGAGCTGCTGACCTCTAAAACTGCTCAGTTTTAGAGCAGTCACCACCTAGAGCTGGGCTGGGTGGGCTGCCAGAGTGACACCAATGGTCCCTACAGTCTTTATCATTTAATCAGGTATTATATACCGTAAGTAATAACAAAAGAATCACAGGCCACAGAATATTAATTTTAGAATATTGACTATAGTATGTGTAGAGAATACACATTTTTAGACTTCTAATTCAGCATTTAATCCAGTGCAAAAATTATGTTTTTCATTTCTATGGGCTATCACCAAGGTAAACCACAAATTATTAAAGAGAGTCAAACTAAAATCCATAAGTTGACAGTAAAGTTTATTTAAATTAATGAAAGAATACAAGAGCTATATTCATGTGTGCAAAATTACCTCAGTTTGTTCAAACACAGTCAGTGGGTCACTGATCCCCCTGTAGTTAAAGGCAAAGTAGAAATAGATACACGCACCTGCGTCGTAAGTCTGCGTCACCCTAAAAAACAGACAGACAGAACCCCATGAGGCTGTAAGTGAAGTCAGTATCTGGAAACTTAGAGGCAGTACTGTCTGAATGATTTGCTTAATCCATAATCTCATTTTCTACTTACCCTCCTACTCCATGGAAGGAAAACAGATTTGCTAGATAAAGGATACTGACGAACTATTTGTACTATTTTCATAAGTTTTTTGGTAAGTCTGGACTGTTATCCCAAAAAGCTTTAAAATTTTAAGATGATGCAAATACTTCTCCAATTGGCCTGAAATAAACAAAAATTCCACTTCCTCAGAAAGGAATTTTTTTTTTACAAAGTATATTGCAGTTAAAGACAGCTCCAAAACAGACCTCATGGAACCTGGTGATCCCTTATAAGCCTTCTAAACTTCCTCAAAGTTAAGAGAAATAAATATGAGAACTTAAAACTAGAAAACAAGAAAAACGTTCCAATACCAAAAATGATTGGGTAAAATAAAGCATCTTTACCAAGTTCACATTAATAAATTAGTAATGACTTTGAAAACAAATTGAATAACACAAAGCCTGAAGACATTGTCTCTGAAGGGTTTACACTCTAGGTCCCATATGTGAGGATGCTGTATGTGTGTTTGCAAAAGATATCAAGAATGTTAGATTAATAAATCATATACATGATATATATTTGGGCTTCGAAAATGCAATTAGGTGAAGCATTTCAAAGGGAGCTAAGGTAATCATAGTCAGATCTCTGAAAGCAATTTACAGAGGTTGCCACAAAGAATTTAATTCAACAGAAGGAGCAAATATAGAGGAAATACTCTTTTTTACTACACAGTACAAATAGAATCTAATCTAAAATTTTAATGGCCTTTTAGGCCAAATGTTAGGTGCCTGAGAACAGAAGAAATGTACTGTTTAACAATGCTACTGTCAATCTGCCAGCTGCGTTTTTCTTCTAGTGTTAATTCACACCCATAAAAAAGATCCCTTGAATGTTTACATTTTAAGTACCAGATTTACAAAGTTTAAGACAAATTGGAGAACTGTTAACTACAAGGGCACTATCACTACAAATGACCACGTTTAAAGAAAATAGAATGAAATGAGTTTACAGCAATTAGAAAATATGTATCACTCACATGAGAATCATCAATATCAATAAACAGAAAATATAATTAATATTAGAAGAACACTGCCATCTTCCCACAAACCCAGGATCTATATTACACAATTCAGTTTTTAATAGAGAGGTAGGCTTCTAAAATTACAGTAAAGCTTGACTGATCAGTATTTTCAAACAAAGTAGAAATATCATTTTTTGAAAAACCTTAATTTGGGACCATTTCAGAAAATGACTTAGAACTAAAACCTATCAACAGCTCAATTCTATCACTTAAGACACTTAAATACTAACATCTTCCAAAATCATCTGAACAAGAGATAGGGTTGCTGCCAAAATTATTATATTATTCTTTAATTTCTAAAAAAAAAAATGTGCTATATACTTTTTGAAGTACTGTTCTTATGTTGGACTCATTGGCTAGTAATTTCTTCCTATAAAATTTGTTCAGAAACTTTAGGGTTAGAATTGCAATACACAAAATAATTTTTAAAAGATAGAAATTAAGTAAAATCAGTAAATGCATGTTACAGCTGAATTCTTTTCCTTAGAATCTTTGACTTCAATGAAATCTATAACTTTTAAATTAATTTCAGAATAGCTTTTTAAAAAATGATTTAAAAAGTCCATCTCACACATTCAAACATTTACACTCAACACAGAATAATCTCCTTAGCCCAAATCAAACTCAACTAAAATTAAACTCTACTTAAATGTTGGTTTAATCAAGTATGTGCTATTAAAACTATATTTAAAATAGTTTAAATATTTTAGCAAAACACTCAATTAACTTAGACTTTGCACATTCTAAACTTTGGTTTTATAAGGTAATCATAGAAGCTAAAGCATTAGGCTTTTATCAGAAAATCCTTAAAAAAAAACCAGCCACATAATAAATGACATATGATCAATTCAGAATATATGTGTAACAATTCTATCCACCTGCAATACAATACATAATGAAGATCCTTAGGCCTTATGAGTACCATTTAAAGAACCTAGATTTAAGCATTGTTACAGAAGGTGTTCTAAAGACAGAATATTTTACTTCCCAGTCACTTTCAGTAAGTAGTAGTTTATCACAATGGTAGTCTCATAATGGAAGAGGAGATCTCAAGAGATGCTGAACAGTGAAGAAGGGCAGAAGAAGGAAGACAGGATATCTCTCTTAAGCTGAGGCTTGACATAACAAAAGAATAAAAAGCCTTCAACTTGACAAGAATACACCCTATTATTTTAAATGCTTTAAGTTCTACTAATAACAAATAACTTTTGGATTAGTGGGCCCGATTTGTTCTCAGTTTTATAATATGTGGCCTGACAGACTAGACAGTCAGGCCTGTTATTCTGTGAGTTTACAGTGAAAATTAGTATCAAAACACTGGACACAAAGTGCCCCTTCTCAAGAAAACATCCTTTGGGTCTGCTGCTATTTAACTAAGAGGACAAGATTATTAGTGAACTGTGATCCAATATGGATCATAACTGTCCCATGTGGAAGTCATTAGCCATATGTGGCACTGTAAATTTAAATTACTTGAATTAATGAAGTTTAAAATTCAGGTGCACAGTCACACTAGCCACACTGCAACAGCTGAACAGCCACATGTGGCTTATGGCTACCATACTGGATAGGACAGATATAGAACATTTCTATTATCATAGGAAGATCTATTAGAAAGCAATGAGTTAATCTTCATTTGGATCTTCTGGCTCCAATCATTCCTATATTCCATACCCAATGATTTAATCCACAACTGACAAAGTAGTTAAAATGCTTTTTCTCTATTAAAGAAAGAGCTATATTGAATGTGTTTGTAATTTACAGTTTCTTGACTACCTATGAAATTTATAGTTTCAGTGAATGAAGAAGTCCAGGGGTTCAGAAATTTGACTCTTTACCATCATGCTGTCCAGACAGGGCAGAAGGCTCACTTGCGGAAGGGTGTTCTACTTCTGTTGGGCTCAGGACCACTGTAAAAACCCTAGTTGCACAGTCCTGATAAATCACTAACACGGCAAGTGAAGTTTAGGAAAGCCTGATAAGTGGAACAGACTGAAGCTTTTCTTCAGCTCACAAATTACACTTTACCATTAATTTTAAAAAGTTTTTTCAGAATAAGAAGTACAAAAACAACTCACCTGCATGTAGAAAGAGGAGCAAACTGAACACCTTTCTCTTTGCATTCCCTTGTTATTCTTTCTTTTACATTTCTACAGAGATCTACAACTCTAGAAAACAAGAATGGAATAAATATTGTTTTCACATAAGTTTCAAAAATTCTAATAACTGCTGGTTTATCAGCACACTTCAAGTCAGAAATTCTCTTAAACTTTTATGTTTATTCCTTCAAGAATGAACAAGAGACATGATCATTCAAACTGAGCCTCCCATTCAAAAATTCAAGGGAGCAAAGTCCTTCCCCTTTTTGTCACAGGAAAGAAGTCAGAGGAGCATATTCAGGTCTCCTGAAGAGAAGTTTCCTATGCTAAGGAAAATCCAATTTCAAAATAAATTTAACTGTCAGATTTTAAAAACCTTTTAAAAAGTGCTAAAGAAAATGTTAATGAAGATTCAATTCTGGGTTATAGGAATATCCCAGTTGGTGCTTGTGGCAAAGAATCCGCCTGCCCATGCAGGAGACACAGGTTCAATCCCTGGGTTGGGAAAATCCCCTGGAGGAGGAAATGGCAACCCACTCCAGTATTCTTGCCTGGGAAATCCCACAGACAGAGGAGCCTGGTGGGCTCCAGTCCATGGGGTCACACAGAGTCTACGTGACTGACCACGTGCATGCCTGCACGCACACACCTATACCCATGTCTAAGAAGTCTTCCTTAACTTAAAAAGAATTTCATTAGTAGTCACACTATTATACCAAATGTTCAACAGATTATTTTCAAGCACTAGGCTAAAATCCAGCTCAACAAAGACTTACTGGATACAAACTATGTGTTAAGTTATGCCAGACTATTTAATATTAGAAGTCAATGGAAACAGAAAAGCAAGGCACAGTTCTTAAAGGGGAGGGAAGACTGGCAATATTTAACAATATTAATCTATTCTTAATGTGAGTTATAACATATTTTTATAGCCATATATTTTGTTTCATCTGGAAAATAAGACTCAATGTATAAATAAGGTATTTTATTCTCCAATAAATATTGTGACTACATATTGATGATGATTCTGTTTTAAACCTTGGTGTTTAGAACAGAAAGATAACCAAAAGTTACCTATATTTCCAATAAGAACAAAGAATAAATAATTAAAACATAAATATAAAAAAGGTTGTAGTGTTTTATTAGCATGTCAATTTTATAAATATAGTGTTTAAAAATTCTGTAAATTCTGACTTTACAAAACAACCTTGAAGTTAAATTCTGCTTTATTCTGTGAGAGCTGAAGGCAGATAAATAAAATCTGCCTAACCTTAATATCTATAGGAGTTAATGTGCATTACAAATTTATAAAGGTAATAAGTTCTTTATTATAACTCAAGAAAATGGAATTTATGTACTACTTGAATGAGATACTTTATAGAAATTATTTGCATGGAGGGAGTTCTGAAAGTATCTTCTCACAAAGTTCATGCAGAGGTCAATACAGTCTATTTGGACCAACCACTACATATGAGGTAAACATAACTGTGTATACTTTTAAATTCTTACCTGACCTTATTAGTTAATTTAACACTACTGTCCATTTCCTCCTTGAAAAAAATTTCCCTTGGCTCCTCTCACAGCACTGGTTTTCCTCCACATCTTCTAGACTGTATTCCTTAATTTCCTTTGTTAACTCTTACTTAGATGACTTAAATGAATCCTTTGTTTGTATCCCTTAAATGTTGGGGTTCCCTGGAGTTCTTTTTCAGGCTTTCTTTTTTCCTTCATTCATTTATCTGAAAGTGTATCTGCTCCTTTGGTTTTAATCACAAATCTCAAGCTGGTATCTTTAAAATCTTCTAATCTCAAACTTGGATCTCTTAAGCAGCTATTTTTATAGGCTACCTTCTTGTGCTATTCCAGAGATCATTCACAGGACTTTATACAGAATACACACCGAGCACGTAACAGGTGCAGTCACTGTGTAAAGCCACAGAGGAACACATACAAACTAGTAAGACCAATAATCCCTTAAGAGATTTATGCACGAAAAGGCCAAGCAACCTAATAATGTGTGAGGGCTGAAGACTCCGATCCCATGGTTTGCTGCTAAATATGGTCTCTACCCAGCTAAAGGTTTAAGAGAAAGCAAGTTACTAAATGGTAACAAGTAAATTTTACATCAGGAATACAGCTGCTTTCCCTTAGTTTTATTTATTAATTCTTTAGCTGAAGACATTGTGTTAAATGAAAACTAATCAAGTATACAACCCTGTATAAAACAGATATAGTCAGTGAGTTGAAAAAGTATGTCAGAATATACAAGGAAAGGATAAAGAAAAATGAAGAGAGAGTGCATGATCAGTTTCCACAGTTGGAAGAGTTTAAAGACAAAAGGGAAATCATCAGTTACCAGGAATTGATGACAAGGAAATTCAAAATACTGAAGAAGTAATACTACACTAACCCATTTTCCCCAGTAAGGAAAAGTATTAAAGACTAAAGTGTCTCTGAGACAACTATGAACAGCTCCAAAACTATATTTGCTGTTCAGAAGTGTCAGATGTGGATGAGGTGATAATTTTTTTTATTTGTAAGATTTATTCCCCCTATTAAAATTTAGCATCCAAAACCGAATGCTATGAATAACAGACTGATACTCTAAATTTGATTACTATTTTATGGTGCATGGAGTATTAGCATCAATACACTGAAGTCAAAACTCATAGTAGATGAAGACAATGTAGAAAAGTAAAAAGTTTTCTGGGGGAGGAGAAAAAAATGAGGCTAAGGTCGAACAAAGATGATAAGGTAGGTAACACCTAAGAGGTGTGTTCAGTGGGATCTGTTTTATCTTATATGCTTTATTACAGATTTAAAATAATAAATTTTATAAAGAAAAAGTAAAATGTACCTAGAATAAAAATGTACTAACAATTTCAAGAATTTCCTATTACTGAATGAGTTAACTCACAGGTCTATTTTTAATAAAACCATTTCACAGTTACTAATCAGCATATTTCCCTAACCAATATTTGTATGTATGCTGCTGCTGCTGCTGCTGCTAAGTCACTTCAGTCGTGTCCAACTCTGTGCGACCCCAGAGACAGCAGCACACCAGGCTCCTCCGTCCCTGGATTCTCCAGGCAAGAACACTGGAGTGGGTTGCCATTTCCTTCTCCAATGCATGAAAGTGAAGTTGCTCAGTCGTGTCTGATTCTTAGCGACCCCATGGACTGCAGCCCACCAGGTTCCTCTGTCCATGGGGTTTTCCAGGCAAGAGTACTGGAGTGGGGTGCCATTGCCTTCTCCGATTTGTATGTATTACATGTATGTAATTTTAAAACAGAAATTATACATAGTCTCTTAAAACTGGATTTCTTTCAGAAATCACTTAAATTCAAGCTAAGATCTTACTTAATAATAAACATACAAATATCAAAAGCTAAATGATATATTACAATAGGAGGTTGTATTTTGGGGAGACGTTCTAGAGAACGTTTAAGCATATTAACCATTTAAGAATTTAAATCAAAGCTAAGTCAACCCTCATGATGACATTTAGTGTTCAATAAAATTCTTTAAAATGTAAATTTTGGTAATACCATCCTTCTATGGGGTATGGACAAATCCAAAATTTTTAAAATGGCTTGCAAATATGACATTCTGATGAAGACATTAATTTAAATAAAAGTGATTACCCTCTTTCAATGCTTCTTTTACAAAATTTTAGAAGTTTACATATTCACATACAAAGATAAATTGCTCCCGCAACTTGTATAGCATATTTTAATAATATCAGGCATTTTGTTTCATTTTACCTGTCCCAAGGAGCAGAAGTCTCAAAAGATTCTCCTAATACATAGTATTCCAAACCCAAATCCTGTTAAGACATATACACAAAAATCAAGGAATTATAAAAGATGCAGAAGTCCATAATATTAGTAGTATTTCTTGTCCATTGTTAGTACTTCATGTTTCTAATTTAACCTTCTGGACTCTTTACAATCTACCTCAAAAGAGTATGGGAAAGTGGTTCCAAGTCTGAGATACAACCTCCAGGAGGACAGAAACTTTGTCTTGTTTCCTGGTGCCCGTGGCACCAGGTAGAGTGCCTGAAACATGGTAGGATCTCAAATAGTTCTCTAATGAATGGCGTCTCTATCCAAGAACTGCCTATGTACACGCAGAGAGCACTAGCAGGACAGATTTTACTAGCTTAAATAAATAGCAAATTGACCAGTACCAAAAAGTGATCATTAGGATCAAAGGAGCAGGGAGATAGGGAAGTCACAGGCAGAAGGGACTAGAGAAAGGAAAAGATATCTTCCTCAAATCAACTTTTCTTTAAAAATAAACTCAAGAATAGAGTGTCTCTCTTTGTAGTGACTAAATAGCTAAAACATCTAGACCCATCTCAGCTAGGAAAATATGTTTTATAGCATATAAAATATATTGCTTATATAATAAGTAACTTACAATACTAAATTTTTTACCCAGAGTACAATTCTGTTTTAATATCCAAACTGGAAAGAGTCATAAGCCACCACAGCAGTGCAAAGGTATGAAAGAAAACTTTATAAAGCAGAAAAATCACAGACTCATGTCCATGTTAAATTACAATAGGTTAAAATTTAAGAAAATAAAGAAAATTTTATTCACTTAAAATAAGAAAATGTATTGTTTGTAACATAAATTGACAAGGGAAATATGAGATAACTTACTCGAATGTATGCAATGACATAGGTCAACAAATAACCTCTCTGTCCATTATCTTCTCCAGCTGCCAATCCCCTGTAATTAGAGAAGAAACTGTCAATATATTTCAGATGAACTATTAAAAATAAATAATACTAACCAAACTGATCAATACCTCAAGATAACTGCTTATAAGATTAACACATATTACATTACATCTCAATCTCATTTATCATAAAGGTATAAATGTGCTATCAAGAGAATAGGCTTGGACAACAAAAGTATTTGTAATATTCAATTTGGTAATTAATTTTAAACTTTCATAGCCACCAAACTAGCAAAACTGAGTGATATAAACTCAAACAATTCTATTCAGACTGTAAAAAGAACAGAGACTCAGCCATGAGAAATAAGCTTAAATAATCCTCACAAGGACAAGATACTTAGAATACTCCTATTTTACTCATTCAAATCTGTATATATTCATGTATTATAGTCTTATTCATATATAAAGATCCTCAATGAATGACTACTATCTTCTAACACCAAGAAATTTCTTGAATACTTGAGCATATAGAATCTGGAATATTAGACATGGTGTTTACTTTATGGGACTTATCATTTAAAAGACAGACAAAACATACAGACATATTAAAATTTATGAAGCATCATACAGATAGGTACAAAAGCAATAGTATGAACATATCCATTTCAACTGGAAAGTAATTTTATACACAAAAGATGTATTTGGTGATCTAGTTACAATTAATCCCATATAATGTGTATTTCAGTCCAAGTATTCTATTTTGTTAAAGTCATTCTAATTTTAAAAGACTGGGAATGATTGATTTCCACTACTTTCAGTAGAGAGTCTTTGATTCTGCTTTTTCCCACCACAAGGCAGAAATTAAAATTTAGGTAGTTTTAGTCAACTAAATAAAACTCATCCCAAACTCTCAAAGAACCCACTAAAAATCTCTCAATAAAAATGAACAGAAAAATATCTTTTCTTGTGGCTTTCTTGGGCCATGATTGAGAGTTAACATGATTGAGAGTCTCTCTTCTCAATACACTAGGAGATTCCCTGATGGCTTAGATGATCAAGAATCCACCTGCAGGAGACCTGGGTTCGATCCCTGGGTTGGGAAGATCCCCTGGAGAAGGAATGGCTACCTATTCCAGTATTCTTGCCTGGAGAATTCCATGGACTCAGGAGCCTGGCGGGCTACAGTCCATGGGGTCTCCGAGAGTCAGACGCGACTGAAGCAACTTCCACTCTCAATACACTAACTGTGTATCTTCTTGGTCTCAGGATGCTGAGCCCTTAACCGAGGTATTGCTTTAAGACTCAGGTTCTGAGCCTCTTCTCATTTCTCTTATGAATTCAATTAACACCTTACCATTAAATCCTTTCTTCCCCCCAATGTTGTACCTGAAGTCGGCAGTAGGTAGTAAGTAAATAATACAATGCATGTGTACCTTTGTTCTACACAAATGTGCGTGCATGCATGCATGCCAAGTTGCTTCAGTCAAGTCTGACTCTTTGTGACCCTATGGACTGTAGCCTGCGTGGCTCCTCTGTCTATGGGATTCTCCAGGCAAAAGGGCCTCCAAGGTAGCTCAGACAGTGAAGAATCTGCCTGCAATGTAGGAGAGCCGGGTTCGATCCCTGGGTCAGGAAGATCCCCTAGAGAAGGATATGGCAACCCATTTCAGCATTCTTGCCTGGAGAATCCCACAAACAGAGGAACCTGGAGGGCTACAGTCCATGGGTTCATAAAGAGTCCCACATGACTGAGCGATTAAGCACATATTCCTCCAGGAGATCTTCCCGACCTAGGGAGCAAACCCACATCTCCTGAGGAAATACTGCAAGGCAATTTTAAGTTAGGACATATGGGCTACATCAGATATGCCAGTATTATAGTTGGATACACATAAATTAGTATCATCCAGAAGGAATAGTAAAGACTTAATAGGAACACCTCTAGTCTAGAAGTACATGGGAACAAGGTATAATGAAATGAAGGGGAAGTGTTTGTTAGTAGAATGTTAATGAGCAATCTCAAGCAGCTGAGCTTGAAAAGTAAGGAGAACCAGAAGACAGTTCTGGGTTAGATGTGTATGGATATGAGGTTGGGGTAGGGCGTCAAAGTTCCAAAACAAAAAGGAAACTAGTAGATAATTGCTGTGGCAAGTGCTTGGGAAAAAAAAAACAGATGAACCCAAAGAAGGAAACGGCAACCCATTCCAGTATTCTTGGCCGGAAAACCCCATGGATGGAGGAGCCTGGCAGGCTACAGTCCATGGAGTCACAAAGAGCTCAATATGACTAAGCAATTAACACTTGAACAGTGTAGCATATATAACTAGGATCAAAAGAAATACAGAAATAAATACCAATACATCTGTAAACTTAACTACATAATAGTTTCGACAACAAAAATCATTGGCAAAGAGAAAGATTAAGTGCTCCTTGGAAATTCACTCATTGAAATGATAATGATGGTAGCCTTTAAAGAGTAGATTTTTAAGTGATTACTGCTTCTTCTCTGAAATTTTCTCTGTTCATTTTTTAAACAATAAGCATATTGAAGATATCATGAAGTTATCACAATTATGGGGAAAATAACAGGATAAACAATATTCAAAATACATATACACTTAATAAAATCATGACAAATTAAATTAAAAAACAAAAACCAGACAAACCCATACTTCAGGTAGATATGAATTGGATCAGACACTGACTCCAAGAGACAGAAAACCCTACTGATATAAGAAACAGACACAGTTCATGTAAAGGAGAGTGAAGACTAGG
Source organism: Antilocapra americana (assembly GCA_007570785.1). Lineage (NCBI taxonomy): Eukaryota > Metazoa > Chordata > Mammalia > Artiodactyla > Antilocapridae > Antilocapra > Antilocapra americana. The sequence continues at coordinate 52,501,898 of ML660200.1, read as the reverse complement.
AAAGGGTGCAAGAGACCACTGCTGGGAGTCTTTGAGAAGCTGAATTCTGAGTATGTCCTCAGTGAGAAGTAACAGGTATAAACATTTAGCAGACCTGTCTCTTATTTTAATATTGGGCCTACTGATACAAAATATAGCATCCATATATATCAGGATGAGAAAGAGTTCAACTTTGCAGTCCCAGGTCAGAGCTATTTTTCTTTAGATCCTCTTCTAATATCTGACAAAGGGAAAAAAGAATCTGTTTCACTTGGAATCTAGTACAACAAACTACAGAAATACACTTTTTTTTTTTTAATCTAAAGCAGGAAAAAACTAGACGTCCATTCTAAATTCATAAACCCCAGCAAAGAAAAGCTGTTCTGGCTTTGCTTTTCTGAATCAGAGTCTTCCCTGCAAATTTAGCTTTTTGGAAGCTCTATTTTTTTTTTTTTCTTTAAAAGGCTTTCAGAACTACGTAGTCTCCAGCCAGAATTACTTTAAGATACAATATGTAAACCATAGTAGGGCTTAGATTAAATGCTTGTAACTTGCCACTTCTGCAGCCATTTCAAAAAACTATACTTAATTTCAACTGCCTTATATTATCTATCCCCTACTTCTTGCCCCTCTACCACAAATTTTAAATATCAATTAACAAGGTTCTTCAACAAATTTAAAGCTATTTCATGAAGAAGGACTAGGAAGGCTATTGAGAGAGAAGTGAGACAATTTTTTTACATAAAAGAGCCAGCCATCTGGTGAACCTAATCACTCACGTTAAATTACTTCAAACAACTTAAGCATTTTAAAAGTAACACTTTAAGTATAACCCTTTAAAAAAAGTAATATATTACCTTAAGTTCTATGCTAAATGTCAACACATCTGTCACAGTTGGTGACAGGCAATGTTTAATCTGCTTAGTTCTTAGAGAATTTAAAATATGTTACCAGCAAACATAGATAAACAACAAGAGTACGATTATTCAACATTTGCTATTATATTCTGTTGGATCATATGTGTTCAAAGGTATTTAACAGCATTTGGGTGGCAGTGGAAGGCAAAAAGATAAACTGTTAAGATAATACTTAAAAAAGTTCTCAACTGTGGTGGAAACAGGATAAAACAAAAGAACAAAAAAGAAAGTATAGATTAACAATGTTCTAATTCAAAATAAAATATGTAAGCTAAACTTCATTAGAGAGAAACTTAGTGATGCTTTCCTTCAGCTAATCATGTAGGAGAAATGATTGAGGAATAGGAGTTGGCAGGGTAGCATCTTAAATAAAAATACCCTCAAATCTTCAGTGGCTAAAACAAAGAACTAGTGCCTAGAGAAAACTAGGGAAAAACCAGGACTTCTAGTAGAAAACCACATGAAGATATAAGTATCAAAAAATCTAGAGCCCTAAGTCATCTGCGTAGAGATAGCATGGAGTTGTTCAATACAGACTTCATCTAAATGAAGGGCACCAGATGAAAGTATACCAAGAAACTAATTACAAAACATAATTAAGAAGTCATAAATAATAGTAATGAAAAAACTACACTCCAACAGGGTCTAGGTTTTTACTGCTTTACCATTGCTTTAAATAGATATCTCATTTACTATAATCTATTTTTAATGGATGAATTTGATACACATTTTTTTAATATAAACAAATTGCTAGAATTAAATCAGTAGTTCTGGGTCTCACTATCAGTATCTAAAGAGAGCTGGATCATCTTAAGATTCACTCTTACTTTTCAGTTGTAAATGGTTGATGATACATGAGAAAAACAAAACTGGCATTACAGGAAAAGCCAGTTCACCACAGCTGGTAGTTCAAATTAAACAAAACTGACAAAACGGTTTAGATAAATACCTAAAGATGTTTTAAGGGTGTGATCTAGTAATCAGGCATAAATAAAGCAGAATAAAAGATGTCAGAGGAAAATAAACTATTCTGGTTTCATTAATCCTTTTAGCAAATATTTAATCAAGCATTTAGTATACACTAGGCATCAATGGCGATGCCCCAAGAGACAGGTCACGCCCTATAAAATTACATGTGCATTAGGACAGAAAGGTCTTTTGCCACCACCCTATACCCAGCCTAACAGGGATGCGCCACATACCTAGTAATGATTTGCTGGCTACTCTGAACTGAGATTATAATTACAGATTCTACAAAGTGCAGTGTGTACGTGTGTGTGCACGGAAGTGGGGGTGGGAATAACAAGGTAAGCGTAAGCAAATTTAACCTTACAAACAGTGATTAAAACATTAAAGCATCCATGTCCCTACAAATGACTCTGGAAGTTTTTTGAAACTCCAAATAAATATTTAAATATATAAAGAAATAATTTTTTAAAGTTTCAATGTCTAATATTTAAGGTTAAGTAGACATATAATATTTTAGATATAAAAGGTTTTCATTTGAATTTCCTTGTTTCTCACTAATATCATGGATTTTAAGAAAAAAAGTTTTTAAATCAAATTGCATATGTACTCCACATAACTTAGAAACTAAAAAATATGTACATGTACATTTCAAAAAAAATTTCAGAGTTAACCTGATATCCAAGCCATCCAATCATTAAATGAATCTTTATAGTACTCTTAACTAACTAGGTTAAAACATCAATAGTTCCCAAAAAGTACTAAGGGGAAGAAAAAGTGAAAGATTAATGAATTTCAGCTTTTACTAAAAAAAAGTATAATTCCTCTAGCCAATTTTAGAAGAGGGCAAAAATAAACTGAAAGATTATTTTGCAATAATCAAGCACAATTTAAAGGTAAACTAAAAACTAAGCCCAAGATCTTTTTCTCTCTAAGAATACTACAATTTAACACTAAGTTCAGAAAACCCTAAAGACAAAGGACTGAATATTATATATGAGGAAAGCACACAAAAACGGCACATTCTAAGAAACATGCCTCCAAATGAAGTGTTCATTTGTTCTCATAAAGAACAGCAAAAAAGGGGGGGTGTGATAAAAGTAAATATTTACACAGAACCCAGGTTAAAGATAATGTATATGATATATTTTAACCTCTGAAATTAGGAAGAAAAAAAAAAACTGGTATCCAGAAAACTGTCAGTTTATTACGTACTTAAAAATGAAAGGAAGAAAATGTAGTCCTGATAAATGGCATTTTCACTACAGTTCTCATCCATCAATCTTATAATCCATCAAACAGACAGACAGAAACCACCCAATCATTATTCAGTTGGTTATAAATGTGAAATGTTTTCTGTTTCTTTATACCAGCACAAAACAGTAAGTGACAGGGGGTGGAGTATAGATAATTTATCAAACAGTTTTGATTAAACACAATTTCCTTTTAAAAACATAGCATGTTTTATACATATACCATTACCACTAAATAGCAACATGACTGAGCTTTTTTCTACTTCACTTAGCACAACAGTTGTAAAATTATCATTAATGAGAAAATACAATAAAAGATTCGCTATGTCATGTATATGATTAGAACAGTAAGAGCAACATACCAATTTAGCTTCCTACAAACCAACACAACATTTTAAGTTGACTGTCATTTATGAACAAATTTAATATTTAAAAGAGTACCATTAACAATTGCTTGGAGATACCAGAATTTCAGTTTAACTTTCTCTTGGCATTATGAACTTAAGCCATACCCAAATTTTGCAGCAATGTCATACACTTGTTTTTCATGTTGAAGAACCTTCTCACGGTCCCCCTCAAACAGCAATGTAGCAACACTTAGCTGATTGGGATCAAATCCTTTAAACTACAAAAGAATATTAGTATTAGTTATAAGTTTCAACCTATAAAACAATAAATCAAAATACATTTTGCTCTTTTTTTCTTCTGATCTCAGCTCAAACCTACCAGTCTTCAAAATTTGAGCTTTGCAATTTTATATGTCAATCAAAAAGAATGCTTAATGTACCTATTTAGGTTATCACAATAGAACAGTACTATGGAAAACCACTTCATTTCAAAGTACGCTGAAGTGTCAATTACAATGATATATTGGTAAGGAAATACAACAAATAACTGGCAAGAATTATAACTGTACAAAAGAATCAAGTAAAACTACCAAAATGATAGAACATAATAAAGTAGCACTATGTTGAGGATGTTTGGTGGCAGGGAAGTAAAAAACCAACAGCATCCTTAAATACTACCAATAACTTCTTTCTAAGTAATATTTTCAAAGGAGATCTTAAGTCTTCAATTAAAAATACAAAATATCTAAGAATAATCTTAACAGGAAATACATAACTTTGTTAAGAAAACATCTAAAAAGGTGAGAGAAATATACATTCTCAAGCACATAAACTAAGTATTATAAATCAATCAGTTCTTGCTCAAATTAATATACAAGCTAGTTTATTCCAATTTTAATAAATAAATCTCAATAAGCTTTCTGAAATGATGAAGAGTTTCTAAAATTTTTCTAGGATTATGAACAGGTAGATAATGGTGATATAACAAGGAAAATTCTGATAAAAAGAGGGAAAATTAGCTCTACAAAATTAAATTCACTTAATTTTTCAAGAACAAAAACTCATTAAAAAGAATCTAATACATTAGAATGTCATTTTCTTAGATAAGTATGTAATAAAATGTCTTAGACATGGCAAATCAACATAAGAAAAGCAGGGATAGGTTAGTTAATGGTGTTATCACAACTAGTTAACAATCAGGGGAGCAGGAGATGAAGGTTAATTTAGTTATCTCACACCATAAAGTTTAAATACATTCAAACAGTAATATTGATTTCTTAAAATTCCTAATATAAAAATGTGAGAGAGAGAAGGCAATGGCCTTTATCATAGCTCTGGAGGAAGGCAGGCTTTAAGAGTAATTAAACAATCACAGGAAAGATAAAAATTAGAAAATTTTGCACCAAAAAATAAAAAGAAACCTTATTAACAAGAAGTCATCTGACTGGAAAAACTACTTATAACATTTATAAAAAAGGCATCTAATAATTTCATTATTCAAAAGGCACAGAGCAAAGCATTAAGCCATCACCCCCTTAAGCAAACAAAAACCCTACAAATCTGCTACCCCTAGCAAAACAACCACATTCAACTAATTCACAAAAGAAAATATGTCTAGGAAATACAGGGAAATGGTCAGTATCACTGGAGTTTCAAGAACCAGCAATTAAAATAAAGTACTATCTTCCCCCTGGATTTACTAAATTTAAAACAAAAGAAAAAATTCCACATGTAACAGTAAGGATGCAACCAAAAAATGGCACATGTGCATTACCACTGGTCAAAAGTTTAAAAAAACAGCTACTTTTATTTCACTTCTAGGTATCTACTATGAAGGAAAAAATTCAAACTATAAACACTGTATTGCACAAAATATTCAATGCAATGTTATTTTCAGGAACTTCAAATCTGAAAAAGATTTTGTATTTCCTGAAATTGAATGTGTAATTGAGTTGTTTGATTAAATACTTATTATAACATAAAATATAACAATTATGAAATGCACACAGCAACATGGAGGAGCACAACAGGTGTAAGGAAGAGAACACAAGAAATAAAATTAATCAATATTCTAAGCATTAAAAAATTCCTTACCTTTGTAATATAAAATTTTTTTAATCCATCCAAAAATGATGTAAAAATAGAGGAAACCTGAGGTTTAAGAGCATGACCTAATAAGAAAAAAGTTCATATTTTAAATTAACAGCAAATTAATTTATCTATGTTTTTCATAACAGCATGAGGCTACTTTAACTTAGTATCCTAAAAGAAAGTGAACATTTTCATGACTTTAGGTTTTAAAAATCTCCCTATGATATATATATAACATTAGTATTAAGTATCTACATCTTCTGTCATTTCTTTCAAAAGTCACAAAGAACTTTTTGTTTACCAAATTCCTTCTTGGGTTTTTTAAAACTCAAATACTACATGTACTTAATACTACACATAGTTTATCTTTCAATGGTATAGTTTATACACAGTAAAATCACTTCATTAATTTTTATTTCATTAGGAACACCCAATAGTGACTAGTTCTACCTTTGTTTTTTTTTAATTATGCAGAAACCATTCAGAACTATAACAAACAGGGAGTTGATGCCAAGTTTAAAGTTGTTTCTTAATTAATTCTTAATTCATCCAGAATTCTTGCATATAACTAGTAATTGCTTCCTTAATTACACCCAGAGAGCTAAAATTCCTCCCAAACATAAATGGTGTCTCAGAGTCTGTTAAATTAACAATGTTGCCTCCGGATTGAACTTAATGGAGTGAAAGTCTTTTACTGTCTTTTCATTGTTTTCAAAGAAGCAGCTTCTTAACTCCTGTGACAGTTACATTTAAGAGTCACGCATCCGGCCTTGGTACTATGAGCTCAATTCAGAAAAATTTGGCATACTATTCACATAAAATTTTTATAAGGAATTTTAAAGGCTCTAGTAAATCTAAAATTATTTCCAATTAAAAAGTTTACCTTTAAAAAAAGGCTTTAAGATTTTGGAATTCTGTTTATTTTTAAAGTGTGGACATCTTCTTTTAAAATAAGTATAAACAACAAACTACCTTTTTTGACGGAAAAAAAGAGGGAGGGGGAGAGATATTTCTGGAGGAATAACTACCACTTTCTTTCTCTGTTTTCCCATTCATCTTTTTTAAAGTGAGAATCTGAACCTGTAATACTTCTTAATTTCTTATACATTATATTAAGAATTTATATTACATAAAAGACCAAGTAACATAAGTCTTAACCAGAAGCTAAGGATTATATATCAATGCTGTAACTGAACAAAGCAAAAAACAAAAAGTGAAGGGCAGATTAGATACAGATCAACCCAGCAATCTTTTTGAGATACTGGATCACAAGAGGTTTGTTTGGGGACTTTGTTTTCTTTTATTGTAACCTACCAGAGATACTCTCTAGTATAGTCAGCACTTTTTAAAAGATACCATTTCTAGCATGTATAAAGTTAAAGATATCAACAGAATGTGTCCCAAGTGAAATTTATCCTACTTTAACAGCAACTGGAAATAGATATATAAACATAATGTGTGAGCATGTGTATCTCCTCCTCATAAAAGACTTCTGGTCCACATACCTTTACATAATATATGAAGATTCCAAACGTTACTACTCTGATATAGAATAATCCTTAAGGGTATATTCTCAGCTTATCACACTGCAACTTAAATGCGTAACTTCTATTTGTTAACACTACTGTGAATTAGTCCCATTTATCTCTAACAATGAACTGACATGATAGCTTTGAAGCATAATTATTATAAAAGTGATACTAACTTGTAAGTGGGTCAAGTATAAGTATTAAGAGGATATTACCTTTTAAATTAATTTTGCCTATCAAATTAATTATATCCTAAATATATTCTAGCTATTTTATTTTATAGTAAACAAATGAACTAGTTGCTAAATTTACTAGCTGGACAGTTTTGATTCATGACTTTTGTTATTGTTACAGTGTTAATTAAATAGTTTTAAAGGATTCAATAAATCCCTGTTTCAAAGAAGTGACCTGAAGCATTAGAAAAAGTCACGGGCTTTGGAGTCAGAGATTTGGATTCAACCCTAGCTCTACCACATGTAACCTGTGGACTATACTCAAAATATTTAGCTTTTGAATTGTTTATAAACTGGAAATACAGCTTTGAGGGATGGTTGTGTGCTACGGATAATGTGCTTAGTGAAAGTTAAAGTGTTAAGTCATTCAGTCATGTCTGACTCTTTATGACCCCATGGACTGTAGCCCACCAGGCTCCTCTGTCCACGGAATTCTCCAGGCAAGAACACTGGAGCGGGTTGCCATTCCCTTCTCTAGGGATCTTCCTGACTCAAGATTCACCCAGGGATCTAACCAGAGGTCTCCTGCATTGCAGGCAGATTCTTTACCATCTGAGCCACCAGAGAAGCCCTTGATAATGTGCTTGAGTGTGTGCATGCTAAGTCACTTCAGCCATGTCCGATTCTGTGTGACCCTACAGACTGCAGCCTGCCAGGCTCCTCTGTTCATGAGATTCTCCAGGCAAGAATACTGGAGTAGGTTGCCATTCCCTCCTCCAGGGGATCTTCCCAACCCAGGGATGGAACCTGCGTCTCTTACGTCTCCTATAATGCCTGGCAGGTTCTTTACCAGCAAGCCACCAGGGAAGCCCCAATAATGTGCTTGGCACTACAGTATATGCTAGTCAATATTTGTTTACCTTCTTTGGCTAATCTGATCATTAAGTCAATCAACATGTAAGTGCCTGTTATGTGATAGATACAGGACACATATAAATGAACAAGAAACAGCTCCTAAATGTGACAAATGTTAGTTCACAGGGAAAATTTATAGATCATGTCAGTGTACTCAATGATATGTATCATTTCAATATACTGAAAACATATCATTTCAATAATATTAAGAGTCATGTCAGGAGAAGGGGTGATATTAACAATTAATAGTAAGGTTTGTGCTCTGTTAACAACCAATATGGTACAAATATTGACCAGTCAGCCATATGGCTGGTACAAGGTCTTGGATACCCCTTGCTGTGTTAAGAGTTATTCTTTAATTTAATTGACTGATCGTGAATCCATGGCAAGATATATAGGTGGGAAGGCTTCCATGAATACTGAGAAATCACAAAGGTTATCGACAGCAAAGACACATGATCAAATCTGTATTGGTGACCAAGTAAAGGGCAGAGGGAGAGGAGATACACTAAAGACTAGAGAGGGTAGAACCAATCTTAGAGCATGTTCCTAAGTATAGTTATGAGAATGTGAAACAGGGATGGCAGACAGCCAGAAGGATCTTTTCTTTGAAACTTTTTAAAAATTGTTACAGATCCCAGTTATAAATAAAATCTGGCCACATAATTAATTTTACTAAGGGCAATGTCCAGAGCAGTTTACTACAATACTAGCATCTAGATAGATAATATAGTCTTATCAATCAGACAGATACATGGTTCTCTTAATACCTAGGTCTCCAAATGCAAGCCAGACACACAGGTGGCTTAGTTTTCATTTAATTATTATATTAAATTTCATCACTTATAGGATACATTTATCTTAAACTTTTATCAGTAGTATAGTTATTCTGAAAGAAATTTACTTAAAGAAATGAAACCTGTGCCTTAGGAAAGGGGACACACGCACACCTACGGCTGACTCATGCTGATGTACGGCAGAACACCACAATACTGTAGAGCAGTTAGCCTCCAGTTCAAAGAAAGAAGATGAAAGCTGTGACTTATAATTTTAAAACAAACATTTTATATGTTGTCAATCTGAATTCCTTAGTTTAATTTCTATATAATTACAATAATCATTCTTCCCTAAGGAAAAATTTAAATTACTCTTAGACCAAACAAAAGCCTGTCTAACAGCCTGTAGTAATTATTACTGAGCAATCATTCTGGGACTATTTTGAGGGTACTAAAATTCTATAAACTTAAATCCCAAACTAAATTTCATAAATAAATTTTATAAATAAACTAAATTAGATAAAAAATAAATTTCAGCATATAGAAAAACTCAAAAGCAATAAAACTAAAATTGGTATATAAGATGATAAATTGTGTTTGAAAGTTTAAGACGTCAAGCAAAATAGGAAGAAAGAGAAACATGGTTAACTGTTACTGAATTCTCCACCCAAATATCCCACGGGCACCTTAAACACAACCCATTAATGTCTTTTCCCCAAAATAATTTCTTCTTCTAGACTAGTATTCAATGCATCCAATTAATCAATCAATCAGACATCAGGAGTCGCCCTAAATGCTTCCCTTTATTTAACGTTCCACATCCAGCTGGCAAACTGTTCTTTGGAAAATCTATTCCTTCCTCTCCATTGCTACTGCCTTAAACAAGGTTGCCCAGCCCTCAATATTTGCCTCTTTCAACCTTTAAACTCTTCCTCCACACTTGTACCATTCTAATCCATTCTGCATAATGATAACAGAATGAGCTTTCTAAGATGTAAAGTTGATTCATTCTATTCCCTCTGCAAAGATATCCCTCTGTGGACAAGAGAAAACCCAAATCTATCCTACAAAGCCCTAGCCTACCCATCCAGCTTTATCTCCTGTAACCATGTTCACATTAGCCTCTTTTTGAGTCACACAGAATGATCTGAAGTTAGAACACAGCACTGAGGTTTATGATATCATATTTTTAGTTGACAAGTAAACAAAACTTTGGTAAGAAAGAAGAGATGGTCTCAGGCAAACTACTATTCACCTTTTAAGATTTAGTTTAAGCGTGACTCCTTCAAGAAGGCTTTCCCCACTCTCTGCCCCAGTCTTATGCAAAATCAAGTAGGATCAACCTACTTCATTTGCACTTATTCATTTATGTTATTATCTGTCCTCATTAGACTGTGAGCTTCCTGAAGGCTAGGAGCTATGACATTTATTTTTCCAGCTCTGCACTCAAGTCTTCTTTCTGGCACATAACTGCTGTTTCATAAATTTCTGTGGCTTAGAGAGCAGATTTTAAAAGCACCATTCTCTACTTACCAAACTGAAACTGCTGGTTGTCCATTAGGCGAATAGATGCAGGAGCACATCTCTGTTTTAAAAGGAAAAAAATGTGATACAAAGTTAATATGGTAAAGAACCAAAACAGGTAGAAAATGAAGGTCACCTTTTTGTATTTGAGATTAAGAGCTTAATTCCTAAGGATACATATAGGGAAAAAAAATCTTAAACTTTTTATATAATTTTATGACAACAAATAAAACAACAAATGCCTCTATAAAACATGTGGAGAGGAGAAATCTATGTATATAATACATATATACATACATATGTTGCCAGATCTTTATTTGCAACAACATCTGCTAAATGCTGAGCAAAGACCTGTGGAAATAGCTATACCTAACAGAATTATTAGGCTTCAGAGTGGATTATTTTAAAACAAAGTAGAAAATTTATAAGACTAAAATCAAGCCTAGAGTATTATGCCATTTATGAACTATGATGTATCATTAGACTCGTACACTCTGTTACAATGAGGAAGATGGTGGTGTTTATGTGAGGCAGACCACTTTAAAAATTTAACTGTGATGTCTTCATAAATAAGTCTAGGACTTGTTTCTATTCATTTTAAATAGAAAAACTATCAACGTCCAGAATTCTTTCAAGGTTACCTGGATGAAAACAGCAACAAAATCTAAAGCATAATATTGTGTATCTAAGATAGCTACACCAGCGTTATATTAATCTAGTCACATAGTTAAAGCTGAAGGAAAGAGAAATGACAAAAGGAAATATTCATAGCAGTTCTGTGATGCTATGCTACCATACAAGCACTAGCAAGGTTTAAATTAGCTAAAGTTTTTCCACAGAATTAAAGTGAGCTTCACTCTAAACATGATTTTTATATTCTATGCAACTTTTTAATACGGTTAAACTTCCACCAAGAAGCTGCTTACTTCCCTGGTAGTCCACTGAAAAGACTCAATGCTCCCAATGCCTGGGGCCTGGGTTCTATCCCTGGTCAGGGAACTAGATCGTGTATGCCACATCTAAGACCCAGTACTGACAAACAAACAGACACAAGTAAATAAAAATTTTAGAAATGAAGCTGCTTTCAAACAACAAAATTTTGACTGACAGACTTTTTAAACATTCATCTCCTGAATAAGAAACAAAGAAACAACCTTGTCAAGGTGGCAGAACTTGTACTACCCCAATTTTACATATGAGAACACAAGAACCACAGGGATTAAAGACTTGTCTGAGGTCAGATGATTGTAAAACAGTAAGGCAGAATTAGACCAAGATATTCTGAATGCTAGATGAATAATATTTCAAATAAACCACATAGCCTCAAAAAATAAAAAAATCACAGGTACACAGACTTTCACACACAGAGCTTTTAAGTCGTATTTGAAACAAAAATCACATGAAAACCCATTTATTTGCTATTTTGTAGTTATTAAAAGTATAATATTTATAAGACAAAACAAAAATCTACAATCTGAGTACTTTTAAATCTTGGTATAAAGGTATCTTTGTAGTTGAGTTAATACTTCTAAAAACATCACCAGTTTCCAAACTACTGAAGGAAAATCAATTTTCCTGAAATGTTTTTATTAAAACAGGTACATCAACTTTGAATAAAACATACAAAGCCTGAAAAGACAAAATTTCTTTTCTTCATAAAAGAAATAGAGTATCATTTAACATACATATTTATATGTTTGGGCTTAAGCACACCGGTAAAATGTAAAAAAGAACTCAGTTTTATTAGAAAATAAAACTTTTAAATTCCTACCAATGACCTGTAAGTTCTACCTCTTACTGCCACCCAGATTCTATTTCACCTGTATCTACAGCAGGTGTGATTACTGAAAACATCCCACATAGGCACACATATATCAGAAAATGATAAAAGTATTATTACATTTATAGTAAACTAGTGGAATTCAATCTCAAACAACTAAAATGTGATATGTAGGCCTTGATGAAATCTTAGTTTGAAAAGACTAATCACAAAATACATTTTGGGGACATCTGGAATAACTGATTATAGAACTAGTACCAGACAGAATTAAGAAATTACTGCTAGACTCACAGATAATAATAGAGAACAAATTCGTGGTTATCAGCTGGGAGGAGGTGAAAAAGAAGTGGAGAAGTGGGAGGTACAAACTACTGGGTGAGATAGGTTCAAGGATGCTTTGTGTAACATGGGAAATAGAGCCAATGCTTTGTAATAGCTATAATGGAAAATAATCTTTAAAAATTATATAGAAATTTAAAATTAATAAAAAATACAAGGAAAAAATTACTGCTGACTTTCTTAGACATGATAAAAGAACATCTTTATTTTCAGAAGACATATGCTAAAGTATTTAGAAGCCAAATGTCATAATGCAACTTAATATCAACTGGTCAGGGAAAATTACACAAGTATATAAAACAGAGCAAAAAGTTAGTAATTTTTGCATATATCAGATGAATATACAGGTGATCACTGTACTATTCTTTAAAAGTTTCTGTATGCTTAAAATTTTCCAATTAAAAAGTTGAAAAAAATAGCACAAAACTTGCTTCAGGGTACTTGCTACATATAGCAACTGATATTCAATTATACTAAACATGATTTTAACTTGACAGCTGAGTCATATAAACTAGTCGGTCATCCACTGTTCCTATTCATACTGAAGCAAAGTGAATGGGTTACAGACTAATACTAACCAAAAGAATAAAAAGCTAAAGAAAGCTTTTTGAATCTAGATGATAAATACTCAATTCAATTTCAACACTTTTTTTTTAATTATCAAAATCAAATCAACAGCTATATTAAATCTCATGTTTTAACAGTGGCACATTTTTTTAGTCAGTGAATAGAGTTTTTCAGTTATTGTCACAAGTAAATTCTCATAAGCAAAGACTACTCAGATTAAAACAGAGCAAGACTCCTTTAGATTCTCTGGCAACTGATAATTTGTAAATCACTACTGAGTATTCCAAAACTACAAAGGAGGAAAAGTTTCTTAGAATTTTAAATGAAATCATTTAAAATCATGACATTCTAATTAAATAGGTCCCTGTAATCAAAAGAGCAAAACAGTATTACTATTCTTAAAGAACAACATGCAAGCTGAGTTACTATATCTATAGTTAAGACTGAATTATGTTTCAATTGCTATATAACTACTTTGGTAAGTTAAGAAAAACTCAAAACATCTCCTTTAAAAGTTAAAGACATCATAAATTCTGAGAATTTGAGCTCTAAGTTCACACTCATGCTATTCAATTACACTCTGCTAGAATATTCCATAGACGAGGAGAGAAGAAAAGGGGTCCTTGAGTTAAAGTGACCCCTGGTGGTAGGTGATCAAACTAACCTGAGAGGGAATATTTTCACCAAGTAACTTTAATGATAGTTTAATGATACATACAGGGCATTTAAGGAACACTCAAACAAAAACTGCTTACTTGAAGTGGAGTTAATGAAATAACTGATTTCGTTTTCATTATGATAAATGAGCTCTGACTAAAATCTCTCATGACACCTGTTGTTGTTTGGTCGCTAAGTCGTGTCCGACTCTGTGACCCCACCGAGTGCAGCATGCCAGGCTTCCCTGTCCTTCACTATCTCCCTGAGTTTGCTCAAACTCATGTCTATGACACCTGATTTGTACTTTATACTTAGTAAATAGTCTAAAAAGATACAAGAAACCCAGTATGGACTAACAAAGAAATATCAATATCTTTGTTGTATCTAAGCAAAGAAGAAATAAACAACCTGACTTCAAAGCATAGGTATAAGATTGACTAAGTCCAATTGCTGGCAACTTCTTCCCTTTAATGATGCTACAACTAGGAATTTACTTGAATATATAACTTGAGAAGTTAAAAAAAAAAAAACCACTCTAACCTTATTTAACAGAACTTCCGACAACTTAAAAAGCAACCTCTTTCTCAATCTAACCATTTTTTCTGAAAAACAGTCCCTACAAAAAATACATCAAAAGTTTTCTGCAAGTTTTGTTTTCAAGGAACTAAGCCATATTTCTTCCTTGTCATAGGGAAAAACAGAACTTGCACTTTAGGTGAGACATTCTGTTAGAAGAGGTATCTTAGTTTACTAGTTAACAACGAAAGAGATTCAGTATTAACATGTTTCATTTGTCAACATGATTTCTTCTAACTTCATAAACTATAAAATAAAGCACTGGTATCTGGGTTAAAAATGAATCCTTTGAACTGAAAAGGATTTTTCCTTCAAGAAGTAAATCAAACGTTCAGTATAGACTACAGAATGGCCCAAGTTCCTGAGCCTTAAAACTATTCTGGAGATAGTCTACTAATCCACACTATACCAGAAGTTAATGCTTCAATACTAAATTCCTTGAACACAGTGATAGAAAAATTTAAGCACAGAAAATTTGATCAAACACAGAAAATTTTACCTTTGGTGACTATTACAAGACAGGAACTATGTCTGTTTAATTTACATAATATCAACTGCACTGTTTTAAATACAAAGTTAAAAGCATACTCTCACAGAAAAACTCACAATAAAATAATTAATGCTAATTTAAATCATATATTGGGAAGATCCCCTGGAGAAAGAAAGGGCAACCCACTCCAGTATTCTTGCCTGGAGAACCCCATTGACAGAGGAGCCAGGACAGCTGCAGTCCATGGGTCACATAGTTGGATACAACTGAAGTGACTTCGCATGCACATAATCGATACATTAATTTTTATAAGTTCAAATAAGGATATGCAAAGAAGAGAATTCTCTTAAATACAAATTTCTAGGTATAAAAGCTTAAAATGTAGACAAAATTATTTCTTCCTCTGACTAATAAATCAGAATTGACACCACAGATGATACCACACAATATTTAAGGCTACTGCTAAACTGGTTAGTCCTGCTGGAAATGATACACTGGCTTACAACTAGGAGTCTACATTGTAAATAAGAACTCTTTTAACAAGAGAATTATCTCTTGGTTTTAAAGAATGAAACAAATACATGATGCAAGACAGATATTTCCTTCCACTTAATTAAGGGCAAGGCCAAAAGTTAATGCCAAACAGTCTCCTAGTGATAACTTTACATTTTTAGTTTAGAAACAATGTAGTGATTACAGCATGTCTCATAACTATACTCAAGTTTGATACTGTGTGATTTTGCTGGATCACACAGTAAAGACTCCAGTTAACCAAGCATTTCACTAGGTTATCCTCTCTGCTTCAGAAGGACAAAAACATGACATCAAAAAACGATTTAAAATAACAATCTCATTTTCTATATGTAACTATCTTCCAAGAATTATCACTGAATATAAATAAGCTTTAAATGTTTTACAATGTAAGTGCTGAACCTAACTCCTTTCAATTTATTTGAGCCCCTACAGGATAAATCAAGTTGAAAACAGAACAATTCAGAACTTAACAGTCTGAAGTGCCAGAAATGAACAATGCATATCTTATGAAATTATGATATAAGTTCACTAGAAAAAAATACTCTATCAGTTTTAAATTGTTTAAAATAAAAGTGATGGTAGGTAGAAAATGCTACCCATTCTCAAAAAAACAAAAAAGCTGCCTTTTAATCTATAATTCTAAAAACCTAGTTTTGATACTGAGAAATACAGTTTTCAGAGGAATTCATACTAATCCATGCCACACATACACAATGTTTCCTCATAATGAAACAAACTGGTTCTCTCTCAATAACATGAGGTATGCTTTATTGGCAGGGGATGAGGGGAAGATCCCAAACTTAAAAAATTGCTTTTGAACTTGTTTCAGCACTCAGTGTTCCCTTCACATCTCGTAAAAAGATACTTGTCATTTTAAAACAAAACAGAAAAATATCACATCTGACACTAATATTCTGATTAAAACAACACAACTTTCTCCCCTTAAGAGGCTACTGTAGGAAACCTACTCTGAGAAAATCGTAAAAGCCACTTATTCATCTACTGAGTAAAGCTGGAGATTCTACTGGACTGCCATTTATGAGACAGAATCACATTAATCTTACTTCCTTTCTAGCTTCTCACAAGGCACTGAAGTACTGCAAGAAGGCAATTCCTCCCATGAACAAAGATCAGATGAGAGGCCTTAATAGAATCCTTCTGCTGCCAGTAGGAAGTTGCTTAATTCATTTCCTTCAGTAAGAATAGTGATAAAAAAATATACACAGAGCTCACTTTGCTATTTGTGAACAATCGGGTCCACTCCTTTCCAAAGATACTCATCCAAAATACAGTTTCCCATTTCAAATGCAACTTGAGTCTGCAAACAGTGCAAAAATGGAAGTGCTATGAAATGACAGTGAGGAATTACAAGCAGCCAACTCATTATTCAATCCAGAATTTGGCACAATCGTAAACCATGTACCATCTATTTTAATGGATCTTAGTTCTCTTGCTATCAGGTGAACTTCCCAATCACAAATTGAACAACTAGTGCCCAAACCTGGTAATTCTCTCACTTTTTCTGTGTGAAAATACTGTTACAAAGCAGGGCAGCATGCAGTACTAATCTTGACACATGCAGTTTGCACACTCTGTAAACTAATACGAAACGTGTATAAACCATAATACATCTACTCATTTCCAGGAAAGGCAGATAGATATTAATGTCCCTCTATATGTGCAGTATAACAAGAGTAAAAATGCAGGTTCCCCAAACAGTGGAATATCTCCAAACCCCACTGACTACTCTCAGCTGTTGCTTCATTCATAAGAGCAATATTTGAGAATGAAATATCTGTCTAGGCTTTTCAATCAGTTTCAAGTAAGGCAAGCTCTCCCGTTACATAGTATTTTTGTCTCTAAAAATTGTCTATTACTAATTATACAGAACAAAATTATTAAAACTTTAGAGTGGAAAGAACATTTCAATCAACCATCACTTTTATTTATCCCTAGATAGATATATATACATATATCCAGTATAGTTTTCTGTAGTGAATTTAGATTACAGTCATATTGTGAATATTCAAGCAATTTTTTTTTAAAAAAAAGAACAATTTTTATGGACTTACTCATTGATGAAGAAAAACCTCACCACCTGCCTTTTTTAGCACAAGTGGCTCTTATCTGATACTTTCTATCAGGAGCATATTAAATTGTAACAAAAACTGCATCAAACTGCAACAACTATTTATGTTTAATTAACTTTCAATTTTAGCGAAATTAAAAATTCAGGATTTTGACAAATTTGTACACCATTTCTCATCAATCAAACCTAAGACAGAATTACATTTGAGTATTTGTAATATGGAAAAGCAATAGAGCACTCAAGCATAAAATATGTCTACTTCTATTCCAAAGATCATATAACAACGCTTCAAGTCTACTAAATCTGTGTTCTGCAGAGTGGAGACATTGTGAGGGGTGGAGCTGGCCAACACATTAAAATCTTTTATTGAAAATACAAACAAATTTGACTAGTTTCATAAATTCTATAATTATTTTTAAAAATCTAATTTGGCCCTCATAGTTATTTTAGCAGAAAAAAATGGAGGCAACAGGCAACAATGGTCAGTAAAAATGTATCACAGAAAATCTGAATGAGAGAAACAATATAAACTGCATCTTTAATAATAAAGCTCTTCTTGAAGGGGATATAGTCAAGCCTGACTAAGATGAAAAGTAAATATAAATAAAAGTAGTTAACACAAAGAATAAACTACATCACAAAGTAAAAACATTAGAATAAAAAAAATCTCAATAAGGAAGATTTGAAATTAATAAGAAAATATAATCTATTTATGGAAAACATTTCATTTTATTTTGATTTTAAATGGTGAATTTATGGTTATTTTCTTAAAAATAAAGAAAAACAAAAAACCCATTCTTCTAGATATGAATTCACAAGCAAAAAAACCATAAAGCTCTTCAAGTACTTCTTTTGCTCCTTAATACCTGGGGTATCTTATAGATGGTCTTGGCCTTTAAGTGGTGGAAGGTTTTAGCAACAAGTTATCAGAACATAGAACTTTACTACTCAGTGCTCAAATATTTATTCTTAAACTTATTTCCACTCCTCTACTTGATAATTCTACTTATAGTAAATATTATTGCCATCTCATTATTTTAGTAAACATAGTATAATATTTATATATTTTAGCTCTCTAACAATAACATAATATCCCTCTTAGGGAAGCATTTCAACAACATTCACCTCTGCGTTAACACCACCAAAGCAACCTGCTACAAGTTCAAGAATGTTCACTCCAGGACTATACATATTTCTTTTAAACTCTCCCTTCACGTAAGGGGTAAGACAACCAAAATTAAGGGGCCTATGGCTAAATCTTGATGACAGAAGCAGCAATCCAATGACAAGCTACCTGGGATTATAAAAACTACCCTTGTCAACTGTTAGATGAGGTGAGTTTAAAAAGTCGTACAGTTGGACTTTTTAAAGTGGGAAACTCTTTAAAGAATGACTGTCTCAGAAGGCAAGATTGAGTGAATGGAAAAAGAACACTGGCAATGGTAAATATGTGGGGAAATATAACATTTTTTTAACTTATTTTATCTCTTTAAAACATTAATAGTGGTTTGGTTCTCCTGGGATGGCAGGAAGGTAAGGCCCAGTGAAGTCCATAATGAATACGGAGCACTTGCCAGGCACCACTCCCGTTCCTCATCAGATCCTCCCTCCATCCTATTCCGGATACCAGGAAGCTGACCTAAATATATGGGTCACATAAGGGAGCTCCCTAGCACTCAAAATTCAAATGGGTATAGCTGACGGGAAGTATTAAAGAATTCTATGAGTTCAGAGGAAAGCAAGAAGAGGCTGGAGTAATATTTCCTTGACGTTCTCCCTGCTGGGAAATGTTGAAATAAAATTTTTTCACAAATCATTACAGCTCAAACCGTTAACCAAATATCTAAAGAAATTCAAGAATTTCCAAAATGATATATACAACACAGAAATAAAATCACTTGGCATCATTTACTCTTTTTAAAACCCTTGACAATATATTCCTTTTTTCAAAAAAGGAGAAAGTGGGAATTCTTAGCTTATATCTAAATATGTTATATTCCAATATACTATACTATATTATGTTACTTATCTTAAGATACAGCTTAGGTAATATTATAAACAAGTAAGGCCTAGAAGCAGTACATTCTAAGAAGTGATGAAGTTTGATTACTTATATTTAATTTCTATATTTTGGGGCCATTGATATACAGCCATTTATTTTAATTTCAATAAATATCTTGATTTAAGGAAAATGCAACATTACTTCAATTAATCACAAAATATCTTACCCGAAAATAACCTGAGAATACATTCAATAAAAGGCAGAATCATTTGAAGCCATCAACCCAGGTACATACCTTACCTTGGCTTAAAATCAAATAGCATTCTTTAAATCAAGAAACAGGTGTATAATTACTGAAAGAAATAGCAATTAAACTGAAAGGAATGATTTTACAACATTACCTTTCCATACAGAACTGGGTAAAAAACCACAAATATAACACAACTAAATATGAATATTATATGTGACACATCAAAATCAATTATGCAATAGAATTTTTAAAATATAAATGTATATGGGTGGGGTTTTGTTTTTGTTTTTACCTGTTTTGCAATTTCTCTTAAACAGGCTACTCCTTGTTCAAAATTAGGGAAAGCTACTGAGCCATACTTTTGGTATTCAGGAATTGGTCTGATTTTTATTGTAGCTTCTGTTATCACACCAAGAGTTCCTGAAAAAGAAGGGGGAATATCCAATATATCACATGCCAATTTTCTAAATCATATTTAAAATTATCTTGTCTATTTATTCTAATAATTTATTCTATTACTTGTATTTAAATCTATTTAATCTAGTCTATGTGGGGAATAATGGCTACTCAAGTCTTCCCAGAAAAACAACTAAGCAAATTTTACAATTTCTTAAAAGAGGCCTTTGGAATACATTTTTCTTAGTTATGTATAAATATTTTAAAACATTTTAAGGTAAGCTTTCTCCAAGAAGGTTAATTTTAAATAGTTTTTAAAGTATAAAAACCTCTTAAAATTAAAAAAAAAAAACTTAAAAGCAACAGGTTTGCATACCTCATATGCATTCAAACAAAGGTATATTTTGATATTTGATATTTTTATTATGACAATTTACTGGGGCAAAAAGAACCTAATTTTCTATGAGAATTTAAGATGACATTTTCTGTGTCATTTACGATGACAGAAGAAATTAGACTATCAGACTGCCTTTTTTTCCCAAGAATTCATAGAAAGAAAAGACAAAGACAGTTTTCCAATGTCCTAAGAAGAAATAAACAAAAATCCCAAATATTTCAGAGACAAAAGTTACCAGTTATCATAAACAGCTAGCACAAGAGGACCGTTAATGAAACAGATATCCTTTTCTTTATCACACAGAGGAGTGGAGGACAAATCAGAGAGGAAAACAACAAGTTAAATGTAACTATATGATTTAAATATCTATGCTAAAATATTTGGAGAACCATGGTTAAAAATAATGTATTCAAAAAGTCAAGCTTTTCAAATCAGTGCTTTCTAATGTACAAATAATATAAATTATTCTAATAATATTAAGTGAATTCTCTGAGAATCATGAAACAAAGAACAAAAGGGAAATATGAAATTGTAGAACTTAACTATAATACTAGAAATGTTAAAAATATCACAAAAATCAATGATTCCAATAAATTTATAATATTCCTAAAATATCAATACATAATACAAGATTAAAAACTACTATGAATCCACAAAAAGTAAACTATATTATACCACATTATGCTTGTCACATATACAAATGATTTCCTACTCAGACAGCAAATACAAACCTATTATGATTTGTAAATCACAACAGCTATGCAAGACTGGCCTGTTTAATACCTGAATTAAAAATAGATATGATCTCACTTTTATGTGGAATCTAATAAAAATAAACAATAAACATACAGCAAACTTATAGAAAAATACATCAGATTTGTGGTTACCAAGGGCAGGGGAAGGAAGCATTGAAGTGGTCAAAAGATACAAAGTTCCAGTTATAAAACAAATAAGTATCAGGAATATAATGGACAACATAAGGACCACAGTTAACAATGCTGTATGATATACAGGAAAGTCTTTAAGAAAGTAGATCCTCAGAGTTATCACAAGGACAAGTTTTTTTTTTCTTTTCTTTTTATTGTATCTATATGAGATGATGGGATGTTAACTAAACCTACCGTGGTAATCATTTCACAATACATGTAAATCAAACCATCATGCTGTACACTTTAACTTATACAGTGATATATGTCAATTATTGTTCAGTAAAACCAGGGGTAACAGTGGGAAGAACCTCTCCTAAGCTCAGAAAAAAATCTCAAACACTAACCCTAGGAACTATCCCTTCTAAGGGATACATTTTAAATGGGTAAATTTTGTAATTTTTAAACGAGTAAAGTATGTAAATTCTGTTTTAATTAAACAAAGGAAACTTCAGAGTTACCTTTTTAAATAAGGAGCTATGAGCCATACATTTTACAAATAGGGTTACTCTTAAATAGCTATCTTAGACCATAGAAAGAATCTAAAAGAACTTCTAAACCTATGCTGGAATGGAGGCAAGAGGCTGACAGGCAGGCTATTGGTACTGTGCTGTCTCCTCATCCAGCAACACAGAATTATATATTACATCCAGTCTTTCTTACGAAGACAAGTGGTGTCTTCTAAAGATATGAATCATCTTTTCTATTTATTCTAACCTATCCACAGACTTAATAAATACTTGCTCAAACTCAAAAGTGACCAGGTTAAAATTCATTAAGGAAAAGGTCAGTATAAGCCTTGATTTCAGACAGGTAAATTTCTCTATTTAAAACTAAAGTCAAATCTCCCAACTTTTTACGAAATATTTCTTTACATTTCAGAAATAAATCCCTCTGAAAATATTTCTATGAATTACTGCATAACCTAAATATAATCCAAAGGAAAAAAATCAAACCATTTAAAAGCCAATCAATGAGGATCTGCTTAAAGAGAACAGAGTACATTCCAGGAATGGAGTATCAGGTAGCTGACAAAAAGAATGAAGTGTTTCTAAATGTGATGATTTGGAGTGAGCGCTATAAAATTCAGCACAAAGCAAAGAGTAGTAAACTCTCATTTGTGCTTTTAAAAACATATACATATATGCTTATATATAGCAAAAGTGTTTACTCTGGGCAAGGGAGATGTCTAAAAGACAAGGATAGAGGGCTGATTTTTCCCTATGCATCATTTAGTACCTTTTGAATTTTGTACACATATGTATATATCTTAACTTGTACACGTATGTACATATCTTAACTTTGTACATGTAATTACTTGCTCAAAAAGTTTACATACACACATATAAAACATTAGTAAACTTTCTTTAAAATTCTAATTTTACATCAAAATTCTAAGGTATTAGGTAAGGTGTGACCATGCCCTAAATTTCTGTACAGCCATATTGCCTCGTATGTACAGTAGGTACTCTAACGCGGTAAAACCCACTGTAACACTAAGAAAGGTCAAAAAATAAAAAGTAGTAAAATGAGACTTTGCACTGTTGCAAGATTAATGAAATGACCAAGGCAAGTGTGCAACTATCTAGCTATGAGTTCTGCAGCAGGAGGTGGGGGTTGAGGGGGTCCCCACTGTAAAAGGAAACTCCATCCAAGTCCCAAATGCACTCTGACTCAGGGCAGTTCTTCCACACAGATCTATATTCAAATTAATCCAATCACAAAAGTTTATATCTAAATTCACTTCATCAAAAGGCTCATTTCTGTTAGGCTTATTGATTATTTTATTGAGCTTTATTATTTATTAACTCTTGTTCTCTGGGAATTTTATGTCAGTGGAGTGATATAAAACTACTTAAGATTACCTATCACTTGATTATTTGTACATTATAATAATTTTATACCCACTTTATATAATCATGAACAACTCCATAGCAAAGTGACATCATAGATGTCATTCACTTTTCTTTTTCAACAAAAATATGCTGCTGTAAATTTAAGAATTTTCTGCTTTACAGTTTCAAATATAATGTTCTTAAGAAAACAGAAAGCTTCAACTACTCTCCAATAAAAATGCAAGTATTTGCCTGAAGTAAATAAAATCTTTCATAATTTGAAAATATACCTTCAGATGACTTCAGGACTGAGAAGAACAGTAGTCATTTGATTCTCAATCTACTTCTCCCCACCCCGCAACATGAAAATCAGTAAGGAAAACAAAGAAAACCACACAGGACACACACTTTAGTATTACAAGGAGACAAAATATACTATGACCTTCAAATTATTCATAAGTAGAGATTAAAAAGTAAAAATTCCAACAGACCTTTTACAATCTTCCAGCTGCTACAAGTAGAAAGTGAGTAAGGGGTGAGGAGCGGAGGTTGAGGAGGGTTAGAAGACGCCTCAAGAAAGACTCCTTAAGAAAGACTCTTTAAAAACTCCTTGAGAAAGAATAAAAGCAGCAGAGGACTTAAAGGAGGCAGACACAAAATCAACCCCAGAAAGAAAAAGTGCAACAATAAACCCGAAATACTATATAAATCTTGGTAATCTAATCCATAACCCTGGCTCTCCATAACCCTGGAGGGGTTTGAAGATGGAACCAGAAATGACACCCTTGGAGAAGCAGGGGAAGTATTTTCAAAGAAGCATCAACTTAGAGTAGTATCGTACTCCTTGGAGACAAGGCAGTGAAGGGAAAGACTAAAATAATTAGGAGAAAAATTAAAGAACTGAAAGAATTAAAAAACACAAAATATGTTATGGCTTCCTCCACCAAAAACACCATCACTCATGAAGCAAATAGCACAAAAGAGAGTATAAGTGACGGAACAGAACACTCTCAAACTAGGAACCCTTTCCAAGCAATAAATAGGAACAGAAAAAAAGCAGACCAAATCCATATAAAACTACTACAAAAGGTCAGAAAATCCAAATAAAAACGTTTCCACTGATGATAAGCCCCCCAGACAAAACTAACAATGATCCTGGAGAAAACCACAGCACACTTTTCAAACTCAATTCAGTATTGTCAAACAAGCATTTGAGGATATGAAAAAATACTTGAATTAGATATATAAACGCTAAAAACATAAATACAAAAAACAAGAAGAAATGAAATAAAAGATGACCAAACTCAGGGAAGAAACAGAACAACAACAACAAAAATGAAGACTAGGTTACGAGGAGGAGAAACAACAGATTCAAATGAAAACTTAATAGAGGGCATTGAAGAAAAGCAAGAAAATAACCAAGTAAATGAAAACAATATCAAGAAAGAAGTTGAGGGAAAAAGTTTTGAGAAATCATGGCTGAAATGGCAAACAAGCAAAGAAAGTCAGACAAATGTATAATTGATATCCCTGCAAAAGAAAAATCAAAACAGTGCAGAGAAGGGGGGAATGTGCTCCAAAACCTTACTACCCAATACTACAATCCCCAAAAAACCTTTACAGAAATAAAAGAAGACTAGTATATACAGGCATAAAGGGTCCCCTGAATACTGGAGCAAACGTAAAGTAAATTTTAATGAAAAAAAACCCAAATACATTCTCAGTGCCTCCAGGCAAAAAGGCAAGAGAATTGGCATCAGATTCCTCAAAACAGCACACAAAACCAAAGCAACAGTGGTATAGTATTTAAACAAGGAAAGACTACGTGACCCATGAAAGTCACTCAAACTGTCATGCAAGTATCAAGGCCACAGAAAATAGTTTAGAACATTCCAAAACTCATGGGATATACAAATGTGCCTTTCCTGAGGAGATCTACTACAAGATGAGCTTTATTTAACCAAAACGAAGTAAAGTGACACAGAAGGACTGACAGTAAGTATTTCATCCATTTCATTTTAGAGCAAAGACTAAAACAAGGGTGGGCAATGAGCTAAAAAATAAAAAAGTGCTTTTAAGCCATTTTTCAAATAAAAGAGCAAGTCATTACAAACTATCAGTAAATTCCATATATAGGAAAAGAATAAAAAACATTTCAAGTGCTTCATTATATTTTTAATTATATTGATCAATTTATATAATATATAAAATGGGGGGGAGCTGCTTATCCAAAAAATCATTATGAAAAATTCATAACACAAAACAAGACAAAAACATTAAACTTAACTTGGTTAGTCACATGTGGAACTTAGTAGGATAGGGGGAAATAGGTTTTTAAGCATTTTTATTAATGCTTTCAAGGTTGTCATCAAATGACTTCCTTCATGGCTCAGACTGTAAAGAATCTGCTTGCAATGTAGGAGACTGGGTTTGATCCCTGGGTTGGGAAGATATGGAGAAGGGAATGACAACCCACTCCAGAATTCCTGCTTGGAGAATTCCACGGACAGAAGAGCCTGGCGGGCTACAGGCCCATGGGGTCACAAAGAGCCAGACACAGCTGAGCGACTAACACAGACACAGTGCTTTCAAGGCTGTCATCACATGATTTAACTACGGCAAAAGAAAATACTTTCTAAAGCTCAAGGAAAAGTGTATGATGCAAATTTAAGACAGGAGGTTATTAGCTCAAAATAGCAGGAAAAAACAGTATTATTAAAGAATATGACTTCACACAAGTTTACCTTCTCAGCCAAGCTGTCTCCTGGCCTATAGTAAGATGACTTTATATTCACATATATACAGAAATGGAGACCAGCGACCACAAATATACTTAGAAAGATCACTGATGCAAAAATAATAAACAGTCACAATAGTAATAAATTTAACATTTTCTGAGTACTTACTACCCCTGCTTATAAATTGTGTGGCATAATCTCATCTGACCCTCCCAAAAGGCTTATGACTACAGATACTTTTATTATCCCCATTTTACATCTGAGGACATTGGGCATAGAGAATCACCTAATTTACAAAGTCACAGAAATATAAGTGGTGAAACCAGGACTAAAATCCAAAGTCTGAAAGATTTCATGGTTCATGCTCTTAAATCAATATGGCATTCTCATGGATCTTTATAATAAAATCTCATTTAAATACAGTAATGTACTCTAGTACATATGTTTTTTAAAAAAGTAAGCAAAGATATACAGTTTATTATAATAAGTTTGCTTTCCTTAAATTCATACAATAATTTACTATTGAGGTATGAGGCAGCCCAGTGTTTTGGATAAAGTTCAAACTATTTTAAAAGGGATAAAAGAGCCTTTCCCAGCCACCCTGTAATCCTTATCACTCCACACCAACCTGCAGTCCACTCCACCAGACAATTAAATCTTATGTCCCAGTTTTACTGAAAAACGGGCACCTTCACAAGGCAGACACAGCACTTTCTCACTTCTAAGTCTGCTCACACATAGTTCTCTCTGCAGGGCAACTCCCTCCCCACCGATTCCCACAACTCTGTCTAGAATTATTTTCTCCTTATCACCCTTAAAGGACCATTTTAGGCACGACTCCTCTAAGGAAAGCTGCCTAAGCTTGCATCTACATGACCTTAAGTCTCTATTTCTCTTCTATGATACGTCTATCATAGAATTTATCTTATTCTATCAATAATGGTCAATTATTACCTGTGTCCTTGAGTGTCCCAGCACAGTACCTAGCAATCAGAATTTTTAAAATGCTAATTGATGGGAGAAAAAATGTCTGATGTGGTTGCTTGAAAAAGATAATTTATAGCATTGACTCCAAGTATCTATATACCAACAGTAAAACTAATAATTATCAATTTTAATACCTATTATTCAATTTGACAGTTAATGGGAGAAAGTTATTTTTTTCAGTTAACTCTGAGATGACGCATTAATATAAGAAGTTCCCAAATTATACTTTTTAGAGAACTCTATTATTTTAAAGGAACTGAACATTTTGTTTTTCTCATCAAAACTGCAGTTCTGTTTTTCCATCAAAGAGTACACTGACCAAAGAAGAGTAAGAGAGTAAACTGGTAAAATACTCCGATAAAAGTCTGTCACTAATTATCAGGAAAAATATCTAGGCTATGACTGCTGGTCATCATGACTTAATAGCTGACTTTCAGTACATTACTAAGACACATAATTTGTAATTTTTTCCTTGATGCTACCCATCAGTTAGAATTATGCCCTAAAATCCTAGCTTATTATAAGTGCTCTTTTATCCATGAATATAGCTATATGTTTCGAAAATCTTTTTGACAACTTGTATTACCTTCTGACATTACTAATGAGTTCCTCTGGTAATGTAGAAACACTTTATTTCTCTAAATGTAGAAGATAATCATCCCTCTCTATCATCCTAAGAACTCAAAAATATGCCTACTTTCACCCTTCCATAAAATTCACAGTGCCTACGTAACAGTTTGCAAACCAGAAGGAAGGTTAGTTTTTGATTCTTTTTCTGATAGATACAAAAATTAAATGTTTTGCATAAAATGAAAAACTATATTCTAACCTACCCAGTACTAAGTAATCAAGCAAAGGACATGATTTAAGCAAAAAAAAATAAAAGACCAACAGAAGTTTCAAAAGATATATGAATTTTAAATTCCACTTCTTAAAACACCAAGTAGCAAATAACAAAAAATAAAATTATAGAAAGACAAAAGATAATAAGATAATACTTTATTAATCCTTCCCTCTTGATAATTCAGAGATTAGAAAATATCATACCATAAAATATTAAAGCAAACCATTTTAAACCCTAACAACTACTTCTGCTAAAATTGATTCAAAACTCTATAAGAAAAATAAAGTAACACCAAAAGGACTAAGCTGGCTCTAAAACCATAAAAAAGCAAAATGCAGGAGAAAGTTTAATAAAATGTTCTCATAATAAAAATTTATGAAGTACTAAATTAAAGTAATAAAACTTAAAACAACACCATTCTTTAAATATACAAAACATGTCTTTCTTTCAAAAATCTGATATCACAATATCACAAATTTTTACAAAGTTGAATCACTAACCTATATTTTTTCATAATAAATTTGCAGTTATATTTACCTTCAGATCCCATGATGAAGTGATGAATATCAGGGCCTGTTGACATTCGAGGTCCTTGACAGCTTTTTTCTATTATACCTCTAGGTGTTACCATTTTTATATGAACCACCTGTTTAATACAATGCACGATGTAAATTCTAGATATCTGTCACTGAATGTTGTTTGTGTGGATACACACATCCTATATATTTATATAAAACACTATTTTTAAAATATTGGTTAAAGTGACAAATGGTGATGCCCTTCAGAATTCTAATATCTTCTAGTAATTATTAGGCTAAAAATAAATTTTATATAACTTTAAAATAGGGAAAAAATATTCTAAGATGGTTATTGGTCTAGGAATATTCACAGCCTTAAAACTGAAAAACAATTTCTTTAAACCAAAGTTACTCTAGGGTTGCCCATGTGGTAAAGAACTAAAGGACAGGAAAAATATGCAATGATCATATTTTAATGGGTTCATTCTTTCACTCACTTAACATTTATGGAGCACCATTATGCATGTCAAGCACTATTCTAGATGCTTACAATTCTAAGAAAAGATTTATTCTTGTCTTATTCCCACCTTCAACTTATCTACTTTACCCACTCAACAGAAAAGAATGAAGCATTAATTCTGATCATATCAAAACTGGGAAGAGGGAGATGTGGTGATTGAGTTAAAAAAAGGAGGAGAGATATGTGTGGGACATGTCTCACACAAGTGAGAAAATCACTGTCAGGAGGGTCAATCAAAAAATGTTCCTCAGATCTGACTCAGAAATGGTTAGGCAAAACCCGACACATTCTTAGGATGGTTTGTTCCTTTTTTCCTTAGGATGGTTTTTTTGATGGATAAATAAAAATAGAGTATGTACTTTTGAAGGAAATGAACAAAGGATGTAAATAAACAATTTACAAAATAAAAATTGCCAATAGGACATTTTAAAAGTTTACATTTACTAACAAATAAAGAAATATAAAATTATATGACAAAAACAAAGAAGATCTAGTAAAATAAACATTCTCGTAGTGCTAGTAAGAATGTCAAATGGCACAAGATTTCTAAAGAGCAATTTGGCTATAAGGGTCCAAAGACAAAAAAACATGCTTGATCCAGCAATTCAAACGATAGGAACTTACCCAAAGAAAATGATCAAAGATGTAAGCTAAAGAAATGAGACTACAAAGGATATTTTTCCCTTTATTTATTTCCATAATTTTTAAATAAAAAAGAACTTAAATATTCTTTTATAGGGAATTACTTTACTAAATCACAAACTATCAATGAAAGAGAACTATATGCAGTTTTTAAAAATAATGGTGCAAATCTATGCTCATATACATGTTAATGTATTGATAATATAGTTTAAAGAGCAGATTAAACACAGTATGATGCTTTTTTATAATTAAAACTAGATCTAAACATGCAAATAAGTATATTAAGATGTGTACTTATAATTTGTGGCCCTTAAGTAACAGTAAAAAAGATTAAAATAAATTACATGCTTTAGCAGTACTAAAAGTAGCAATCTATCAAATATGCTTAACTTTAATAAAGCTGTTAATAATTCAACAGCAAAAGGATCAAATTCTCTCCTCTGAAATTGAATGTTATCTTAACTGCAAAATGAAAAATGTGATTTCTAAAATATCTTCAATAAAAAAAAGATAATGTAAATATTTTTAAGTGTTCATTATATAGACAAAGTCTTAAATTGTTGAGTGTTAACTACAAAGAACCAATATATTTCATCAATAATTTGATATTTCTATCAATGAAGACACGATGAAAATATTGCAATGCTAGAGTTGAAAAACAAAGCTAAACAGCTCTAAGAATAATGTTAGGAACACCACATTAACAGTCTCAAATATTATCTTTCAAATTGTTAACAAAATACTGATGATAAAGGGAACTAACATGTATGAAGTACCTATTACGTATCAGGGATTCCGCTAACAGTTTTCATTTTATGTCCTTTATTCCTCAGAGCAATTCTATGCAACAAATAACATCATTCTATCTTATACTGTAGGAAATTGAAATTTAGAAAGGTGAAACAATTTGTACAAGGTCACACAATTAATCACTGTAAAAACTACAAATGGAACAAATGATACTGAATTCCTAGCCAGGATGCCTATCATACTAAGTCTCAAGAGCGATGACACCAGGTCAGTGAAAACAAAATGATGTGTACATGAGACACTATACTAACTAGAACATTTTCAACTGGGCTCTTTAATTCTACACAGAAACCTTTTTTCAGAAAAATACAAATAATATCTCATAAGGCCAAAGAATAGTAATGACAGACCACCTAACTAAATAGACTAAAATCTTGGTAGAGGTGAAGACTAAGGCTCCAAGTCTTGCAAAATAAAATTTATATGTATTTATAAGTCAGATAAAACATCTACAAAGCTTAGATATCATTCACTCAAAAAAAAGCATGCTTAAATTGACCACAGTTGTGTCTTTTAACTGTTTAGATTATAATGCATAGTCAATGTTACTATAATCAAAAGGGGTATACTTTTGAGGGGACTCTTCAATTTTTAACAGCTTAACAACTTTATAATAATCTTTATCGACCAATCAATTATTATATAGTAACTAGAAAAAATTTACCAAGTCCTCAATATTGCCATAGATATTCTTCTTCATGCCTGATGCTCGAGTAGATAACCATCCTCCCACAGTGCTGAATTCCAAGGAATCTGGTTCATGACCTGTACAATAACCACTTTCTTTAAGCTGAAAAAGAAAAATGTAATATTTTACCAGTGAAAATGGCCCCGTTTCGCACAGCACTCAACACATTAACTCTTTCCACATTAGACTTTCCATATGTCTTTGCTATCTGGACTCATTAAAACCTAAATAGATAAAGAAATACTTTTATCATACTTGTCCATATTTTTAGCTTTTGCCTAGCAGAAAACTTCACAAAACTGAAAACTATGAATGAAGAGGCAACTGTATTTTCCACAGGCTCACCAGGCAATCATATTCCTTCCATTCTTTCATTTAAAGGACAACTATCTTTCTTACTTTTTACTCCAACAAAGAGACAATCTAAGTACTTATAGAGATCAGATTATACTTAAATAAGTGCCAACTTCACCTGAACACTTCCAATAAATAAAGCACTTAATCTCTTATTTTCCCTATCCTAATATAATCTGCAGCAGGCCTGCAGAAAATCTGAGCAAATTGCCTGTATTTAAATCTCTCAAGGAGTCATGTGTTTTAATGTACAGCCATCTGGCTAGGTTTCCTGCATGTAATACCATCATTTATTTGTGATGCAGATCATGCATTCCTGTACATTAAATAGTCACTTGTTTCTCATTTTTCTATATTAGCTTGGCTTTGCCATCTGCATAGCACCTGAGGTTGAATGGATGCCCTTTACTGCAACACCACCAAAGCGATTCCACTAAAATCATTTTAAAGGCTCAGCCATCTCATGTCGAACGGTACAGACACCACCATCTGCATACCCACTGTCTACTGCACTCAAGTCCATCAATCTGTGTTGACCATTTTGATAGTCATCCAATTAAGCAACTGTTTCTATTTTTCAAGTAAGTCATGCAGAGATGTAGAATATGTCAGCTGTGTTTATAACTGTGTATTTAAGTATCGTATGCAAGTTATAATCCAAAATTTGAAAGTTAAGTAGGCTAAATATAATGTTAGCTTCTGCAGATAAGCAATGCAAATTATTTATCATGTCTAATTCTACTGCTAGAAAACAAGATTTAAAAAGACATTATTACATAATAGAATTTTCCACTAAACATTCAATATGTTTATGTAATTTTAAGAGGTAAATAACCACTCATAAATAAGTAGCTTAAATACAAAACTGAACATTAAAATCAAGATTATCAGACCAATATACTTCCCTAACTCCCCAACAATCTTTATTCATATCCCAGCAATCTATATTCATACTGTGCTGTGCTCAGTCAAATCTTGACTCTTTGTGACCCCATAGACTGTAGCCTGCCAGTCTCCTCTACCCATGGAATTTTTTATGCAAGAACACTGGAGTGGGATGCCATTTCCTACTCCATACTATTTACTCTCAAAAGACTACTTTCAACTTTTCTAAAAGTAACAAATACACACACACACATAGAACTCTTAAAACTAAACAAGAAAAAATCCAATTAAACAACAGACCAAAGATCTTAACAGACACTTCACTAATAATAGCAAATAATCATATGAAAAGATGTTCCACATCATATGTCATCAGAGAAATACCAATTAAAACAACAAGATACCACTACACCTCCAAATGAATGGCCCCAAATCAGAATACTGACCACACCAAATGCTGGAGAGGATATGTGACAACAGACACTCTCAGTGCTGGTGGGAATGGAAAATGGTACAGCTACTTTGGAAGACTGACAATTTCTTACACAACTAAATAGACTCTAGCAATCATACTCCATCTATTTATTCAAAGGAGTTGAAAACTTACATCCTCATAAAAACCTGCACACAAATGTTTAAAGCAGCTTTATTCATAAGTGCCAAAACTTGGAAGCAATCAAGATATCTTTCAGTAGGTGAATGGATAAACTATGGAACATTCTAATAACTGAATATTATTTAGTACTAAGAAGAAAAAAGCTATAAAGACACAGAGGAAACTTAAACGTATATTACCATGTGAAAGAAGCTAATCTAAAAAGGCCACATATTCTATGATTCTAACTATATGACATTCTGGAAAAGGCAAAACTATGGAAACAAGAAAAAGATCAGTGGACAACTTCCCTGGTGGTCCAGGGGCTAAGACTCTGGGCTCCCAACGCAGAGGGGGTTGGTTTCAATTCCTGTCAGGGAACTAGATCCCACACGTGGCATCCAAGGGTTCACATGCCGCAGCTACAGAAGCCACGAGGCTGTGACAAATGAATACTGAAGATCCCACGTGCTACAACTAAGCCCCGGCACAGCCAAAGAAGTAAATAAATATTTTTTTAAAAGAGAGAGATCAATGGTTGCCAGAGGTGAGGGAGTGGGGGTGGAAAATAAATAGGGAGAGTACAGAGAATGTAGGGCAGTGAAAATACTGAGTGATATTATAATGATGGGTACTTAACAATTATTTAACCATTTGTCCAAACCCACAAATGGACAGCACCAAGAGCAAACCCTAGAATAAACTAAGGATTTTCTGTAATTATGACGTGCCAATGTAGGATGTCAAGGTATCATTTATATGTGGAATCTAAAAAAGCCGAACTCAAACAGAGCATAGACTGGTGGTTATCATGGGATGGCAGGATGGGGGAAATGTGACGATAATGGTCAAAAGGTACAAACTTCCAGTTACAACATGAATAAATTCTGAAGATTCAAAAAAAAGAAATCTACCATTCTTGTGAGTGATGTTGATATTGGGGGAGGCCAGGCATGCATGGGGACACAGG
Source organism: Antilocapra americana (assembly GCA_007570785.1). NCBI lineage: Eukaryota > Metazoa > Chordata > Mammalia > Artiodactyla > Antilocapridae > Antilocapra > Antilocapra americana. Next base: position 52,468,039 of record ML660200.1, on the reverse strand, counting down.
CATATAGGAAATCTCTGTACCTCCCTCTCAATTTTGTTTTAAACCTAAAATTGCTCTAAAAAAATAAAGTGTTTAAAAAAATGAAACAAAGATATTTTCAGACAAATGCAGAAAAATTCATCAACAGCAGACCCACACTAAAGATTCAAATATTTAAAACAAGTCATTCAAGCAGAAAGAACGTATCACCAGATTGAATTATAAGCAACATAAAGGGTAACTAGGGACTTCTCTGGTGGCTCAGTGGTAAAGAACCTGCCTGCCAATGAAGGAGATGTGGGTTCAATCCCTGGACTGAGAAGATCCCCTGGAAAAGGAAATGGCAACTAACTCCAGTGAGTTGCCTGGGAAAACCTATGGACAGAGCAGCCCGACAGGCTACACTCCATGCGGTTCCAAGACTTGGACATGACTAAGCAACAAAAACCAAAACAACGAAGGGTAACTAGATGGGTAAATATAACGGATGCTTTCTTATTGTTTAAATATCTTTAGGTGATGACTTACTATCTTAGTAAAAATTATAAAAGTAGAACATGGGACAATAGCATAGAGATAAGAAACATAATGTTCTATGGTTCTTATGCTAAACTCTAAATATTAGATTACCACCTTAAAGTAGACTGTTTTAAGTTAAAGATATATACTATAAAACCTGAAACGATCCCTAAAATAACAAAAGATAAAATGGTATCATTAAACAAAATTCAATCCAAAAAAAGGCAGTAAAAAGTGGAAAAGGAGAAAAAACAGGTAGGTAAGATAAAAAACAAATGGCACGATGACAGACATAAACTGAACCATATCAGGAAACCACAAGGACAGTAAATGGTCTAACCACTGCAAGAGATTGTCAGGTTAGACAAAAAGGAAAAACTCAATTGTTTGCTACTTACAAGAAAAGCACTTTAAATATAAAAATATAAATTAGTAAAAAGTTTAAAAATGGAAAAAGGAAAAATATATACCATGAAAACAACAGTGAAAACTGGAATGGCTATTGTAACATCAGACAAAGTAGACTTCAGAGCAAAAAATCCCATAAGAAAGAAGGAAAGTAATTTCATAATAACAAAACTGTTCACTAGTCAAGAAGCTATAACAATCCCAAGCATTTATTCTCCCAGTAACAAAGCTTTAAAATATATGAAGTAAAACTGATAGAAATGCAAGAAAAAACAGGTCTATAATAACTGTAAGTTTTAATTTCCTTCTGTCAATAAGTGACGTAACAAGTAGACAAAAGAAAAAGAAAAAAAACAGAAGACCTAAACAACACTATAAATCAATTTAACTTAATAGACATTTATAGACTACTCCAACCAACAGCAGAAGACAAATTCCTTTCAAGTGTCCATGGAACATTTACAAGGTAGAACCATGTTGTAGGCCATAAAACAAGTATCAATTAATTTGATACGCTTTAAGTCATATAAAGAAGGTTTTCTGAACACAAGAGAATTAACAGAGAAATCAGTAACAGAAAGATGTTTGAATAAAATCCCCCAATAATTGGAAACTAAACAACAACATGTAAGTACCTATAGGTCAAAGAAAAAATCAAAAGGGAAGTAGAAAATACTTTGAAATGAATGAAAATGAGAAGCCACATCAAAATTTGTGGAATACCACTAAAGCAGTAGTTGGGGGAAATTTATAGTACTGAAAACCTATATTAAGAAGAAAGGCCTCAGACTTCTCGGGTGGCACAGTGGATAAGAAGCTGCCTGCCAACGCAGGGGACACGGGTTCCATCTCTGGTCTGGGAAGATTCTATATGCCATGAGGCAATTAAGCCCAAGCACCACAGCTACTGAGCCCATGCTCCAAAACTAAGTCACAACTACAAAAGCCACATGCTGCAACGACTTAAGTTCACTATGCTCTAGGGCCCCCGAGCTGTAACTACTGAGCCTGTGTGCTGAAAATACTGAGGCCCACACACCTGAAGCCTTTGCTCCGCAACAAGAAAAGTCACCACAACGAGAAGCTGGCACACCCTAACAAACAGTAGCTCTTGCTTGCCATTAACTAGAGAAAGCCCATGCAAAGCAACGAAGATCCAGCACAGTCAAAAATAAATTAATAAAATAAATTTTTTAAATTATATTTAAAAAAAGGCCTCAACCACCTCATCTCCCACCTCAAGACATAAAAAAAGCATTTGACAAAATCCTAAATCCACTTCTAACATTAAAACACTCTATTTTCTGTTCTAGGTTCTTTGTATTTTCATACGGAATTTATAATCACCTTATCAATTTCTTTTTTTAAAAAAGTCTCTTGGGATTTTGATTGGGATTGCGTCAATTCTATATATCAACTTGAGGAGAACCAATACTACTACTGAATCTTCTGACCCATGAACATGGTATAGCTTTAGGTTTAAGTCTGTTTATCTCTCTCAGCTGGGTCTTATAAAGGTTTTTAGTGTTCAAGTATTTCATATCTTTTGAAAAAATTTTAATATCTTTATTTGACTGCTCTGGGTCTTGGCTGCATCATGCCAGGTCTTCAATCTTCTTCAGTAGCAGCATGTGGAATCTACTTCTGTGACCAGGGATTGAATCCTAGCTCCCTATATTGGGAGCATGGAGTTTTAAGCACTGCACCGTCAGAAGTTCCAGTATTTCACATTTTTAATAGATTTGTCCTTAAGTATTTTATATATATAATATTTTTATAATATAAGTGGTATTTTAAAAGTTTCCAATTTCTGATTTTTTATTATACAAAAATAAAATTGATTTGTGTGTATAGCTTTTGTATCTAGCAATCTTACTAAAATTACTAACTAGTTCTAAAAGTTTTAGCTTCCATTAGATTTACTACATAGATGATCACATCCTTTGTGAATAAAGACAACTTTACTTCTTCCTTTCCAATCTGTATGCCCTTTATTTCTTACTTAAAAAAATTTAAACAGTTTTATTGAGGTTTTTACACCCCACCCCTGTAAAACAATAGGATATGTGGTTTGATTTTAATAAAATTATAGGATATTTAAACAAACTTACAGTGACAAAAAGCATATCAGAGATTGACAGGGATATGGTAAAGATGAGATGGAGAGAAATATAAAGAGGTCAAGAGGAAACTTTTGGGGTGGGTTGGTGCATGTGTTGTACATCTTGATTGCAGTAATGGCTTCATGCTTGTAGTCATATGCCAAACCTTATCAAATTGTACATTTTAAATGACTGCAATTTACTGTGTGACAATTATACCTATTATTATTAAACTATTATAAAACAAAATAAAAGAAAATGACTCAAGATTTTAGCTCAAGCTGCCCAAAGAATTTAACTATCACCAACTGGGATTGAGAAGGCTACAGAATAAGCAAATTGTGGAAGGAAAACTGAAATTCAATTTTTAAAATACTGAGTTTAAAATGTCTATTACATATACTAAGCAAGTGGATATGCAAGTCTAGAATTCAAGAAAGAAGTCTGAGGTGATACAAATGTTGGAGTCTGGCATTAGAAGTAACATTTAAAATCAGCTGTGCTTGAATGATGGAGAAGGAAATGGCAACCCACTCCAGTATTCTTGCCTGGAGAATCCCATGGAAGGAGGACCCTGGTGGGCTACAGTTCATGGGGTCGCAAAGAGTCAGACACGACTGAGCAACTTCACTTTCACTTTCATGCTTGAATGAATTGAACGAAGCAAACAGTACTCAATAAAAATGAGTGAAATAAATAAAAGTACTAAGCACTTTACACTATTAACTTATTTCATCTCAACAAAAACTTCATGAAACAGGAAATCATTATGTCCATTTTATAGATAAAGAAAATGAGGCATAGAGAAATGCATCCAGAGATGGGGAAAATCATAAGCCATATATCCCCAGACTACTAACTAGTAAAATTAAGTAGCCAAAGAATTAATAAATGTAGAAACAAATTCCCCAAATCCATAACTGACATTTAGTGACCTCCCTTAAATTTCACACATATTAAAAATCAATGTAACTTACAAGTTAAAAAGACGAAAATCTATGCTACCCAACTACTATATGTGTGTCATTTAAAAACTTTTAGAATGAAAAAGCAGCAAGTTTTAAGTTAGTTACCTCAGCTGAAGAAGAAACTGAAGGATACAGAAGCATAAGTGAGGAAAAACCTGAACTAGAATCAATGCGGCTGTAGAAACTATATTAAAGTCTACCAGAGGCAAAAAGAAATGTTCTATGTTGGCATTTAAGGAAATGAACTAGTAAGTAAAATATTAAAAGTTCCTAGTCTAGTAAAATGTCATTTAAATTTCAAGGAACTATGTTCCTTGAATTTTAATTCTAACCTTTAAAAAAAATCTTGGAAAGGTTAAAATACTACATCAAATGCTGAAATAAAGGATATAAAACTATAGACATGAAAGGCCATCCTTTGTTATTAAAAAAAAAAACTGCTGTGTTGATAATGTCCCTCAGAGTAACAGAAGATTAAACAGGTATTTTTACAGTTTTTTTCATTAAATGCTATTATTCAACCCATGAAGTTCATTATAAAGTATAATAATTAACAAATCTAATTACCTTGAATTTATAAAACCTTGACTTACTGAAGATCTTTAACGCCTCAGTGAATACGTTCAATTTTATCTAGTTCTCTGTACCTTAGTGCATTAAATTAAAAAAAAGAAAGATGAAAGTTTAATAATTTTTTCCAAAGCCTTTCATCCATAATTGATCACTGGACAACCTACTCCAGTATTCTTACTGGAATAATCCCATGGACAGCGGAGCCTGGCAGGCTACAGTTGATAGGGTTGCAAAGTGTCAAACATGACTGAATGACTGAGCGCGTGCACACACGCACACCAACTGCCTTCAACTCTTTACCATGAAATAAGGAAAAAGATAATAAAGAGAAGATCAACAAGCATGTCACATCTCTGTGTTCTGTTAAAAGACAGGAAGGAGGGGGTCTCTGTAATCCAAACTGAACAAAACATTCGGTTCATCATTAGCAAACTGGACATTCTAATTTCGTTTGCAAAAGCTGAGTTACAATTATCTTGACTATATTTTAAAGGACTGAAGGAACCAATATATTTTAATAATGATCTGCTTAGAATCCATGAAGAGAACCTCAAGTTTCCTAAAATTCATTAGGATCCCAAAAGTACTTTAAGGACTCTAAGAGTTTCATGAGGTAAGCAGTATTTAGTAAAATTATTCAGTAAAATTTCAATGAATAGCGAACACCAATTGATCAAATTTATTAATTTCTAAAAATTCTATGTCCAACTTACTCTATTTTGCTCCATTTTTACTACTTTATTTCAAGTCACTATCAGCTCTTGCCCAAATTACTGCAGCAGCCACTTTTATCTGCCTTTACATGTCCATCCATCCTCTACACAGTAGCATACAAGAACTATCTAAGTACAAAGGTAAAGTTCAAACTTTATGATCTAACCTCTTTGTGTCGTCTTGGCTTCATCCTCCACCACTACCATATGTATGAATGAAAGTGAAAGTCGCTCAGTCGTGCCCGACTCTTTGCAACCCAATGAAATTCTCCAGGACAGAATACTGGAGTGGGGAGCCTTTCCCTTCTCCAAGGGATCTTCCCAACCCAGGGATTGAACCCAGGTCTCCTGCACTGCAGGCAGATTCTTTACCAGCTGAACCACAAGGGAAGCCCAACTATATGTATACTCACCCAGAATACAAACCCCAAGAACGTGTATTCTCCGATATACAAAGACTAGACCTCAGCCGTACTCAGCTATCTGCAGATCCCCTCTCAGCAACAGCTGCCTATAAAGCTTCCACACATGCTGCTTCCTCTGACTGGATTGTTCTCCCTGCCCCCATATTTCCTTTTCACTCTGATTTATCCTGAAGTTTCATTTAAATGCCAAGCTCTGTGTGAAACCTTCTTCAACTCCTTCCCTTTGAACCTCATTTAATGAGCCTTAACATCCCACATTTAGCCTTCTTCTAGCAATTCTAATTGAGTTATATTGTCTATTTACCTCATTTTCTGTCATAATACAATATAAGCTTTCCAAGGGTAAGAGATGGGTGTCTTAGTCACTACAGAGTTCACAGCATCTAGTTCAATACCTGACCCACAACAGAAACTGAAAAATCTCAAGTCAGGGAATATACTGTGAAAGGTACTTTTTCCATAGAGGGGATACATAACTGTTTTGAAAATCTTAAATAACATACCTGTCTTTCCAAATCTTGTCCTGTTATGCCAGCCTCTACATGAGCTGTCAGATTGTTTTCATCAAGCCAGAGGATACGATTCTGTTGCAAAAGAAGAAAGAAGTCTCATCTCCATGAACAGACTCTTTCTCAGGAAATATAACTTCCTAAGTCAAAGCAGCAAGCGAAGAGACAGAAATTAAGTAGCAGTAACCCACACTGGAAAGCTCCACTTGTCCCTGACCATAGAGCTAGTAACACAGGCAGCGTACTGCACAGGAGTTTGTTTGAAACACAGACGCGCAGAAAAGGAGGAAGAAGGTTTCAGATTAAATGAGACTAAAAGAAACCACCAAAAGCTAACGTGGGCCTTGCCTGAATCCCTATTCATACAGTGAACTATTAGATAAAGACAGTTTTGAGATAACTGGAAAACGAATGCAGACTGGATGCTAAATGACATTAAGGATTTACTTATAATGTTGTCAGAAGTGATAACGTAGTGAGAAAATGTTCTTTTTAAAACAAGTGCACAGAAATATTTGGCATAAAGTAGTATGCCATCAGGATTTGCTTTAAAAACAGTAGAGGAAAAAAGATAAAGTCAATATGACAAAATGTAAATAATTATTTAGAGACTAGAAATATTATTCTCTCAACTTTGATGTTTAAAAATTTCAATAAAATCATAAATATTAAGGTTTTTATTATAATAAAGGATTACAGAAGCAGGAATACTGTTGACTATATGAAGATCAAGTTCATACCCAAACTAAAACTTTAAAATAGCACAAGTGCCAACTCTTAGACCATAATGGACCAAAATTTCAAAAAAAAACCCTAAAATTTATTAGTTCCTTTACTAATTTTAAGTTAACCTTAAAATTAATTAGCCCCTCTGTTCTTCCAAAAGCAAAGTGTAATAGCATTAGTAAAAATTTGAGAAACAAGTAAGTTCTGATGACTCAAATTAACACTAACTAATATTATTTGTTTTTTAACAATACAAATCAGGTCATCTATTGTATCACAATTTCAATCCATGCTTCTCAAATTGTCAATTTCATATGTCAATTTGGTAGAATTCATCAAGGTATATGACTAAGTAAGAGTGAATTTAGCTTTTAGAGATCTGAAAACAAAATATAATGATGAAAAAAATTTTAAACAAAATGGACAATATACCTTTTTAAAAACAACTAAGATTGAGCCATAAAGAAAACTTTTAAAGCCAAACACTATCTTCAAACACATCTTAAGTTATCATATACCATTTGTGAAGTATCCAAAGAAATAATTGTTCTTCTCTCATCTGCAGGACACATCAGGCCATACGAAACACTTGTTCCTCCTGCCAAAACAGAAGACAATAACTATGCTTAAATATTATTTTTTAGCTACATATTAGGGCAAATTCCTAATATAAAGTATACAAATAGGCCCACTAGGAAAAACACCTATTTCTACTTTGCAAAATGTAATTGGCAAATACTAACACACTAAAAGTAAACTCACCTTTACTTTACGGTGCGTGCCAAAATGAAGAAATATTATGGAGCTGAAAGCAATGGGACATGGCTCCGTCCCTTGGGCACACTCAAGTGAAGCCCCTAACAATTTGTGGAACTCCAAAAACATAATTAGAGAAGCTCTAAGCTAATGATTAATGTGGAAAGACAGCATAAAAGAAAAAAATATCCGTCCTATACAACTAGAGACATCATTATCTCCTTCCTATCATATTTATGAGATTCACTTATCATTTAAAATACTATCTTATATTCCCTTACAAAAAAACCTCAATAAATTAAATATATTCCTTAACATTTGTTGTCAAAGGAAAAATGCTTTCTTGATAGCAGTATATAACAACGCAGTATTCTCAATTCTTAACCAGATCTGCATAATCATACAGCAGAATAAATGTTTAATTGGTACTTTCTTATGTTTCGGACAGAATACATGTGGAAGTCACCTTGACACAGGTAAGAACTATAGGGGTGTTTACCTATAAGGTTTAGCTTAGTTTTTTAAGGTATGATAATACTAAGAACATGGCTGTGACCAGTGACCACTATTTCCTGTCAAAGTCATTTGAAATCAGAAAACAATTTCATTAAAAGTGGCACTGGAATGCCTTGTGTACATGAATTCAACAGGAAGTATCAGCTGAAGACTGTGTCTGGAACTTATGACGTGTAGGGATCTCCTTTCCATTCCATTAATGCCAATTCAGTCAGTGAAGGCAATCTCCTTTGGCTTGTGGAAGTTGTTAAAACAATATAGTTGATGAATGATCAAAAGAGAAGAAATTGGCTTTAAAATGTAAAATAATGTTAACTTTCAGTATTAAAAGATATTATTCATTTGGTCATCACTGTCCTGGTTGATCTTTTACATATGCATATCTCTCCTCAAAGATTTATGTTGGGTATAGTTAGTCTTTGAAAAAACAATATTCTCTCCATTAAGATAAAGGTTAGAAAGTAATTACTAAAGAAGGAACATTTTCTTATTTAGGCAGTAAGTCAGAGCTTCAATTAGAATCCATATGGAAAAGAAGCCATGAACTAGGGTAAATCATATCTTAAACAGTTTAGGTAGATCTACTGAGAACAGAAATGAGCAGCATAAGCCAATTTTTCAGGAAAACCATATCATAACTATAAGAATGCTTGTTTTCAGTGGGAATGCACAAATATTTAAAATAGAACAACTTTACATCACATTAAAATTCAAAAGGCACAATACCTACCACCAATTGGTATGATACAAAGGTTATATTTGCACGCTAGATTCACAATCTTAACTACATCATCATGACATGCTGTTGAAAAAAGGGAAAATAAATTAATCCCGAACATGAAAAAAATCTGGGTAATACTTCAATATAAAGGTCTAAAGTGCAATACAACTTCTTCATTTATTCACTCATGAACACATTAAATCACTATCCTAAAACTATTTTCTATCTTTAACTTTTCATTTTTAAATAGTTTTATACATTTTGCAGTTTAAATATCTACACAGCATATACACACACACACACATATATGTTGTGTAGATATTCAAACTGCAAGATGAGAAAGCCACCTCCACTGTATGGAATACAACATTGTCTCAAATTGCCTTACTGTCTCAAAACCTGCCCTCATGCAAAGAAAAATCTGAATTTTATTACCCAATGGAAATTTACATTAAAGTTTACCAAAGACCGCAGTGAAATGACAACATGTTGGGAAACAAACTATTTCCAAGAAGTCCTTATAGTCAGAGTCAACAGAACAAAATTTTGATTTAGGCACCAATACACTACTCAGATTATTTTCTTCCTGTGTATGTCAACCTCCTTCCTACCACAAAATTAAAGCAGGACTTTTCCCTCAGATACTCCCTGAAAAGGAAAAAGATCACATCTAAGAACTAAAAGTCCTGCCATATGACCCAGCAACCCCACTGCTGGGCATATACACTGAGGAAACCAGAATTGAAAGAGCCACGTGTACCCCAATGTTCATCGCTGCATTGTTTACAATAGCCAGGACATGGAAGCAACCCAGATGCCCATCAACTGACGAATGGATAAAAAAGCTGTGGTACATATACACAATGGAATATTACTCAGCATTAAAAAAAAATTCATTTGAAGCAATTCTACTCAGATGGACGAAACTGGAGCCCATTATCCAGAGTGAAGTAAGCCAGAAGCAAAAACAACAATACAGTATATTAACGCATATATATGGAATTTAGAAAGACGGTAACGAGAACCCAACATGCGAGACAGCAAAAGGAACGCAGATATATAGAACAGACTCGTGGACTTTGTGGATGAGGGTAAGGGTGGGATGATATGGGAAAAGGGCATTGAAGCATGTTAATTATCATATGTCTAATCAATCGCCAGCCGAGGATTGATGCTCTCGGCTGGTGCAGCAAGATTTCCCGGAGGGGAGGGAGGAGGGAGGGGGGTTCCGAAGGGGAAGCATATGTAAACCCATGGTGATATCATGACAATGTATGGCAAAAACAATAAAAAAAAAAAAGAACTAAAAGTCCATACATGAGGTAATTTTTTGAAAAATAAAACACTCTATATACTCTTTTTATGAAGTCTGAAGAGAAAAATGGATGAGAAGATTAGCATAACTTCTTATGAGGTAATTATGGACAGTAAGGGGCAATATACTTATTCTGCTTTAAATTTTCTGCTACAAGAGATGGATATAAAAATCATACACATAAATATAGGGCTTAGTCATCAGTAAGAGCAAAATAACAGCAGAAAGCTCATTTACCTTCTGTCTCAAGTCAAAACCCTAAATGAAATTATTTTCTCAAAATGTAACTATTTATATCAAAGACAATATCTATATTAAATAACTTGCTTCATTATCTGAACACCATTAGTTTTTAGTCCACAAGTAGATATCAACAAACTATCTTAACTAAAAGTTTCTATGCATCTGAAAATATCATTGATTGATAATAATTTTATTAAGCTTTCAAATTAGCCAAAAATATATTTTCCTACTGACTTCTTAAAAGGATATGTACATATTAAATGAAGATTTAGTCATCAACAACAAAATTAATCATTCAAACCATTCAAGATGGTCATATTAAGAACTATATAACCTTCAGTAAACTGTAAAAATATAGCTATCTATATCTTTATAGCTCATATGTTTAAAAGTAATACTTCTAACACTAAATTTACTTAAAATTTAAAAATACTATATTAATAATACAATGAAAAACAGTAACTTACTTGGCCATAAAACTATATCAGGAATTCTCTGAAACGTTCCTTCCCTGAGCAAAAATATCTCATGAAGACAATGACCTGTTTTGTGGTTTAAAAAAGAAAATGTAAAAACATCTTAAAATTAAAGGAAATTTAAAACTTAAAACTAAATAGGATTTATATGAAGTTGCTTACCATGAGCTCTAAATACTCGATCATCTGCTTCTTGTGAATATGAAATATTAGTTTCTTTAAGGTCATGAAGAAAATCTTCACTTACAATAGAAGGAGGTGTATCACTAGGATTTAAGGATGCCTAGAAAATAAAATTGGTTTCTTTGACTTATTTCTAGAAAATAAAAATTTTAAATGTTACAGAGAAGTGACTATAAAACATAAATTTTCTTTTACATCTGAACTAGGACAGAAGCACAGAAAAATAATAAATAATACATATGGAAACCAACTCTGTGACAGTAACCAATTACAAAAGATCTGAAAAACCACATTCTGTAACATAAGTTATAAGAGCCTTATGTTTTCTCTTTTGCTTCTATGTCCCACCTTTTCATTATTTCTAAAGTCTACAATTAAGGGGACTTCCCTGGAGGTCCAGTGGTTAAGACTCCATGCTTTCACTGCAGGGGACACAGATTCAATCCTTGATCAGGGAACTAATAAGCAAGATCCCCTATGCCACATGGTGTGGTCAAAAACAAATAAATATAATAAAAATAAAGATTACAATCAAGATAGATATAGCAAAGTCTCAAATCTTCAATTTTAAACTAGGGAGACTGGAATATAGATAGTTAACTTCTGCATTATCTATATTTCATCTGTAGATAAAATTTATCATTTCAGAATGATCAGTAAAAAGCCTCCCAATAAGAAGTAAATCCATATATGGACTTTAGAAAGATGGTAATGAGAACCCAACATGCGAGACAGCAAAAGGAACGCAGATGTATAGAATAGACTCGTGGACTCTGTGGATGAGGGTAAGGGTGGGATGATATGGGAGAATGGCATTGAAACATGTTAATTATCATATGTCTAATCAATCGCCAGCCCAGGAGTGATGCTCGGGGCTGGTGCATCGAGATTTCCCGGGGGGAGGGAGGAGGGAGGGAGGAGGGAGGGGGGTTCTGGAGGGGGAGCATATGTAAACCCATGGTGATATCATGGCATTGTATGGCAAAAACAATAAAAAAAAAGAAAAAGAAAAAAAATAAATAAATAAAGAGCAGATATCCAGTGGCTGGGGGGGAGAAGTAAATCCATTTTTATAGGCCTGCTTTAAAACTCACAACATAAACTTGACATTTAATTTCAACTAACAAGTAACTTGAAAAGTAAATCTTCAACTTTAAAGCTATGTGACACTGGCTCAGTTAATTTCTTTAAGCCTTGGTTTCTTCAACTATTAAATGAGATTATTACAATCAAATTTATACAACTGCCATAAGGAATGAGAGTTAAATGTGGTAATTTTTGTAAAAAGCACCTATTATCACACCTAGCATATAGGAAGAGTTCTACAAATGACTAACCAAATCAAATCTGTTATGTTAAAAATGCCATGGTGTAGTATTTGGAAAAAATAAAACATAAGAATATGTAAAAAAAATTTACATAGCCTTTAAATATCTTATTAATGTTCTATATTTAATATTCAATTATATAATAAATATTTTTTGTGCGTGTGCTATAGGGCCCTGGTGATACAGCAGTGAGTTAAGCACAAAAAATTTTAAAACCCTTGACCTCATGGAATTAACTTATAATGGATAGAAATGACCAAAAGAACCCCGATAAAACATACAGATTACTAATTTTGTTAAGTTACTGAAAACTGAAAGGGCTTAAAACAGAAAAAAAGAAGTGCATGTAAAACTGGTAAAATTTCTGAATACGATAGACTGTATCGGTGTCAAAAAAAAGTAAAACAAATAGTGAAAACACAGAAAGAAAAGATGGTTATTTTGAGACATTAGTCTGCCATCTTCTCAGTTAGCCAGCTCTCTTAATAAGGTCGCATTCCTTGCCTCAAAAAAAAAAAAAAAAATTAAGGAAATAGAAGAGATTTTTCAAAGAAAGGTTAAAAGAATTTGGTTTGGGAGAGGCAGGAATTAGATGTTTAGTCTAATTAAGGACAAGAATAAAATGTAACAAGCACTCACTAAATACCTACAGTCATTTAACTAACTTTAATAATATGTTGAATATAGTGGATAATATAGTATAAATCATAGCCTCTGCACTTATGGAAGTTATACACAAAGGGATACACAGAATACTATATCAGAGTATAAGTAAGTAATGAATAATGAGTTAGTGAGTGAAGTCGCTCAGTTGTGTCTGACTCTTTGCAACTCCATGGACTGTAGCCTACCAAGCTCCTCCATCCATGGGATTTTCCAGGCAAGAGAACTGGAGTGGGGTGCCATTGCCTTCTCCAGAGGATCTTCCCAACCCAAGGATCGAACCCAGGTCTCCCACATTGTAAGCAAGACGCTTTACCATCTGAGCCACAAGGGAAGTCAATAAATAATAAACATTATAATTATATAAAGAAATGCTATTTCATTAGCTTAAAACATATACAGGTTAAAGGTTTTTTAACTCCCCTGTCAGAAAAGTGATACTACAAGAGCAAACTAAAATTCTCTATCACTCAATCTTAATCAAAATTATATTTTCAATCTTTAAATATTCTAAATGTTTTTACAGTAATATAATATTACATTTTTATTTTAAATTATTCTATATAAATCCTAGATTACTGTCAGTTCATTACAAAATGTAAAAATAACAGCAACTTATATTTTAGTAACAAAGTGCTCTCACAGAATGAATTCATCTGAACTTCAATTCTACTTGTGACACATAGAAATGACAGTTATGACTTTCATTTCTCCTATTAAGATAACTGAGGCTCACAGAGTTTAAACGTTTAAGATAAATCTCAAGATAAAAGCTGAGTTTAGGCTCTACATCTGTAATGCTAAAAAACAAACAAACAAACAAAAATACCCCTAGAAAGTCTAACAAGGCCAACCAAACTAACAAAAAGACAAATATATTACAGCAACTGTAACAAATTATAAAGAGAAGTTTAATTAATTTGGGATTAACCACATATATACACACACTCAGTTAAGAATATTATTAATTGCTTTTATTTGCTTACTTTAGAGGTAGTTTTATGCTCCACACTTACTCCAAGGGTATTTTGGATCCACTCTTTAAAAGCTGGCAATACCATGCCACTAAGAGGGTACCTAAGGTAAAAAGAAGTAAAACATTAGAGCAAAGTATCTTCATATAAATTCAAATCTTAGGTTCTGTTTCCAGGAGAGGTCAAGTAGTAGCTATCAAACCAAGCATCCCACATCTAATGATAAGCTCTGGACAAAAACAAAACAAAACCTAATTATTTGAGGACAGTATAGATAGCCCAGTGATAGGCAAAAATAGGAGGTAAGAAGAAAACAGTACCATATAAGTTTCCAGTTTCAACAGGTTTTAGCCTAAAGGAAAGCTCCAGCACACAGAGTACCACAAAAAGAATAAAGAATGCAGGAATGCAAAAACCCTATAGTATTCCTGGCTTAAAGAACCATTGGATGGTGTTTGCAATAAACACAGCATCTGGGAAGAGCACAGAAAAATCATGCAAATCCAGGAGTAGTTAGAGAGGGACTTGTATATAAACTCTGTCCAAATGTCCAGTTGACCTTGAATAACAAGTGTATGGAGCAGACTCTAAGCAGCCCAGTTAAGCTTAAAAGAACTGAATACATAATTCAGCTGCTCACCATCACAGAAGTAAACTTGAGGTAAGTCAAGTTAATTGCCTGGTTTAAAAAAAAAAAAAAAGCCTTTTCAGACAAATGTAACAATACATACAGACTTTCCTCAACATATCATTAACAATGTCCAAGATACACTTCAAAATTATTAGACATAAACAACCAACAAAGTGTTATCCGTAATTAAGAGAAAAGGCAATCAATAAAAAACCCCAAGATGATCCAAAATACTAGAAATAGCACACAAGAATTTGAAAACAGCTATAACCACACTAAAAGACAAAAGGGAAAATATGTTCCCAGTGAATAAGAGAAAATAAATCTCAGCAGAGAAATAGAAATTATTTTAAAAAAACAGAAATTCTATAATTAAAATTGAAATAAAAATTCATTGGAGGAACTCAAGAACAGACCGGAGATGTCAGTGAACTTACACCTAGAGCAATAAAACATATATAATCTAAAGAACAAATAAAATAGAAAAAATAAATGGAGCTGCAGGGACCTGTGGAACAATAGAAAAATACTAACATACATATAAATGGAGACTCAAGAACAAGAGGAAAATGAATAAACAAAAAAGTATTTGGAGACTAGTCTCGGGAGAGTTTGGCTGTTACTCCGAACGTGGGTGAACCGAGAGGTGATCCAGAACGGCTACTCTGATCTATGTTGATAAGGAAAATGGAGAACCAGGCACCCATGTGGCTCCTAAGGACGGGCTGAAGCTGGGGTCTGTGCCTGCAGTCAAAGCTTTAGGTGGGAGATCTCAGGTTTCAACACCCCGAGTTGGCAAAATGTTTGATGCTCCACCAGCTTTACCAGAAACTGCCAGAAAGGCTTTGGGAACTGTCAATAGAGCTACAGAAAAATCAGTTAAGACGAACGGACCCCTCAAACAGAAACAGGCAACTTTCTCTACCAAAAAGATTACTGAGAAGACTGTTAAAGCAAAAAGTTCTGTTCCTGCCTCAGATGACACCTATCCAGAAATAGAAAAATTCTTTCCCTTCAATCCATTAGATTTTGAGAGTTTCAACCTGCCTGAGGAGCACCAGATCGCACACCTCCCCTTGAATGGAGTGCCTCTCAGGATCCTTGATGAGGAGAGGGAGCTTGAGTAGCTGTTACACGTGGGCCCCCCTTTGCCTCTGAAGATGCCTCCTCCCCTGTGGGAGTCTAATCTGTTGCAGTCTCCCTCAAGCATTCTGTCAACTCTGGATGTTGAATTGCCACCTGTTTGCTAAGACCTAGATATTTAAATTTCTTAGCACTTTATAGTTTGGGTATGTATTAATAGTTTGTATTAATAAAGCAATTCTTTGTTTAACAGAAAAAAAGTATTTGAAGAAATAATAACAGAAAGTTTCCAAATCTGATGAAAGACATAAGTTTAGAAATTAAAGACAGTCAGAGAACTCTAAAAGATAAATGCAAAGGCACATCACAGTCAAATAGCAACTTAAAAAACAAAGAGAAAAAGAGGAGGAAGACATCTTAAAAGCATCTAGAGAAAAATGACATACTACACATAATGTAATAACAAAAAAAGTTATGACTGACTTCTCATCAGAAAGTCCAGGAGAAAAAAAAAAGAAAGTCCAGAAAACTACTGAACAACATTTTTCAAGTGCTGAAAGGAAAAGAATGCCAACTTAGAATTCTGTATCTGTTGAAAGGTATCCTTCAAGAACAAAAGTAAAACAAAGAGCTCTTTTGATGAAAACTAAGAGAACTAAGGGCCAGCACACCTACACTACAAGAAATGCCAGAGGAACTTGTATAGGCTGAAGGGAAGTATACCACTACATGTACTGTCTTCACAATGGAATAAGTAATAACTGAAACAATAAATACGTGAGCAAATATAATTGACTATTCTTCTTGATATCTTTAAAATGTGTATTACTTTTAAAAATTATAATACTGTATGATGGAGTGATAAAACTATAAATCATATCATGATGTGACAGCCATAAAAATACAGGGAATAGTAAATAAACCAGATTCACAAGGTGCTTGTATTTTATATAAAGTGCTACAGAACATTTAAAACACACAAAAGAACTCTATAGAGCAGAAACAATATGAAAAAAAGTAGATCTACTACTCAAATTTTATTTCCTCTTATCTTCTAACCAAAATTCTATTTAAATAAGTTTATATGAATCATGAACATTATTTCATATACACAAGAAGTCCTAAACTATATATATATGAGAAGACTGATACAGAAAACTCAAGTGCTTAGGGGGGTAACTTTTCAGTTTTGGAAATATTTATCAGAGATGGCAAAATATTAAGTGCTAGAAATAAAAAGATAAATATCCACCATCTAGTCTCAGGGTTAGAGTTAGGTTTAGTGGTTGGGGACAGGATTAGAGAAGTAAAGAAGGCTGATATGCAAACAATAATATTCCAATGTGTTATAAAGCAATAATAAAATAACCCTCAGAACAGACGAAAACAAATTTCAAAATGTTTATTTGAAAATGGTCAAATTTTGATTTTAGTAAACAAGTATTATCATGTGCCAGGTATTGCTCTAGGTTTGCTATGTATATTATGATAATGTTATGAAGTTGATATTACTCCACTTTATAAAAAAAAGACATTAAGGCACAGAGACATTACATAACTTAAGAGGTTAGGTGAGTTAATTAACTTACTCCAGGTCACACAGCTACAAAACCAGGATATGAACCAGGTAATAAACAAGAGCAAATAAGTAATAAATAAGCTTGTGCTCTTCACTACTACATGGTATTGCCTCCAGTTTGATTCTTTCCTTACCCTCATTCCAAGTGAGATCACTGGAATGATCTCATAAAATTCTTTTCTAATGAATACTTAGAAATTCCCAGTAGCTATATTTAGTGATTGTTTTCACTATAATGTTCTCACAACTTCTCTTCTACTTCTACCATCTCCTCCATGATGATGGGGCAGTCAAATAAAACCATACTATAGCTGTTTTGTCTTTAATTTTATAAATATTTATAAAATATTGAAGTATAACATATATACAAAAAATAACTATACAGCTTTTAGCAGCTAGCCACAGAAGTTTACTTTGACTTCACAAAGATGACCCAAAAGGGGGGAGGAAAGGAATCAGTGGGTATTACATAAACTCTGTACTGAATACATGTTTATAATGCAGAACTCAATACTGAAAAAGCCAGGGGTGGGTCCTATCAAAAACAAATTTTACTTGGAAATGAAACACTTATTCTGTCATATAATCTTAACAGTTACACACAGGCTGAGTGAATGTCACTTCTTATGATAATGTCATATAACAAAAATAGCATCTAAAATTCTCAAATAAATCTTTGGATAAAGGTTAGCAAATTACAACCTAGTTTAATCAAACATACAAAGACATTTAATTTGAAAGCTGAACACATGGGTAGGAAAAATGCAACTTCTACCAGGAAGCCAAAAGTTCCTATCAATTGTTGAAACAAGGTGACTCTTGAATAGATCTTTCAGTTCAGTTCAATAGCTCAGCAGCGTTTGACTTTTTTCTGACCCCACAGACTGCAGCACACCAGGCTTCCCTGTCCATCACCAACTCCGGGAACTTGCTAAAACACATGTCCATCCAGGTGGTTATGCCATCCAACCTTCTCATCCTCTGTTGCCCCCTTCTCATCCTGCCTTTAATCTTTCCCAGCATCAGGGTCTTTTCAAATGAGTCAGTTCTTCGCATCAGGTGGCTAAAGTATTGGAGTTTCGGCTTCAGCATCAGTCCTTCCAACGAGTACTCAGGACTGATTTCCTTTAGGATGGACTGGTTGGATCTCCTTACAGTCCAAGAGACTCTCAAGAGTCTTCTCCAACACCACACTTGAAAAGCATCAATTCTTCAGTGCTCAGCTTTTTGTATAGTCCAACTCTCACATCCATACATGACTACTGGAAAAACCATAGCTTTAACCTGACGTTATCTTTTTTGGCAAAGTAACGTCACTGCTTTTTAATATGCTGTCTAGGTTGGTCACGGCTTTTCTTTCAAGGAGCAGGCATCTTTTACTTTCATGGCTGAAGTCACCATCTGCAGTGATTTGGAGCCCAAGAGAATAAAGCCTGGGCTTTATTGTCTTTGTTTCCATTGTTTCGCCATCTATTTGCCATGAAGTGATGAGAACAGATGCCATGATCTTCATTTTTTGGATGTTAAGTTTTAAGCCAGCTTTTTCACTCTCTTCTTTCACCTTCATCAAGAGGCTCTTTATTTAGTACCTCTTCACTTTCTGCCATAAGGGTGGTGTCATCTGTATACCTGAAGTTATTATTTCAGCAATCTTGATTCCAGCTTGTGCTTCATCGAGACTGGCATTTCACATGACATACTCTGCATGTAAGTTAAATACACAAGGTGACAATATACAGCCTTGACAGACTCCTTTCTCAATTTGGAACCAGTCTGTTGTTCCATGTCTGGTTCTAACTGTTGCTTCTTGACCTTCATACATGTTTCTCAGGAAGTGAGCAGGGTGGTCTGATATTCCCATCTCTTTAAGAATTTTCTGCAGTTTATTATGATCCACACAGTCAAAGGCTTTAGTGAAGCCAATGAAGGAAAAGTGGGTGTTTTTCTAACTCTGTTGCTTTTTCTATGATCCAACAGATGTTGGCAATTTGATCTCTGGTTCCTCTGCTTTTTCTAAATCCAGCTTGAACATCTAGAAGTTCACAGTTCACACACTGTTGAAGTTTGGCTTGGAGACTTTTGAGCACTACTTTGCTGGCATGTAAGACGAGTGTAATTGTGCAGTAGTTGGAGCATTCTTTGGCATTGCCTTTCTTTGGGATTGGAATGAATACTGACCTTTTCCAGTTCTGTGGCCACTGCTGAGTTTTCCAAATTTCCTGGGATATCGAGTGCAGCACTTCAATGGCATCATCTTTTAGGATCTGAAATAGCTCAGTTGAAACTCTATTACCTCCACTAGCTTTGTTCATAGTCATCTTTCCTAAGGTCCACTAGATTTCACACTCCATGGTTATCTAGTCACACCAACATGATTATCTGGGTCATTATCCTTTTGGTATAGTTCTTCTGCATATTCTTGTCACCTCTTCTTAATATCTTCTGTTTCTGTTAGGTCTATACCATTTCTGTCCTTTACTGTGTCCATCTTTGCATGAAATATTCCCGTTGGATCTCTAATTCCCACCTGATGCAAAGAGCTGACTCAGCTAAAAACACCCTGATGCTGGGAAAGATTGAGGGCAGGAGGAGAAGGGGACGACAGAGGATGAGATGGTTGGATGGCATCACTGACTCAATGGACATGGGTTTGGGAGGACTCCGGGAGTTGGTGATGGACAGGGAGGCCTGGCATGCTGTGGTTCATGGGGTCACAAAGAGTTAGACATGACTGAGCAATTGAACTGATCTGAACTGATCTCTAATTCTCATGAAGAGATCTCTAGGCTTCCCCATTCTATTATTTTCCTCTATTTCTTTGCATTCATCACTTGGGATGGCTTTCTTATCTCTCTTTGCTATTCTTTGAAACTCTGCATTCAGAATAGATCTTTACCATAACTGAAAATTAGTTTGAGAACTTTTAAGAAATGGTTTTTGTTGTAAAGTAAAAGGTGAGATCAATTTACCACCTTTTCTTGAGATCAAAGTAGACTATATTATAGAAGGTACAGAACCAGAGCAAATTTTCAAGACCAATGAAATCATTCTATAATTGAAAAAAAACTCTGTGGACATAAATATCCAATAAGGAAGTGCACATCAAGATTTAATGTGACTACAGTGGCTTGAGACTTCCTAATTCTTTGCACTATCTGACATTCCCTCTGAGGCCTCTCACATGTGAATATTGAGCCCACAATCAACAGTGGGTTTTTTTTTTCTTCTACTCAAAGTTAAAACTGACCAAAGTTATTGGCTTTTTACTTTGCACTCATCTCACACGATAGTAAAGTGATGCTTAAAATTCTCCAAGCCAAGCTTCAGCAATACGTGAACCGTGAATTTCCAGATGTTCAAGCTAGTTTTAGAAAAGGCAGAAGAACCAGAGATCAAACTGCCAACATCTGCTGGATCATCGAAAAAGCAAGAGAGCTCCAGAAAAACATCTATTTCTGCTTTATTGGCTATGCCAAAGCCTTTGACTGTGGATCACAATAAACTGTGGAAAATTCTGAAAGAGATGGGAATATCAGACCATCTGACCTGCCCCTTGAGAAACGTGTATGCAGGTCAGGAAGCAACAGTTAGAACTGGACATGGAACAACAGACTGGTTCCAAATAGGAAAAGGAGTACGTCAAGGCTGTATACTGTCACCCTGCTTATTTAACTTGTATGCAGAATACATCATGAGAAACGTTGGGCTGGAGGAAGCACAAGCTAGAATTAAAATTGCTGGGAGAAATATCTATAACCTCAGATATGCAGATGACACCACCCTTATGGCAGAAAGTGAAGAGGAACTAAAAAGTCTCTTAATAAAAGTGAAAGAGGAGAGTGAAAATGTTAGCTTAAAGCTCAACATTCAGAAAACTAAGATCATGGCATCTAGTCCCATCACTTCATGGCAAATAGATGGGGAAACAGTGGAAACAGTGTCAGACGTGGGGGGCTCCAAAATCACTGCAGATGGTGATTGCAGCCATGAAATTAAAAGATACTTATCCTTGAAAGGAAAGTTATGACCAACCTAAACAGCATATTAAAAAGCAGAGACATTACTTTGCCAACAAAGGTCTGTCTAGTCAGGGCTATGGTTTTCACAGTGGTCATGTATGGATGTGAGAGTTGGACTACAAAGAAAGCTGAGCACCGAAGAACTGATGCTTTTGAACTGTGGTGTTGGAGAAGACTCTTGAGAGTCCCTTGGACTGCAAGGAGATCCAACCTGTCCATCCTAAAGGAGATCAGTCCTGGGTGCACCAAAATGGGAACTGAGTATTATTTAGTTGTTTGGCTTTAGTTATTAAATAATTTATGTAGTACATATTTAACCCTACAGCATTTAAATTCCATCTCCATGTTCACAGAATTACCCTTTGGACAGTGAGTAACTCAGTGAGAAGCAAAGGTTACCTGTGCAGGCTCTGCCAGTCAGATATACCCTTGTTTTCTTCCCTTCTCCCTCACTGGACTTGGACTCAGGAGTCAACAGTGCAAAAGAAATGAAGCTTTTATGGAATGCATTCTGGTTGGAAGGGCAGCAGCACTTTTCCAAAATCCAGAGCCAACAGAAGAATTATCTAATTCTACTACAATCTGGACAAAAATTTCTCTCATGACGATTGAATTCCTTCTGCTTTGAATTTATGCTCTCCAAACAACACATGAATTACAAATTTTGCTTTCTACATATCTTAATATCAGAAGGGGCAATAACAAGTGTTCTACACCCCAAAAAAGAAATAATCTAACCATAAATGAATACATCAGGGTTTTAATTTTTTTCTAATATCTTATGAGTGTTGCACATATGCCAGCCACCCCCAATTTGATCCTTTCTGGAAAAACTGGCAAGTCAAGTGTCAGAACACCCAAAATAAAAGCCAGATTCTAAACCATGGGTCTAAGGGTTCATATAGTAAGGTATAAACAGCTGTGACACTTTCTGTGATTAATCATTCACTAAACATACATACGCTGCTAACATAAACCCACAGAAGACAGTAGGTTTACGCTTTCAATGGCACTGTGCACAAAGAGCCTATCTGCCCCTCGCACAGAGCGAAGATGTTATGCCTTCAACATCCAAAGATAGAGAAATGGAGGTAAAATCTGAGTGGAGTGGACACTGGTTTTTCTAAGTTGAAAAGATTCACTTTTCCCCCCCTGAAGATTTTGTAAAGCCATCTCTACATGACAAGTTTCTACTGTATTAGACATTATTCTACTGAAAATATAAACTCTTGATCTTTAGATCCTGATTCAAAATACCTATAAAATGACACCTTTGAGACAATTAGAGAAAGGTAATGTGAAATGGATAATCAGATATAAAATTTCTGTTATACTGAGGAGCATGATAACAGTATTATAAAATTGGTTTTACCAGGTCCTTTTAAGGAATATATATACAAACGTTTAGAAGGGACATGACAATGTCAGAATTTGATACACAATAGAAAAAGAAAAGCATTTATTACAAAATATTAGTGACTTTTAAATCTAGAAAGGAAGCATTATATTATCCTCTCTATTTTTATGTATGTCTATTATTTAATGTTATATTTGTTATTTATGTTTAAAATTTTTCATAGAAAGATAAATAAAAGGAACAAAACAAAGAATAAACCAGTTACCTTTTCCCAGTCAACTCAATTTGTCCTTTCTTATTGAAGACGAACTTGGAATCATTATATCCCCATCCATTCCATTTCATAACTTCTTGCCTAATAAGCAGAAAAATATATGAGATCTATGCTAAATATCTCAAAACTGAACAGTGTATCATTCATTATTAACTTTCACAATCATTTAACAGAAGACCTTATTCTACTATTATGTTGCCTTAAATAAAACAAATATATTAAAAATGTCTGTGCATTAATATTTCTAAATATAGAATCACTGATGGGCAGCACCTGCTTTCCAAAGAGCTACGGCCACTAAATTTAATGCATGAAAAGGAAGAAAGAACAATGGAAAAAAATTTTTAAGAGTACATCTATGCTTCATTTTGTACATGTTATTGAGTTTGCATTATATAATGGCCTATATGTAATTTCCCGTTGAAATTTCACTTGAACAGGAAACAAATTTCTGCATAAATTAGAAAAATCACAAGTATTAATCTTCTGTTAGAATAAAAAACACCAATTTACAAAGTCATTTTCATCAAAATCAGTGACTCACTCATCCAATTTTACACATTACAAAAGAATTAGATAGGCCTGGACCCATGTAGAACACAATAAGCAACTACACTGAAGTACTGTATCAGCATTTAATACCTATTTTAGCATGGTACTGTAGTATACTTGGGTCACTGAAATAAACTAATGGTGAATCTTCTTATCACAAATTCGGTGATGTAGTCTATGATGAAAATAGCTGAAGAAAACTCTTGTCTATGAACAAAGTTATTTGCTTCATTAATATTTCAAAATACATCACAGGAAAAACTCTGTGTTGTGATGAATGTTAACTAGACTTATTACGGTGATAAATTCACAATATACACAAATACTGAAACACTATGCTGTACAACTAAAACCAGTATAATGTTACATGTCAGTTTTACTTCCATTTTTTTTTAAATTTCAAAATAAACAAAGATGTACTATTAAAGAGTATCCTAATTCTCCATAATTCTCAAGGACTAAAATGACAGCTGACAAGCAAATCTTTTATTATAATCATAATTCTTTTCCTGATTCAACAGCTTTTCAAACAAGTAGAATGCTAACACAATACAGCTGAACCAAATACAGTCATTAATAGTGTAATGAAATTCCCATCTATACATAAATTAAGAAGCTAGGAATGCTAGAAAGTATAACTGCTATCAATAAAAACTAGTCACTATACAAAAACAAACTGTTCAAAAACATATGTTTTATTTTTCAAAAATATCTTAAACAGTATCAAATCCAGATATTAGATTTGCAGATGTGCCTGTTATAAACTATCACTCAAAATATTCTTCTTATTTCACAATTCTACCCCACTGTAGAGAGAGGTTTTGCAAGAGAGCTTTTGGGAAAAAATCTCTACAGAAAGATCTCATGACTACCGTCAAATGACTAATACACACTCATCTTCTTAAGTTTACACAATGTAAAAACAGATTAGGTAATCATCCACTTTGCTTTTTTTAATGATTGCATTCTCTTCACTTTTATGAATATAACTTAGATACTATTTTTATACTTCCATAAGAGAATATGGAGATTTTAGCTAACATCTTTACTTAATATTTTATATATATGAAATATTTATATATGAAATGATTATTTTATTAGTGAATTTAAACATTTGTCAGGAAATCTGGCATCCGGTCCCATCACTTCATGGCAAATAGATGGGCAAACAATGGAAACAGTGGCTGACTATATTTTTGGGCTCCAAAATCACTGCAGATGGTGATTGCAGCCATGAAATTAAAAAATGCTTACTCCTTGGAAGGAAAGTTATGACCAACCTAGAAAGCATATTAAAAAGCAGAGACATTACTTTGCCAACAAAGGTCTGTCTAGTCAAGGCTATGGTTTTTCCAGTAGTCATGTATGGATGTGAGAGTTGGACTACAAAGAAAGCTGAGCACAGGAAAATGGATGCTTTTGAACTGTGGTGTTGGAAAAGACTCTTGAGAGTCCCTTGGACTGCAAGGAGATCCAACAAGTCCATCCTAAAGAAGATCAGTCTTGGGTAGTCATTGGAGGGACTGATGTTGAAGCTGAAACTCCAATACTTTGGCCACCTGATGTGAAGGGCTGACTCATCTGAAAAGACCCTGATGCTGGGAAAGATTGAGAGCAGGAGGAGAAGGGGATAACAGAGGATGAAATGGCTGGATGGCATCACTGACTCGATGGCCATGGGTTTGAGTAGACTCCAAGAGTTGGTGATGCACAGGGAAGCCTGGCGTGCTGCAGTTCACAGGGTCGCAAAGAGTCGGACATGACTGAGCAACTGAACTGAACTGAACTGCACTCTATAAAACAGTAGTTTGGTATTACACAAAATAAATGCAAAAAGAGCAATATAGTCATTTTGCCTTGATATTACAATCACTAGGCATGGGAAATTATTTCACTACAGATGATGGATTTGCCATGTTTACAGAGCTTAACAATGAACATCATTTTCCTTAAAAATTATACTCAGAATTTTAAAAAATTATCCTCAGATGACCTCAAAGTAAAAAGCTAAATGTGATTACATGTGTTCACTCTTAATACTTCACAAGAAAAACGAATCAAGGTAAGCAGGAAATATCTGCTGCTGTATACTGAAAAATAAAGACATTCTCAAGATTCTGGGAATGAAATTTTCAGTTCGGTAATATCCTAAAGAACTTCCAAGCTTTCAACTATAGGCTAAGGTACCTTTCTCCCTTTTTTCATTTCAACCAGAAATTCTACCTATGATACAGGCCTACCATAATCATAACAATTTTTGGAGGCTTCCCAGAAGTTGAAATAAAGGCATTTGTAATGAATTTGTGCCTAAAAAACAACTGTGTTTAAATGCTATATAATTAAAGTCTAGGTTAACTCAAAACCAATCTTCTATTATTTTCAAAGTATCCTACATGTTCAATAAAAAATAGGCAAATTTCCTAGGCTTCTGGCTTTAAACTTTTATACATATGTCCTTTCAAATGATCAATATTTCCTAAGACATACACACATATGTGATTACCTTAAACTTTAAACTAACTTCTTATGTAGAAGAATGTATTGAGTACACTGAAGGGCATTACAGCACTAACATTTTAAAAATTAAAGTAAAACTTTACCTAGTCATAGAATTCGAAAACTAAAAAGGTTCTTAGAAACTATCAAGTTCAACTGCTTGTTTTTCAAATAAAGAAATGCAAGCCCCATGGAACACTCTCCAGGATAGACCATATCTTGGGTCACAAATCAAACCTCAGCAAATTTAAGAAAACTGAAATTGTATCAAGCATCTTCTCTGACCACAACACTATGTGACTAGATATCAATTACAAGGAAAAAACTATGAGAAACACAAACACATGGAGACTAAACAACATGTTTCTAAATAACCAACAGGTTACTGAAGAGATCAAAAGGGAAATCAAAAGATTTCTAGAAACAAATGACAATGAAAACATGACAACTCAAAATCTACGGGATGCAGCAAAAAAAGTTCTAAGAGGGAAGTTTATAGCAATACAACCCTACCTCAAGAAACAAGAAAAACATCGAATAGACAATCTAACTTTACACCTAAAACAACTGAAAAAAGAAGAACAAAAACCCCTCAAAATTAGTAGAAGGAAAGAAATCATAAAGATCTAAGAAGAAATAAATGAAAAAGAAACAAACAATAGTAAAGACTGATAAAACTAAAAGCTGTTCTTTGAGGAGATAAACAAAACTGACAAACCTTTAGGCAGACTCATCAAGAAAAAAAGAGAGAAGAATCAAATCAACAAAATTAGAAATGAAAATGGAGAGGTTACAATGGACAATGCAGAAATACAAAGGATTATAAGAGACTGTTATAAACAACTATATGGCAATAAAACGGATAACCTGGAAAGAAATGGACAGATTCTCAGAAAAGTTCAATCTTAGAAAAGTTAGAACTTGAACTTAGAACTTGAACTTGAACTTAGAAAAGTTCAAGACTGAACCAGGAAGAAATTGAAATTATGAACAACCCAATTACAAGCACTGAAATTGAAGCTGTTATCAAAAATCTCCCCAAATACAAAAGCCCAGGACCAGATAGCTTCACAGGAGAATTCTATCAAACATTTAGAGAGAGCTAATGCATATCCTTCTAAAACTCTTTCAAAAGATTGCAGAGAAAGGAACACGTCCAAACTCATTCTACGAGGCCGCCATCACACTGATACCAAAACCAGACAAAGACAACACAAAAAAGAAAACTACAGGCCAATATCACTGATGAACATAGATGAAAAAATCCTCAACAAATTTTAGCAAACAGAATTCAGGAACATATCAAAAAGCTCATACACCATGATCAAGTTGGGTTTATTTCAGCAATGCAGGGATTCTTCAATATATGCAAATCAACGTGAAACATTATATTAACAAATTGAAAGATAAAAATCGTATGATAATCTCAACAGATGCAGAAAAACCCTTTGACAAAATTCAGCACTCATTTATGATTAAAATTCTTCAAAAAAATTGGCAGAGAAGGAACCTATCTCAACATAGTAAAGGCTATGTAGAAAACCGGTACTAAAAATTTTATTTACAGGAGGGCATCGGAGAAACAGATATAGAGAACAGACTTATGGACACGAGAGAGGGGTGGGGAGGGTGAGATATATAGAAAGAGTAATGTGGAAACTTACATTATCATATGTGAAATAGACAGCCAACAGGAATTTGCTTTATGGCTTGGGAAACCCAAACAGGGGCTCGGCATCAACCTAGAGGGGTGGGATGGGAGGGAGACGGGAGGGAGGGTCAAAAGGGAGGGGATATATGTATGCCTATGGCTGATTCATGTTGAGGTTTAACAGAAAACAACAAAATTCTATAAAGCAATTATCCTTCAATAAAAAATAAATTTTAAAAAAAAGCATGCCCATAGAAGAGCTCATGATTACGCAGCTAAGATAACTGTGAGCATCAGAAAGTGAACTCTCAGTCTGGTCATTCTTCCTCTTCAGGCATGTGATATTTGAAAACTACTAAGCCATGCTCTCAGGTAACCAAAATGGTTTAAAGGAACCTATTCTTCATCACATTAACATTTTTCTAAATACTGTTACATATTATTATTATAGTCATTCTTCTGCATTTGACCTAAAGGAAAACATTTAAAAAATCAAGGAATCTGGTTACACCCAAAGACTTACACTCTCTTATCTACTGGATAATGAATTCTGCCATTCAGAATAATGATTCCAAAGCACTAAAAAACTGAAATGGAGAATGATCAAAGAATCTTCAACTTTCCATAAGATTCAAATAAAAGAATTCAATTCTCAACTAACCACAGAGATCAATTAATCAGACTGATCTCTCAGACTTGCCAATTTTTAGAGCTAACTATAAATTTAATGTCTTCAAAACATACGACCTCCCTCTTTCTGCCAAGAAAAAAGAAAAGCTGGATCGATTTTACTACACACACACACACACACACACACACACACACACACTAATAGTTTTACACATTGATATACTGGACCATAGTGCTTCCCAGGTGGTAAAAAATCTGCCTGCCAATGCAAGAGATGTCAGAGACACGGGTTTGATCCCTGGGTTGAGAAGATCCCTCGGAGGAGGAAATGGCAACCCACTTCAATATTCTTGCCTGGAAAATTGCATGGGCAGAGGAGCCTGGCGGGCTACAGTCCACAGGGTCGCAAACAGTCGAAGATGACTGAACACAAACACATCTATCTGACCACAGTATCAACCAGTGAAAAGGCACCTTGTATTAGCTGGCATGACAAAAGAAAAAGGAGACATTAAAATACCATCACATATACACAAGGTGGCAGTATTCTCCCACGCTATACATCCTCGGTGGTCTGCATTCCCTAATGCTGTTTCTGCAAAATTTTTAACTGAAATTTAGGGTTAGCATTATCTTTGTCAAAACCCTGCAATTCCTTCTTCATTCTCAAAATGGTAAGTTTTCATTTTTAAGTCTCTGTATAAACACAGATTAATAGTAACAGTCAGATTACTATTTCTCTATTAGTGATGAGTTGCAAGAATCTTGATATAAATGTATACTTCCTATCATTAGTATTTCTAATCATGATAGTTTTCATTGGAAAATATGCTTTGAGCTATTTTTATTATGTGTAAGCAACAAGAAAAAATGTTCAACTAGCTTGATAACTAAAAATATATACATATATATTTCCAATATAACTCCAATAATCAAAATTCTAATACAAGATTCTTCACGGCTCAGTTCAGATAAAAACCAAAATTTTCCCTATATTTTCTAATTTAAACAATGAGAAAAAAATAAAATAACAAAAAATAAATAAATAAAAAATAAACAATGAGAAAAAGATCATATGATCTCAGCTTTGAAAAATAAAAACTAAAGTCTGAAACTTAAGCCCCAATCCTGACTTTCTAACTAACCAAGCTCAAGATCAGTTAAATTCAAATTAATTCCACATGTATTTTAATATGAAGAAGTTTAAATTTTTTTTTAATTTTTCAAGGGTTTTTTTAGTACCGGTTAAAATCCTTGTCTGGTAATGTGTTTAATTATTTTAAAACCCAAATAATCTAAAGAAAATCATGAAAGTGAACTAAAAAATAAGTGTTGAGAAAGACACCAAGATTTAATAAATATTTCCCTGAAAAGATATGCTACCAAAAAAATCTATAAGTGAAACAATATTCCTCCTAGCTTCTTTTTTTAATAAAAATAAGTACATGATACAATTGGTTGATGAATATCCCTACTTTACACAGGATCTATATTCGGTGTAGGTAAAGATTATCTGTAACCTTTATTTTTTACTCCTAGTAGCTTTTATTTAAAAAAAATCTGAAGCTGAGGTCCCACTAAAAACATAAAGGCCTAATGAGGGGAGAAATCTACAGAACACCATTTACTTATAAATTTAATTTTAAATGTATATGATTTAAAACACATTTAAAGTCATATTTAGTCTAAAGTCCTACAAAATTATTTCTAAAAACTCAATAGCAAAACTCCCATACAACTATTTACAATGTTTATTGTCTGGATCTAAGAGTGCAACTAATCCCCTTTTAAATGCTGTTGCTGCTGCTAAGTCATTTCAGTCGTGTCCGACTCTGTGCTACCCCATAGATGGCAGGCCACCAGGCTCCTCTGTCCCTGGGATTCTCCAGGCAAGAATACTGGAGTGTGGAGAAGGAAGTGGCAACCCACTCCAGTACTCTTGCCTGGAAAATCCCAAGGGAAGAGCCTGGTAGGCTACAGTCTATGGGGCCGCAGAGTCCAACAGGACTGAGCGACTTTACTTTACTTTATTTATTTCACTGTGCCGGGTCTTAGTCGTGGCATGCAAACTCTTAGTTGGGACATGTGGGATCTAGTTCCCTGACCAGGAATCAAATCCGGGCTCCCTGCTTTGGGAGCACAGAGTATTAGTCACCTGGCCACCAGGGAAGTCCTAAATTGTTCACTTCAACTGTATGCTCTAAATGTAAATTATATCCCAATAAAGGTGTTAAAATGCAAAAAAAAAAAAAAAATACTGGAGTCTGGAGTGGGCTGCCATTTCCTTCTCCCCCCTTTCAAATAGTTATTAATCTAAGTAGTTTAGCTATAAGTATAATAATTTATGTACTATAAAAAGAAAGCCCCTTTACAAAAAAGAATTGTTATTGTTTATTCACTAAGTCACATCGACTCTTTGTGACTCCATGAACTACAGACCCCAGGCTCCTCTGTCCAAGGGATTTCCCAGGCAAGAATACTGGAGTGCGTTGCCATTTCTTTCTCCAGGGTCAAACCCAGATATTGAACCCAGGTCTCCTGCATTGGCAGGATTCTCCTCTACCACTGAGCCACCAGGAAAGCCCCCACAAAAAAGAACAGAAAAAATCAAATAGAAGACATAGGTAACCACCACTTAATTTACACTGCTACAGATCTCCCAGTTCTAAGACGGTAAAAAATTTGACTTAAAAAAAAAAAAAAAGATAAATGCCATTAGGCTTTGAAAGCCTAACACTGTCAAATATCTGAATCACAGACTATTTCCTCTTGCCCTGATATAAAACTCATTAACTCTTCTACCTATACTTCTATTTCCTACAGAGAAAACTGGCCTACTGAAGTGGCTAGGAGGCTTTATAATTTTTTCATCATGAGTTATCTACTGGCACTTTAACTTCTGGTCACTAGTGAAAGCAGTTAACACAAGTCAAACTATCTAAGTACAATTAATTCTGGGACCCTTAAGAAGATCAGGTTTCTGAACAGGTCAACAAGATTAACAGTGCATTCTCCTTGCAAAATCTAGATATTATCATGCAACTCTTTGAACTTCAATACGAATTTCAATCTCCCTACAATATCCCCTAAATTAAAACTACCTGCCACAATAAAAATCTGGCCCTTCCATGTAATAAGTCTAACGTTTTCTAGAAAACTTTAGCCTATGTGATAGTGTAAATGGGATTATACATAAGATTTTAGACACAGGAAGTTGTCAGTAAGAACATGGAAAAGAGGAACCAGTAAGCATTACTGGTAAACCACTCCACAGAGCAATGGTGTGCTAACTTTTCGTATGTAATGTCATTTCCATGGCTCAGCTATACAACTCCTGCATATACTTCTGGGAGGAATTCACACATAGTTCCATAAGGAAACATGTGTGATATAGTCTCTAGAGTGTTATTTGTAAGAATAGATGGAGGCAACCACTGGCAAAATGAGTGAGGAGTAAGTAAATGCCCTGAAATATACAGTTGGCCAGAAAGTCTGCTCAGTTTTTCCTGTAAGATACTAACGGAAACACCCGAATGAACCTTTTGGGCAACTCAATGCTATGCAGTGATCGGAAGCAGAGAGGCAGATAGATACACTCAATATATACAGAAGAAGGAAGTTTTTTTTTTAACAGTAGTGAATGCAAAAAGGGAAACAATATGATCTATAGCATAACACCATTTGCTGCTGCTGCTGCTAAGTCGCTTCAGGCGTGTCCGACTCTGTGCGACCCCACAGACGGCAGCCCACCAGGCTCCCCCGTCCCTGGGATTCTCCAGGCAAGAACACCGGAGTGGGTTGCCATTTCCTTCTCCAATGAAAGTGAAAAGTGAAAGTAAGTCTCTCAGTCGTGTCTGACTCTGTGCGACCCCATGGACTGCAGCCCACCAGGCTCCCCCGTCCATGGGACTTTCCAGGCAAGTGTACTGGAGTGGGGTGCCAGTGCCTTCTCCATAACACCATTTAGGCAAATTAAAAATACACACACTAAATAATGCTGCATATTTCATAAAACACATATACATGTAATTACCACAACTCTGTACCTGAAGCAAATACATAGCTCAGCCCTTTGAGTCTCAGTGCAGTTCGCTATGTTCCAAGAAAACAATTCTTTCTTTGACATATATACAGAAATTCAATAATGGTTCATTATGAAACCCATTGCTGGTTTACTTAGCAATCTCTACAAGTTGTTTTCTTCTTAAATGACAGAATTCCATTACAAATGAGTCAGCATCAAATATATAGCAAATCAAATACATATTTAACTTCCTACAGTCAACTCTTTATAGTTTGCAAGAACCTGGTACTGTGAAGAAACTTTTTAAAACCTGAATTCAAAGGCCAAAGGTTATGTCGCAAAAGTCCGATTCCTATTATACTTGATATAAATCAATGAATGGAAGAAAAAGAAATATACAGGTGTGGGGGAAATCTTTAGAGGCACAAAGAGGCCTGGGATAAATAAAGCAAGGCCAGCGTCACCCCTTGAGAGAACAACCTGGATTCATTACTCATTGCTGTCTCCTTGGGTATGTTTCCTTACCGCCACACTTGTCTTGCACCTTACCATATTCTACCAACTGGAAATTCATTACTCCTTGGAAGGAAAGTTATGACCAACCTATATAGCATATTAAAAAGCAGAGGCAAAGGTGTGTCTAGTCAAGGCTACGGTTTTTCCAGTAGTCATGTATGGATGTAAGAGTTGGACTATAAAGAAAGCTGAGCACTGAAGAATTGATGCTTTTGAACTGTGGTGTTGGAGAAGACTCTTGAGAGTCCCTTGGACTGCAAGGAGATCCAACCAGTCCATCCTAAAGGAGATCAGTCCTAGATGTTCATTGGAAGGACTGATGTTGAAGCTGAAACTCCAATACTTTGGCCACCTGATCCGAAGAGCTGACTCATTTGAAAAGACCCTGATACTGGGAAAGACTGAGGGCAGGAGGAGAAGGGGACAACAGAGGATGAGATGGTTGGATGGCATCACCAACTCAATGGACATGAGTTTGAGTAAACTCGGGAGTTGATGATGGACAGGGAGGCCTGGCAAAGAGTGGGACATGACTAAGTGACTGGACTGAACTGAACTGAATTGTTTCAATGTTGTCTAAATTGTTTCAATTTCCATATTGAAAATGGAAACACAGAGTATCAGTCATTCATACCTATGGTAGTATATATTCCAAGTATTTTGTGCTAGGGTGGAGGAGGGCCTGGCAACCCACTCTCTTGTACTCTTGCCTGGAGAATCCCATTAACAGAGGAGCCTGGTGGGTTACAGTCCATAGGGCCACAAAGAGTCAAGACACAATTGAGGCGACTTAGCAGCAGCAGCAGTACACACACACACACACACACACACACACTAACACACGTACATGCAAACTTGCCATCTGCATTCTGAAGACCTGGAAAGGCACACTCATTCTATTGTCCACTGCCATGTATCGGTCTGTGTAACCAAGGAAAACAGCCCAAATCTGTATCAGGAAATTGTCTCAGCAAAAGACAAAGAACAAGGATATACTTCCCTTGACTATGTGTGCTCCCTGAACTATACTTCAAATTTGTTTTCTCCACTGTCCACTTGTGATCTAATCATGTGGCAATTCAGGTAATCAATTCCAGAATTTCTCTAGAGTGAGCTGGGAAAATGTCACTTAACTTTCATTGCTCTCTCCAGCTTGCTGGAAAAATAGAAGAGGAACTTTATCACAAGCTTATTATACTGACCAACCTGTAAGGAGCCAAAGGCCATTAAAACCAAACAAGACAGTATGAAAGTCTCTAAAACTCCATATGTCATTTTACCATGAAAATCAAGCCTCTGAATTTCCTTTCTTAGCTGTCCTCCAGGGGACAACTCAATACCTTGACGAGACCCTAAAAACGCCAAGACT
Source organism: Antilocapra americana (assembly GCA_007570785.1). NCBI lineage: Eukaryota > Metazoa > Chordata > Mammalia > Artiodactyla > Antilocapridae > Antilocapra > Antilocapra americana. The sequence continues at coordinate 52,433,761 of ML660200.1, read as the reverse complement.
GGAGTCCACATCTGCTTGATATACATAGTATTCTAGCTGTAACAAGTGTGTTTTTTTTTTTTTAACTTAAAATAGTAACAATAATAGGTAGCAGCCCCTACTACTTTAAATGACAAGTAGTTGGGATTGTTATCTTTGTTTCTGGCAAACTCACAGAAAAAAACGAACCCCACAAAGTTTAGGGGGGAGAAAAAGAAATACTAAATCTGGACCCAATCACAACCACAGAGGTTCTCAAAACTTCTTGGGAGTATAAATATTACCTTGGGTGTTCATTTTAAAGTCAGAGTCCTGACGTGGAGAAAAGGGAATCCTCAGGCAGTGTTAGTGGGAATGTAAATGGTGTGGCCATTATGGAAAACAGCGTGGAAGTTCCTCAAAAAAATTAAAAATAGAATTACCATATGTTCCTAGAATTCTACTCCTAAGTATTCATCCAAAGAAAATAAAAACACTAATTTGAAAAGAGATGAGTCCCTATGTTCACTGCATTATTATTTACAATAGCCAAAATTGTAGCCAAAACCTACAGAGACGTGACTGAAATACATATAATGGAATATAAATTCAGCCACAAAGTAGAATGAAATCTTGCGATCGGCAACAACATGTACGGACCTAGAAGGTATTATCTTAAGTGAAATAAGTCAGAGAAAGACAAATACTGTATGATTTCACTTATATGTGGGAATCTAAAAGACAAAACAAATGAACAAAGTCACAGCAACAGAGTCATGGGTACAGAGAACAAACAGGTGGTTGTCAGAGGGGAGATGGATGGAGGGATGAGAAATAGGTGAGGGAGATTAAGAGGTACAAACTTTTGGTTGCAAAATAAATGAGTCACAGGTATGAAATGTACAGTATGGGGAATATAGCCAGTGATAATACAAATGATTTAAAACCAAGTTGCTCTCACCCAAACTATCAAAATCAGGAGGGACTGGAATTGAAGGAAAGGAACAAAAAAGAAAAACCTTTAACTCACCGCATTATAAGAAAGGACTGACCTGAGGAGAGTTTTGTAACAAAATAGGGCAGCAAGAGGACAAAGTGGGGGCACTCACCCTGTGGAAGACAGGAGAAGGGATAACAGGAAATGGAGATTTGGTTACATGACAGAGGAGATGGGCAGATTTATATCCAAATTTTATAATGGATTATGCTGGAAGGGGGAACGAAAACTATACAGAGTCAATATTTACTGATCCAAATTCTGGAAAGTTGATCTATTATGGAAATTTTCTTAGTTAATACATAGTAAAAGGGTTACAAAGCATAAAAATTAAGACAATGATTTATCAGATAATTTGCCTTCAGGATAATAATATCTTTATTCACACTCCAATATACATGGCCACCAAGGGCACACACCAAGTAGAAGCAGCAGTGGGCCATGACTCCTAAGAACAATGGAAAAGAGCTGCGAGGTGAGAAAGAGCACACAGGTGACCGGCACGTGCATGGCACTGGCTGGCAGCTTCCCACGTAGCATGAGAGACTGCTGATGGTCTCTGCTCTTCAGCTTCTTCCTTTCCTCTCTAATGCATCAGTCACTTCCATCACTCAGTAGCATCCGACTCTTTGCAACCCCATGGACTGCAGCACACCAGGCCTCCCTGTCCATCACCAACTCCCAGAGCTTACGCAAACTCATGGCCAGCGAGTCGGTGATGCCATCCAACCATCTCATCCTCTGTCGTCCCCTTCTCCTCCTGGCTTCGATCTTTTCCACCATCAGGGTCTTTTCCCATAAGTCAGTTCTTCACATCAGGTGGCCCAAGTATTGGAGTTTCAGCTTCAACATCAGTCCTTCCAATGAACACCCAGGACTGATCTCCTTTAGGATGGACTGGTTGGATCTCCTTGCAGTCCAAGGGACTCTCAAGAGTCTTCTCCAACACCACAGCTCAAAAGCATCAATTCTTCGGAGTTCAGCTTTCTTCATAGTCCAACTCTCACATCCATACATGACCACTGGAAAAACCATAGCTTTGACGACCTTTGTTGGCAAAGTAATGTCTCTGCTTTTTATATGCTGCCTAGATTGGTCACAGCTTTTCTTCCAAGGAGCAGTCGTCTTTTAATTTCATGGCTGCAGTCACCATCTGCAGTGATTTTGGAGCCCAGAAAAATAAAGTGTCACTATTTCCATCTCTAATGCATAAACTGACATTTATTAGAAATCAGTTCTTGCTATTAAAATGCCATGGTCTATAAGCAAGGTGAAAAGGCAGCCTTCAGAATGGGAGAAAATAATAGCCAATGAAGCAACGGACAAACAATTCATCTCAAAAATATACAAGCAACTCCTGCAGCTCCATTCTAGAAAAATAAACGACCCAATCAAAAAGTGGGCCAAAGAACTTAACAGACATTTCTCCAAAGAAGACATAAAAATGGCTAACAAACACATGAAAAGATGCTCAACATCACTCATTATCAGAGAAATGCAAATCAAAACCACAATGAGGTACCACTTTACACCAGTCAGAATGGCTGCCATCCAAAAATCTACAAGCAATAAATGCTGGAGAGGATGTGGAGAAAAGGGAACCCTGTTACACTGTTGGTGGGAATGCAAACTAGTACAGCCACTATGGAAAACAGTGTGGAGATTCCTTTAAAAACTGCAAACAGAATTGCCATATGACCCAGCAATCCCACTGCTGGGCATACACACCGAGGAAACCAGAATTGAAAGAGACACGTGTACCCCAATGTTCATTGCCGCATTGTTTACAATAGCCAGGACATGGAAGCAACCTAGATGCCCATCAACTGATGAATAGATAAGAAAGCTGTGGTACATATACATAATGGAATATTACTCAGCATTAAAAAAAAAATTCATTTGAATCAGTTCTACTCAGGTGGACGGAACTGGAGCCTATTATCCAGAGTGAAGTAAGCCAGAAGGAAAAACAACAATACAGTATACTAATGCATATATATGGAATTTAGAAAGATGGTAACGAGAACCCTGCATGCGAGACAGCAAAAGAAACGCAGACGTATAGAACAGTCTCATGGACTCTGTGGAAGAGGG